>CM044447.1:87183941-87238723 GCA_024363595.1 Xenopus borealis | reverse complement strand
GGGGGGGGCAGGGGTGGTTACTGGATCTTGAACAGAAAAGACTTTAATCAGTTCATAAACAAACATCTTGGCAAAGTCACAGGGAATAGTGCACAAATATACACAGATTGAAGACTTGATTTTTAGTGCATCATTATGCACACTGATCTGGTGGAAATATGAGACACACTATTCATTTTATAAAAGAATTGGGCTATGCTACTAAATATGTAGTAAACAACTGTAAATGTTTTGCACTTGTTTTGTGCCTGTATGTATTATATTTTAATAACATATATGTATATATCTATAAATATAATTATTATTTTAGCTAGCACTCTAGCCTTTATCAAAGTGTGTATGTATATATATATATATATATATATGTATATATATATATATATATATATACCCACAGGACCCACGGGTCAGGCGGGTTCAGGTCGACCTCGCAATGCTTTCCGCTGGTGGGGGCTTCTGACTTCTGGGTTCCACCCCTTTTGTGACAACATCATCGGTGCGGGCCGGCACGGGTCTATGAAAAGAACACGGAAGTGCAGGCGGGTGCGGGCTGCAGGAAGGCAGGTTAGAGTCGCATGCAGGTCTGGAAAACCCTGACCCACACATCACTAATATATATATATAAATTCCAATTGCAGAAAGCACTCACAGCATCATATTTTCATAAAGGAAAAATAGTCTTTATTCCTCCAACTACATATATACGAGTTTTGATCCACAATGGCCTGTCATCAAGGGACCGTCCTGATGACAGACTCTTGTGGATCAAAACACGTAGATATGTGGTTGGAGGAATAAAGACTATTTTTCCTTTATGAAAATATGATGCCGTGAGTGGTTTCTGCGATTGGAATTTAACTATTCTTGTAAGCACCAGCCGGTGACAAGGTGATTGGTGAGTGCCGATGAATGAAAATGAAAAGTATATATATATATTATTGTGATATTATATGATACACTTTTGATCCTGCACCCACAATTGGCTTATGATCCGGTAAGAGTGCAAACACTACACATACAATATATATATATATATATATATATATATATACACACACACATATATATACATATTTATTTTTTTTACATAGAGCTGCACTCCAATACTGGATGAATCAAGTCACATTTATTGCATACACTGTATCTGTGTATCCAATGTTTTCGCCCACCTTAGGGCCTTTATCAAGGATATATATCACCCCTTCCACCCATCAACCCATCCACCCGTCAATCTTTCCACCCCAACCCCAGTAACGGTTACTCTGCCTAATAATACATTTGTTAAAGTGCCTGACGTGCGTTTCACTCGCTCAGGTGCGAGCTTTGTCAAAGGCACTTTAACAATTTTATTATTAGGCAGAGTAACAGTTACTGGGGTTGGGGTGGAAAGATTGAAGGGTTGATGGGTAGATGGGGTGAAGTGTTGAAGAGCTGAGAGTTGGAAGGGCGGTAACTTGTTAGGATTAATGGGTGAAAGATATCTCCGCTAGCGAAAGCAACCGCTAACCCGCCAGTGTTGGCATAACCACTCGTTGGGGGGGTGCGGGAACTAATGTGAGCCCGGTGCTGACAATAGAGCATCAACGGTTCTTCTAAGCTTGTGTCGGCAGCATTGAGTCGGAGTTGTCACAACATACAGCTACTCTGCGGTTACGTTCTCTCCCCTCCCCAATATTAATCCAATACTCTGTAGCAACCATATAAGAGTAGGGGGGTACGGGCACAGACAGGTTCTCTATGTTCCTGCCCTCTTTAGTGACACTGATCAGCAATCTATATACACCTATTACATTGCCACGACCAACCCAGAATTGTTTCTACCGTTTATAAGCTGATGACCTAAAGTCTTAACAGCTTGACAGGGGCAGAGACGAATACCTGCCTTTTTCCCAAACTGGCCTAGGAATAACCAGCTCACCATCTATTTATTTGTTGGAGTCTTTAGGCCACAGCTTTATTGCACAAACATAATTTGACAATAGATAATACAGTTATCAATAACAATTTATTAACAACATTGTAAACATACAATATGAACAGTGATATACCATTAATTTATAATCCTCTGCAAGGCCCCTGGCAATGGACCCAATTAGGTGCCTGCAATCTTACCACCCACCAGCCGCTCGTGCCTTCTAGCATGATGGGTACGCTGGATTGCCTGCTTCCACCAATACAACATACCCTCCCAGAGACCAATGCTCTTAGAGAGGAACACCACAAACCAAGTTCCATTAACCAACTTGGGACTTGCTTCTCAATTAACTCTCCCCATTGCCAGGGACCCGCCGCCCGGCTGTGACAATGGGCTATCCCCTCTTAACACCTCTTGGTTAGTTAACCCAATACTCACCATTCCACGTCAACTTAACCTGTGCCCCACTAACCCAGGCCACAATTGTGACAACTAGCACAAAGGGCTAATACAAGGGAGGGAGGGTGGGACTCCTTTTTCTCTTCCAAAATGGATGCCCTCCTTAGTCGTTAGTGCTATAATTCCCCTTAAATTCCACCCCCCCAACTACATCACTAAACCCCACAATTAATCCCCTGCCAGGCAGCTCTGTCCCTGTCATGTACCCTTTGCCAGCATACTCTGTCCATGGTTTCGCTTTTCTCTCCTATATACACATTTTTAAACTTCTTTCGCTTGTCTTTCAATTTTACTATTTCAAATAAAAGTTACGTTTTACAATTATCTTGTTGGGACTCTCAGTACTGATTTAGTGGGAAGGTGCAATTCATGGATCATATGTTCTGTCTTGTATTTACTCTCAATCACTTTATCTCTTACTTTGTCTCTTATAGCAATACATCTAAACCCTCTTCTCTGTCTAACTTTCATTTAATCTCTCCCTGTTTTACATGTTTCTACCTCTCTCTTGTTCTTTCCTCCGATCCACTCTCCCATCTCTATGATTGCAGCGGTGTCCTTCTTCACCCCCTCACTCTTTTTTTAATCTCTCTCAATCTCTTTTATATAAACTACATTAGCTCCCTGTGTTTCTTTATCCATCTTTGATTCTCTGCTTTCCTCTTTTACTAACCCTCTCCCCTTCTTGACTTTTCCTTGACCCATAAAATTTGCAAAATATATTACATTACTGGTTCCTTTATTGAGTAGTACTGAGTAGGAATTTTGTTTCAGATTTCAGTTTAGCATTCCATCCAATTAATCAAGTTTTCAGGGTCTGTTGTACATTTGTACATTTCCCCCATTTCTTGACTTACAGTTACACAGTAGATTCTGATGTGCTTTCCTATTAAATAATAATATAAAATACTATAAATGTAATTGTCATGTCAGGTCCCTGTGCCACTGCACGGCTGCTGGCATGTTTATAGTCTCTTCCAGGTTGTGTAATAATGTTACATTAAGTTACATTAAGTTAAAAAAGTAACATGGCAAACAGGAGAAGCAAGTCATGTACAAGAAGGTGGGTGTTAAGGTAGTAGTAGTATAAAATATGGCGTGAACCACATGTCCACCAAAATCTTCCTAACATTAATGTTTCAGAGCTGAATCACCTACTTTAAGATGGATTGAACTGATTGCTTTAAATTTAACCCAATGCTCTTCTGTGTGGCTACTTCATGCCCTCTTCTACTCCCCTTACAGATCAAATGTTTGCATATTTAGTGGTGGCTTCCTAAAGCAAAATGAGATGATTGCAGCTGGGAACCATAGAGACTGCAATAGTTAGCAGTTACAATATCTACACGTATGTATAATTCAACCAAGAAACATCAGTCAGAGGTTGGAACAGATCAGGGGAGAATGAGGCACTGGAGGGTCCCAGCACAAAAATATTTTTTGGGCTAAAATATCAAGGCAGGATAAAGGCACAGTTGTGTAACTTTAGATCACTTTAAATAAATAATTAATAAATAAAAGGGCAACAAGTTTGGAAGTTTTACTTTAAAAACAGCAAGTTAGTTGGAGGTAAAACTCAGTCCCTTTGTAAAATGTATAGAATTATTAATGAATCAGAAGAAATTTGACTGGCCCTATATGGGATGACTTTGACGTAGTTGGCCAGCTTAAATATATTGCAATATATGGACAAACAATCCCTGTTTTGTTTAAAGGGTAAGGCATTTTTTAGTAGCTGTATGCACAAAATGTCTCAGTGTCTTAAATATATTGATAATGGGTTGGTTGCTGAAGAACCCTTGTATTTCTTTAGCGTTATACACATGGGTGAAATGTAACTGAACTACAACTTCAAAAACCCTAACATCTGGAGACCTACAGTACTTTAATATTCAATGTTTCCACTTTTGGGACCCCTAAAATAGTACAGGCCCCAGTGATCCATCACTTGCTGCCTTTGGCACAGCCATTTCTGGCTGCTGATTGAGGCTACATGAGTTAGAGTCCTGCGCAGGTCCATTTTTTGGGACCCGACCCGTACCCGCAACCTGCAAACCGCAACCCGGACCCACGACCCGCATTCTTACCCGCTTGGACCCGCGACTCGAACCGTACCCGCAACCCGAACCCGCAACCCACTGATCATCAAGAATCAGGAAGTGCTGTCATTGTAAACCGGAAGTGACATCATTGGAAGTGCCCACGATCAGAAAAAAAAGGAGTAAAACTGGAAGTGCTGTCATCAATAGTAGAAATGCTCAGGAAAAGGAGTAAAAATCGCTATAGCGAGGATCCGCAACCCGACCCTCAACCCGCCAACCTGCAGAACCACCGGCCCGCTTCTATATACACACCCAGAAATTCTACGAGCAACCCGCAGGGTACCGCGGGATTTTGTGGGTAACCTGCGGGTACCCGCGGGTACCCGACCCGCTGCAGGACTCTAACATGAGTAACAACAGGCTGATATTAGAGCAGATTGTCTCTTCTGTTCTGAGAGCCATGCACTCAGCTGTTGGGCAAAAGATGACTTTAAGCTGGTAGTCTACTATTTTATCACAATATTTGTGTGCCACTAAGTGGGCTAATATAGCTGGTGCATAATCATATACGTTAACATTTAAAATAAGTTAAATGGGCATGAAAATTATATGTTCTGTCTGTCATAGTAAATTAAATGCATACTTACATTTTTGCAAACTCTGCAAGATGCGGGCAGCATTTTGTTTTTAGAAGTATAACCCTAATTGTTCACCCTGAGTTGCTGTGTGCTTTTTCATGGCAAACCTGCATATTAACTAACAGGCATGGTACATTCCTGAATTGAAAAGTGGAAAC
Organism: Xenopus borealis; assembly: GCA_024363595.1. Classification (NCBI taxonomy): domain Eukaryota; kingdom Metazoa; phylum Chordata; class Amphibia; order Anura; family Pipidae; genus Xenopus; species Xenopus borealis. The sequence continues at coordinate 87,233,511 of CM044447.1, read as the reverse complement.
TTTTAAGTGTCACAAAAATAGGCTAAATGGCAGTTATTGAAAGTCTGCTGATATTTGACATAAATCTGATGGCCATATCATGCAGAAATTATTTTATTTCCAAGCTGAACTGTTTTTATGGGTTTGTTTTGCTGTGCATTATACAAAATATGTCTTATAGTTATGTACCTTTTTCTATGCATACTAAAATTGATGAGGTGAAGTGTTATAAGTGAATGCTTATCGAAGAGTTTTAGGCTATTTTTTCCTCGATGTTCGATTCCTCGATTAAATCGCACGATCGAATACCGATCGTTCAATTTCACGAAAAAAATCGTACTATTTCCTCAGATCGATCCAAAAATTTGTACGATTGTACGATTTGTACGAAAGTCCTTCGATCATCGAATGGTCAAATTATCGAATATCCGATCATTCGATCTATTCGATCATTCAAATTTTGAATATTCGATGATCGAAGTGGCCAAATTTGCATATTCAATCATCTGATTAAATTGTACGATCGGAATTCGATCGAACTTCGATCTATTCATGTGAATATCGTAAATCTGCCCCTATGTGTTTTTTTTTCTCCAGTAAATTAAATTCTCTCTTCTATTTCTAATTAGTGTTATAGTTGCGTGTCTTTTTTTTATGCATACTAAATTGTATATGAAAAAAATATACCAAGAAGTGCTAGAATTCTTCCTGTGGAAATTGACATTTGCCATAGTTTCTGCTAAATGTTCCCTTTGATATTTATCCCTTGATACATACTTTATACACCTTTGAGTGGAGGGATTACCCAGGGCTCAGTAGGTTTCCGTAATCGTTTGTCTTTTCCATAAATGTAAGAACTCTTATATGTACTGCATAAAACTTGTGCTTTTAAGGTTTTATTTATACCATCAGTTATCGGATATTGCAAATATATTTGGAAAAGTACATCAGGGACAAGATAACTTCATCATTGGACTTACCCCTTTATTTCCCCCAAAAAACAGTGAAATTCAGAGCTGTTTACCCCTGACAGTGAAAGAGTTATCCCCCTGCCCCACCACCACAATAAAGACTTCACTTGTGTTTACAATGGGTGAAACATACCAGATTCAAACCTTTAGGCAAAAGAAAGTGTTTCATATACAAAACCATAGGAGTATTTACAGATAATTGAGATTGTCAAATGTTTCAGTATAATGACAAAGTGCAGAGATCCCCCCGAAATTCAACAGCCTCGCTGCTTTTTGCTTTCTTGACTGTTTTGCCCCAAGGGCTTGTGTTCCAGGGACAGGACAAATTAGACTCTAGCTTCTCTAACATGGGAGGGATCCTGTGATTTTAATATTTTCATTTTAGTCACACATATGGATTTTATTTCAAACCACAGCCACACACACACAGATAAACATTAGAAAGGAAAAAAAGACTTTGGTTCAGCACATGCCTGATTGTGTTCCCAAACGTTGCTGCATCGGACACAGTAGTTTTAAAGAGATCACTTCTAACTGACTGCAGCAATGTGAAACCTCAAATCCTAGCAGTATAAGTACGATGACTGCTCTGCAATAACACTTTTGGCAGCAGAGTAGACAATAGATCTATTTTTTAAGAAACTTTAGAAACATGAAACTATGATTTTATATGCAAGTGTATCTATTTATTCATATTACAGTATATGTTGTTTTGAATAGCTGTATAATATTTTTACCACTCCAATGAAATATACTTTGTTCAGAAGTAGTAGTAGAAAGCAGGACAAATCCACAGAAATAACTCTGCTGTGGATTTGTCCTGCTTTCTACTACTACTTCTGCATATATCACTGTGGGATGTGGACACAGGGCATCCCTGCAGGAAAATCTACATACAACTACTAAGGGTGGGCTACAGTTTACTCTAATTGATCAATATACTTTGTTCCTCTGGTTACATAGAACACATACTACAGGTATGGAATTCATTATCTGGAAACCTGTTATCGAGAAAGCTCTGATTTTGTTTTAGCCAAATAATACACATTTTAAAAAATTAATTCTTTTTTTCTCTGTAATAATAAAACAGTAACTTGTACTTGATCCAAACTAAGATACCATTAATCCTTTCTGGAAACAAAACCAGCCTATTGGGTTTATTTAATGTTTACATGATTTTCTAGTAGGCTTAAGACATGAAGAGCCAAATTATGGAAAGATACGTTATCTGGAAAACCCTGGGTCCCAAACATTCTGCATAACAGGTCCCATACATATAAGCAAATAGGAAATAGTACATCACAAAAGGCACACATGTCTAAATGCAAAAGTATTGTTGATGAAAACATTTTGTAAAAGACAGAATAGCAGATGGAGCCATATATTTACATCTCCTAAAATGGATTCCTAGGGGTTAATTTGATTAAACAACTTAAATATATGTTAAGCTCATTTGGCATCAGTATCCAAAAAGCATTCATATTAGCTTTAGCAATTAACATCAAAATAACCTTAGAAAATTCTGGCATATTCTGAGAATAGTCAGCACTCCATCTGTATGCTGTAAATAAATGTAAATGTTAACATTCCCAGGGCCTCTAACACACAACTTTTTGACTACAAATACTTAAAAAATGCTAAATATCTCAAAAACACAGAAAATGCCAGTTATTATTTCATGAAAACAGAAAGGAATAACTAAATGTTAGCATAACAGTGAGCAGAGTATTCAGCTGGGATGGCATAGCAGTGACTTTACATGACTTTATATTAACCAATTAGTAATTAATTACCAAATTTCTAGCTCACTTCTAGGCCACATCCACGTTTGAGAGATATTTAGTTTAATGGGACTGTATCACTTGTGTTATCTCACTGCTTATTTTTCTTTAAAGATCCTTTAGTTACTTTAATCTGTTTATGTATTTAACCCAACCAATAATATTTATTAACAGGCTCCCACTAGGTGGAGCACACAGTTAAATTCCTTCAATGGCTCCAGACTTCATTCTAGATACAATGCTTCGGAGCAGATTACAATCACAGACTTGGTAAATTTCAAATCAGACCTGATGGACTCTGTAACATTTATGGTTACAGGTCCCTACTAAAAATGTATATACGTTTTATGTTTAAAGTATGTTAAATGGAGGATAAAAATAACAGTGCTAAAAGAATGTGATAAGGTTATGCTTTGTAATGTCAAATACTCTATCAATTCATATGGTATTATAGCCTTTGGGGCTAGTACTATATGAATTTGTATTTGTTTTATTAAAAGATCACTAGAATGGTTGCTAAATGTTTATACAAACCGTTCAAATAAATGTTAGATTGTAGCATTAATATTACATAAATATTTTCTGTGAAACAAATGGATCTGCTGTGCTGTTAAAGGAACAGTTCAGGGTAAAAATAAAAACTGGGTAAATAGATAGACTGTGCAAAATAAAAAATGTTTCTAATATAGTTAGTTAGCCAAAAATTTAATGTATAAAAACTGGAGTGAGTGGAACACAACATCCTGCTTTTCAGCTCTCTAAATCTGAGTAAGTCAGCGACTTGAGGGGGGGCCACATGGGACATAACTGTTCAGTGAGTTTGCAATTGAGCCTCAGCATTCAGCTCAGATTCAAAAGCAACAGTTATGACCCATGTGGCCCTCCCTCAAGTCATTGATTGGTTACTGCCTGGTAACCAGGGTAACCAGTCAGTGTAAACAAAAGAGAGCTGAAAAGCAAGAAGTAGTGTTCTGTTCTATTAGGTTAGACTTACAGTCACTCCAGCCTTTATACATTACATTTTTGCCTAACTAACTATATTGAAAACATGTTTTATTTTGCACAGCCTATCTATTTACCCAGTTTTTACTTTTATACTGAACAATTCCTTTAAAGGATAACCCTTATTCCCCCATCTCAGGTAACCCAGACTTTCAACCAGGGCTACAGGGAAAGGCTTTTAAATGGTGGGAATCCAAAGGTTTTACAACGTTGAAACACTTCTATGGTTTGGTAGGCCCATTACAATTGGATAGGATCCAACAGCTTCATTCCCCTCCACCGGAGGAAATACAACAGATACAACATTACTTGTTATCAAAGCACAGGGAAAAGAGCACACCAACCTCTTCATACATAGAAACTATATGTATCTCCTATCCATACTCCAAAGGGTTACTATCTCGGTTATATCAAACATTATTAGAAGCATATTCCCCACCAATTCTACCATATGTTCAAGCTTGGGAAAAAGATCTGGGAGGGCCCCTGGGCGAGCAGGAATGGGGGAGAATTTGGGACATGACAGTGCATAGCTCAATGAACACCAACCTGCTCGAAGCAGGATATAAGGTCTTGCTAAGGTGGTACTTATTACCATCCAGAATACACAAAATCAATCCACACTATGAACCTCACTGTTTCAGAGGTTGTAGAGAGGAGGGTACGGTATATCATATTTGGTGGCAATGCCCCAAAGTACAACGATTCTGGACCAGGGTCTATGAAATAATATTTTCAGTCACCTCAGTGAACTTAAGGTGGCCATACACGTAGAGATCCGCTCGTTTGGCGATGTTGCCAAAAGAGCGGATCTCTCCCCGATATGCCCACCTTGAGGTGGGCGATATCGGGCTGATCCGATCGTGGGCCCTTGGGCCCAACGTTCGGATCAGTACGGGAGGTCGGATCGCGGGACCGCATCAATGAACAGATGCGGCCGTGATCCGACAGGATTTTTAATCCTGCCCGATCGACATCTGGCCGACTTTTCGGCCAGATATCGATCGGGAAAGCCCGTCGGAGAGCCCCCCACAGGGGCAGATAAGCTGTCGACACAGTCTGTTGGCAGCTTTTATCTGCCCGTGTATGGCCACCTTTACTCAAAACACCAGCCCAAGCACTGTTGGGGCGCAAAATCCCAAACATAAATACATAAACAAGAACGCTTATAAACCAAATCTTTACAGCTGCCAAAATGACAATTGCTAAATCTTGGAAATCACCCCTATTACCACTGCAACAATTGAAAAATTAAATAAACTGGATCCTAGTAAACAAAAAGTTGACCAGCATACTAAATGACAAGCAAGAACGATTTAAAAAACATGGGATCCTTGGGTACTTTATTCCTCCTCATCAGATACAACCAGTGCCCCCCTCTCTAGCTAAAGGGGTAATAAATATAGCACAACAATATAACAATAAAAAATTGGGGGAACAAATGGTAACAAAACTGGGGATAATATAGTTCCCCGTATATAGAAGTCGGAGACGGAAAGTAGGAGACACCGCAGGCACCTTATTATGTTGTTTTGATATAGGTTACTTTCTGTTTTTCTTTTTTTGTTATTAATATGTACAGACAGACTAGATAATAACAGCCCTAAGGGCAAATATTTCTAGTACAAATCCTGGAACCCCAACTGGAAGAAATCCAGGAACTTACCACTGGAAACAACTTGGAATAGCACACCCTTGTAAAACCTGTCTTTGCCAGCAAAATTTAAGAACACAAGGGACACTGGGGCTCATTTATCAACACTGGGCAAATTTGCCCATGGGCAGTTACCTATAGCAACCAATCAGTGATTAGCTTTTTAAAGACAGCTGCAAGTAGAACAATGATAGCAGCAATTTGATTGGTTGCTACTGGTTACTGCCCATGGGCTAATTTGCCCAGTGTTCATAAATGACCCCCACTGAGTCTTAAGAAGGACAATCTTTATTGCTGTTTCCATTTGTCAATGCATAGGACGATATTTTCTGTACATCACTACCTATTGTTTATCTTTTTACTAAATAATAAAAAACTTATTAAAAAAAAAAAAAGGATAACCCTTTTTAAAAAGAAACTATTAAGGATTAGATAGACTAAGATCACCAGATTAGTAAATTCTCAGGTTTATTTAAATATTCACAAGACATTTTCAGGGTGAACAGTTAAAGGGAAACTGTCATGGGAAAACATGTCAGTTAAAGGGGTTGTTCACCTTCAAGTTAACTTTTAGTATAATGTAGAGAGTGATATTCTGATTCAATTTGCAATTGGTTTTAATTTTTTATGGTTTGTGGTTTTTGAGTTATTTAGCTTTTTATTCAGCAGCTCTCTAGTTTGCTGTGTCAGCAATTTGGTTTCTAGGGTACAAATTCCCATAGCAACCCTGCATTGATTTGAATAAGAGACTGGAATATGATTAGGAGAGGGAATGAATAGAATGATAAGTAATAAAAAGTGACAATTACAATACATTTGTAGCCTTACAGAGCATTTGTTTTTAGATGGTGTCAGTGACCCCCATTTGAAAGCTGCAAAGAAACAGAAGAAAATTGCAAATCATTAAAAAATTATGAAAAATAAATAATGAAGACCAATTGAAAAGTTTCTTAGAATTGGCCCTTCTACACTATACTAAAAGTTAATTTGAAGGTGAACCACCCCTTTAATAGTGCTGCTTCAGTAGACTTCTGCACTGAAATCCATTTCTCAAAAGAGCAAACTGATTTTTTTTTATATTTCATTTTTGAAATCTGACATGGGGCTAGACATTTTGTCTATTTCCCAGCTGCTTCGGTCATGTGACTTGTGCCAGCACTTTACGAGGGAACTGCTTTCTGGCAGGCTGTTGCTTTTCCTTCTCAATGTAACTGAATAGTACACAGTGGGACATGGGTTTTACTTTTGGGTGCTGTTCTTAGATCTACCAGGCAGCTGTTATCTTGTGTTAGGGAGCTGTTATCTGGTTACCTTCTCATTGTTATTTTGTTAGGCTGCTGGGTGGGGGAAAGGGAGGGGGTGATATCACTCCAACTTGCAGTACAGCAGTAAAGAGTGATTGAAGTTTATCAGAGCACAAGTCACATGACTTGGGGCAGCTGGGAAATTGACATGTCTAGCCCCATGTCAGATTTCAAAATGAAATATAAAAAAATCTGTTTGCTCTTTTGAGAAATTGATTTCAGTGCAGAATTCTTCTGGAACAGCACTATTAACTGATGCATTTTGAAAAAATTTTTTTCCCATGACAGTATCACTTTAACAGTACTAAAAAGATATAACGATAAAATCCACTGTACAAACCCATTATGTGACAGTATTTCCCTTAAAGGGGTTGTTTACCTTTGAGATAACTTTTAGTATGATGTAGAGAGTGATATACTGAGACAATTTGCAATTGGTTTTCATTTCTTATTTTTTACGGTTTATTTAGTTGTTTAATCAGCAGCTCTTAAATTTGAATTCTAAGCAATATTGTAGATATGATCCCAATTACCCTAGCAACCCTTTTATAAGGGGTCAGTGACACCCATTTGAAATCTGGAAAGAGTCAGATGAAAAAGGCAAATGATTATTAAACTATAAAAAAAAAATTATGAAAACAAAATGAATAGAATTGGCATTCTATAACATACTAAAAGTTACCTTAAAAGTGAACCACCCCTTTAAAACTATCAGGATAGGATAAAAACAATTGTACAATTCCACTCCCCCTCGGGGCCCACCAGACATGGCACAGCAGTGTGATGGATCGTGATGGTAAGGAAATAACGCGTCTAGCGCATCTAGAAGGGGGCTCCTAGTTATGTTACTGTTGACACACAAAATATGGTGTGACAAAATCAGAAGATGGGGAGTTGCTGTGGACAACTAAGAAGGTGTGACTTGTACTGTAACAGAGCTACTGGACCTCTGGCATGTACAACATTTTTAGCCATATTCTTTTTAGGCTTTAGTTCTCTTGAAATCTTCCCAATAGTTCAAATAACAGATGTGTTGCAATTTGACTGTGTAAGAGGTGAGTAAAGAAATAATGCCATATTGCTGAATTAAATAGTTATTTGATTTTGCTTTATAGAAAATGTAAATCCATGCAGATCTGATTGACAAGTTTCTTTTTTCTTTAATTTTGTTCAAGTGGCCTATATTGTCTTTGCTAATTAAAAGACCGCTATATGACCATACTTCATTGCTCCTGGTTGGTTGTCAAATGACCCAGTTTAAATAATACAAACATTTATGTTGCCCAGTGGCCCCAGATGGGGTGCACCTTAGCAACTATGTATGTAAATGAGCCCAGTCTTACACTCACATTAGCGTGTCCAACATTAGTTATTATGGAATGAGAAAATAATCTGAAAGTATATGAGAAAAAATATACAGTGGATAGCATATCCCTCTCATAGATAAGAATGAGAGCTCCATCACTATAACAACCATTCTCTCCACCATCATCAATACCACCGCTGCTGGAAGAGGATAGCAGTATATAGCTTCATAAATACTGCAAATATTAACATATCCAGACTTGTATGTTAGCAGAAAACAAATTTGTTTAATGATGGTCAATCTGCTGTTTGAATACTTTTTAAAATAACATGGGGTATTCCAAGATTCTGAGATTCATTTCTCCTTTCTGTTTGTTAATGCAGATTTTAACCACTTTTTAACCATTTGAAACACTTTTCAGCCTGGCAGTTCTGACATTAAGGGGGAGTATTTATGAAAAACAGTTTTTTTTAATCATTTTAATAAAAAAAATTAGACCAAACTCCCAACCATGAATGGCCATAATTTAGTAAAAAATCCAAATGAAAAAAAAAAATTGCCTCTCAAAAACCACAATGTCTTTGTATTGTCACACAAAAACCAGCTTCAGCATAACCAAAACTGTTGAAGATCATGAAGACAAGAAACATTTTCCTATTGTAAAAGGGACAAAGGGACAAAGGGAGTGATGGCATAGTGTCCAACCATATCTGCAGTTGTTCTGATTTGCAACAGGTACAATAGTTTTTAAAACTTCCAATGCACCAATCCCCAGTGCTCCAGACCCAATGCCAAACAGTTGAGCATGTACACAAAGGAAGGAGAGGGGACTGGGGCAATGCCTGGGGCACCTGCTGTGTAAATCCGGCCCTGGACATCTTCCACTGACTTCTTCATGATTTTGACAGGTTTTAGCTGGAGTATTTTCAGATCTGGATTTGTCACAGTTTTGAAACATAATAGATCAAGAAAAAGTTTCACTTGTTCCCAGTGTCGGACTGGGACACCAGGGGCCCACCCAAAAACCTTAGACCAGGGGCCCACCATAAAACCTTAGACCAGGGGCCACTCTCATTGCTAATATTCTTCATCTCCTCAATCAACCTCTATTCTCCTAGTTTGTTTATTTTACTTTATTCCATCTATTTAGCCTCTTTGTTCTCATAGAAATAGGGAATGGCCATGAAATAGGCCAAAAGTTTAGCAGCATGAGGGCCCACTGACACCTTGGCCCACCGGGAGTTTTCCTGGTAGTCCGGTGGGCCAGTCCGACACTGCTTGTTCCCTGCAGCTTTTATGGCTTTTTTGAGACAAAAAGCCCAACCTTTAAAAAATGTGCCCCTAAAAGTATGCTTGTCTCTCTGCATATATAAAGACATTATTGTTCACTCCCATTACAGATCTGTCACAACATAACATGAAAAATATTATAAAAATAATTTTTTGTTGACTTTATGGAAATCTCTTCCACCTCTCCCCTCACCACTGTTATTCCCTTTGTCAGATATCACAGAGGGACTGTGTAGGATTCACTGTGTCTACATTCATGCAGAGCTCTGCAAGCTGCGGTTATTAAAAAAACACAAATAAATGTATGGCACAATACCTACTACTTCATAAAGAAGAATAAAAATCGCAGTTTATGAATCCATTACTAATCGTAGCCTACGATTAAGGCGTGTTCCTGAAACGCGTTAGGCGTCCATTCCACAGCAACCCTGTGCTTTTGAATGGATTAATAACTGCAATTTTTATTCTACTTTATGAGGTAGAGGGCCATACCTTTTTTTCTTTTTGTTTTGCATCATTGTTAGTAACAAAAATGTAAGAATAAACTGTGAATATTGTGTGAGAATAAAGTGTGATGTTGGAGGGAGATGCTTCCCACAATAGCCAATGCTTGTTGTTTTTGTTTGTTTTTATTGCCCATAATGACGAGGACCTTTCCATGATTATTTTCCACAAGCCAATTTAAGAGCAAAGTATGAGTCAGAGCACTCCCAGGAAGGCCTTCTGCTGCCTGTAAACTCTTTGCTGGCACAGGGTAGGACTGTGGATAGCACCAACCTACTCTGTTATCCTGCCTTTACAAATAGAGATAATACATGCAATAATTCACACTGCAGTTGGCGCACATCAATATATTTATTTATGGTAACATTAAATAAAAACAAGGACATGGCAACTAATCTGGAGTCTCTGATAGATTCAAGGGCCTTTCCTATCCGCATACATTACTTTAATTATGAAACACCACTTATGCTTGTTGTAATGGAATATATGACATTTATGGGTGGTCACTGTTTTAATAACCAACTCTGGAGAGCCATACATCATTCCCAAAGCATTATTTATAAGCCTTGCCATTGAGGTTATGATGATTGCCATTTGATGTAATGGTATACTGAGCAAAAAGTTTATTATTGAACCAGTATGAATTATTATTATTTTTTTGTATTTTTCTGTGTCCATAAGGGGTAACATTTACTAGGGCTGTACAGTGTTCTACAAACTCATAGATGACAATAATGACTGAGTGCAAATGTATATACATGTGGTGGGTCTGCTAATGAGCTGGTACAGTTTAAAGAGAGAGGTTATTCCTCACTTAAAGGGCCTGGTCCGGGAGAAACAAATAGGTCCTGTCATAGGGGAAACTAAACATCTGACCCATGTGGGCTCAAAAGAGTACATATTTCTTAAATGTAATTAAATATATACCATTTTGTATCAAGTACAATATAATTTCAATCTATCTATCTATTCATCTATCTATATATATATATATATATACTGTACACACATATATGCATACTAAAAAAAGTTCAAAAGGTTCACAAATTAATTTTATATACAGTTATTAGTCTTAATAAAGACTGCAAAGGGGCAAAAAGCTCTGGGACTGGTAAAATATGCAATAAAGTTTCAGAACTATATAAATTTGGAATGCATAGGGCTCGTTCTCTTTTTTTCCAACCCCCCCATGTAAATGTATATATTTATCTCTCAGGGACAAACATGTATATCTTTTTCATAATAAGAAATGTAATTTGTTACATGCAACTTTACTTTTTCAGTCAATTTCATTTCAGAGTTCAGTACACACAAAATATCAATTACTAATATCTATGATATCATAAACATTGCCTTAAGATTGATTGTGTTTTCAGTTCGTATATTTTCCCTTATTCTGTTTCCTTTAAAAGTGCAAGGCTGGTTAATCTCTTTCTCCATCAGATGAATTAGACGGCTGTTTCTCATAATTTTCGGCCATAGACTGGACGGCTTCCCTTGTAAGATGACATGATCCCCCCCATTCAGACTGCAAGCTCTTCAGGGCAGGAGTGGTGGACCTAGTGTGTTTTTTTCTCTGTGGCCAGTTTATCTTATTTATTGTGATGTATGTAACTTTATGTTCTATATATGTAATTCATGTGATTTGGTTGTATAATCACATTCACTTTACAGCGCTACGCAACAAGTTGGCGCTATAGAAATACATGTTAATAATAATAATAATAATAATAATATCTGTATTTTCATCCTTTTGTCTGGTTTGTGTTAATTATTAAGCACGTGATGACACAGTGGGATTATTAAAAAAAAAACATGATTGACAGTTGAAGCACAGGGCCCACTAACTCATTAAGATTTTTAGGTTTTGAAGCAATGATGCCTTGCTATTATATTTAAGAGATGTGCTTTCATTCAGAGAATGGCCAGTTCTATGATGCCAATAATGACATAGATCATTTTTCAAAGTTTCCATATACCAGTGCCTACTGCCTAATGAATTCTCCCAGCCTTCTATTAAAGGGATCACTCACCTTAAAATGAGAACAGTGGTATTCTAAGTCAGTTTGTAATTAGTGCTTATTCTTTATTTGTTTTTTTTTTGTGGTTTTTAGATGACTTAAGTGTTTTTTGTTCAGCTTTCAGGCTTGGAATTAAAATTGCTAGGATATAATTACCTAGCAACCTGGAAGCAGTTTGGAGGACAGGCTGGTTTTTGCATTAGTATTAGCTACAGAGCTCTTTCAGCTGATCTATGGATATTAGAATGGCAACATTTATATAGGATCCCCAGGTACCAGGGAATAGCAACAATATCAATTATGAGCTGAAACCACCCTCACCTTTAATTCCCTGTGAGTCCACTGGACTTTTTCTGGAGTGTCAGCAGCATGTCAAGGTGACTAGGTTCTAGCCTACATCTATTTTCCAACAATTAATATATTTATATTGTATATTTTTTAGCTTCATTATCAGGATGGCATCTGTAGTAAAATGAATCTTAGGGGCAGATTTATTAAGGGTCGAATTCAGAGGGTTGAAAACCCTCTAATTCGACCCTCGAAATTTTCACAAAGCAAAATCGGATGAAATGGAATATCGAATTCGTAGGATTTTACCGCTATTCGATCTATCAAATGATCGAATAGCGATCATCCGATTTCTCGAAAAATTCGTACAAATTCATCCAATTTCCCAAAAAACATTTTTACGAAAAATCTGATGATTTCTACTCGATCAAAAAATACTTAGAAAAAGCCTATGGGAACTTGCCATAGGCAAATATAGCAACTCGGTTTTATCTGACGAAGTAGGCAATTAAATACATTTTTAAAGGGCAAGTACTTTGACCATTGAATGGTCAAATGGTCAAACGATTTTCATAGTCGAATTGTACAATTTATTCGAATGATTCATTCGAATCGTTCAATTTGATTGAATGATTCATTCGATCATTTGATTCAATTGAATTTTGCAAATTCGATGGTCGAAGTAGCCCAAAAAAAATTAGAAAATCACATTTTTTGTATTTGAATCCTTTACCCGAGTTTAGTTAATCTGCCCTTTAGTCCATTATATGTTTTTCAAGCCCTAATACCGTCCATAAAATCCTGAATGCAGCAATACAAAATAAACAACCTCTGTTTTCTTCCAACAGAGACGAGTCAATATAAAGTTTTCATTGATATGTCATTAGGCTGGATATGCACACCTACTAGCACTTGCTTGCATGCTTCTAGTAATGTGTAGCTACTCGGTAATAATAATTCACTTGCACATTAAGTGAAAAAATTTAATTTTTAATTAAAATTTCAATTTTTGAAATGTAAATGTTTGAGTTTTTTTAGCAAAATTTGACTAGGGAATAGTTTGAAAAATTCTAATTTTTTAATAAATTGCAATTGGGTCAATTTTGGGAGTTTTAAATAACTCCCATGAACTAGAAATTAGATCCTTGATAAGTCTACTCCTAAATGGCAGCACTTCCAACTATTGTGAGAAGAGCAATATTCTAAACTCCTAAGGGTAGTGACACACTGGCAGATTTTGGGGGATTCGCCTGGCGACTAATCACCTGTTCTTCTGGGCGACAATCTCCCCCGAACTGCCTTTGTGTGTCTTCCCTTCCGCTATAATGAAAAATCGCCTGCTCTAAGCAGACGCGGCGCTTCATTTACCGAAGCAGCCCAAAGTTCCTCGCAAGGCAACTTCGGGGGACTTCGGAAAACAAAGCGCCGCATGTGCTTAGTGCAGGCGACTTTTCATTATAGCGGGAAGGGAAGACACACAAAAGCAGTTCAGGGAGGTGGTCACCCAGAATGTGTCACTACCCAAAAGCAAAATGGCATAAAGAGAGATTTACAACTTGGCAGGCAGATGGCAGAATACTGAGAATTCCACGGCAATTGTATGGGTTCTGTCATTTTTACTCAGAAATATTTATTTGTGAGTGCACTGGCAGGCAGGTGGGCACAGGGGGTACAAGTGTACCTGGCCTGAAGGGGGCCCAGCTGTGCTGCACTTTCTGAAATAGCTGGGCCCCCTTGACAGCGCCGAAGCCCTTCCGAAGTCCCGGACACGAAATGCGGAAGTGGCGAGAAGTGCTGAGAAGTGGCAAAAAGACCCGAAGCCATGAAAATAGCCGAAGTCCCAAAGCGGCGAAAAGTCCTGAAATCACTAAAGAAGCCGTAACTGAAGTCCTGAAGCAGCGAAAAGACCCTAAGTCACGAAAGGAGGCGAAGTTGAAGTCCTAAAGCCAAGAGTTCCATTCTACTGAACACCAACGTGGGGTTTTTTATTTTAATTTTTTTTAATCCCCTGGCCATCAATGTATTATTTTAATACTCTATAGGCCCCTGCCACCAATGTTTTTTTTTTAATATTCTCTGGGGGCCCCAATATTTTTTAAACTGTAAGGGGGTATCTGGTCACCAATTATTTTTTTTAACTTGTAGGGGAGCCCTGACCCCCAATTTTTAAAAAAAAACTTTTATGGGGTCCTTGGCGCCACAATTTTTTAACTTATAAGGGGGCCCTGACCATCTATAGCTTTTTTATAACTTGTGTGTGGGGGGTTTCCTTTTTTAGCACTGATGTCTGTGTGGTCTTTTAACTGTGGTGTGGAGTGGGCGGGTCTCGGGTGGGACTCTGGGGTAGACGGGGCCCAGGGGGCGGCCCTGCTGGTATGACCCATGCTATAAAAGTCAATGGAGGGGCAATTCCCACAGCTATCTTGCTCACTATGTTGGAAATGCTGTGGACACATGGAACCTTGTACACTATTACCCTAATTCAAATATTGTTTCTCAAACTGTGGGTTGGCTTCTATGGAGGTGCATATAGAGAAGTGTCAGGATGGCTCAGCCAGAAGGGCAGTTAGAGAAAGATTTGACTGATGCACCAATGTTTTCCTATATCTATAATCATGTTATGAGCTAAGTGAGGCCCTGACCAAAGTTTGGATACAATTCTAAGATACAGTATCTGCACCATTTCCAGTCCAGAAATTCTTTTTTATTTAAATATACCTACACATTGATTTCACTTTGTACCGAACTACAATATAATAATGCATGCTATTTTACATGTACATAATTTTATTAGCCATGTCCATTTCAATAATCCATTTTTTCTGGAATTACCGCTCCTTGAGTTCATTACCCTGTTCATTGTACAGAAAACATTGATTTCTCTAAATGCAAAGTATCATCTGCCAACCAATCAGAACTGCATACCAATTGCTCCTTGTGCAATGCTCAGACAGGGAAAACTGTGTTGGTTCTAGATATCTTGGGATTGTATGGCTTATCCTTGAAGTGTCGTTCTTATTGTACATAGCAGCTAAGCGCCTATTACAAAACTGCTTATTCAGTGACCAGACTATCTGCTAAAAAATAAAAAAGCAATTGTTAGTGACAGGAGGAAGTGACATGATGACATTTGTATACATCCAGCCGTCTGTGAAAAAGAAGGTCAACGATGGACATGTTAAACACACATCCACCCACAATGACTTCTAAATATCATCAACATTACCTATTTTGTGTTTTATTATATGCCTGGATCATAATAAATAAAAGTTTTTCTTGTGCAAAGGGTAAGTACTTATAGTTTCATATAAAAGGTATTTCTTCTTGCTTTGTGTAGTAGAAAAGGGTTACTTTCTCTTGGTGCTGCCTGGCATGTTGAATTGCTATCAGGCAGCAGGGAACAGTGAGTAAGCTCCTGACAATCATGCTCACTTCTGGTACTGATTGAACAGCTTTGTATTTTCACTTTTCAATTTTAACAACAATTTAGTGATTGGCTTGTCAGGGGCAACACTGGGTCAGGAATCAAAGCCAGTGGAAGGTGGTTTCATTGTCACAGCAGCAAAACTTGTTCAGACTTTTGTTAGCACCACCCTAAGGGGATTGAGTTAACATTATGCAAAGCCAACCAGGGAACTTTTCATATAACACCCTTACAGCAGGGCAGCAGTAAGACTGAGTAATGCAGTCATTCACACTAGTCTCACTGTGCAGTCTTTTTTACTTATTTTTTTTTTCATTTTGAGTGACTGTGTGCTGGGGCAGCCAGGTGCCTCTAGTTTCTACATGTCTCTGTTTGCCCATGTTCTCCATTATTTGCAAGTACCATATTTGGTAAAGCACCCTTTACATTGTGTTTCAGCCTTTTATTTAAACTAAAAGGCCTTCCCTTATTTTGGTTGCACAGAGCATTTCTTCTCTGAAGGAGCTGATATGGGCAACCCTTATTTATACCTACTCAAAAGTAAAGATAGAATGATAACCATGCAGATGTCTAACTTAGTTAGCTAAGTGACTAAATTCTAGTGCAGTCTTAGTGGAAATCCCTCTTTCAATTTACCTTTTGTCTGAAGTCTCAAAATGTAGCAATTTAAGCAGAGCAAATTGAGAAAATATCACTCTAGGCCTATGGTTTCATGACCAAGATACAATATTTACGATGTTTGAAACTCTAGAGATTTCCTTTTGTCTTCTCTAAATAAACCATTGTAAAGAGAACGGTCTGATTGTCCCCAAACAGCTCTGGATTACACAACTGTGAAATGTATTTTCTAAAACAATGGTTAGGGGGGTGGGGGATGTACACTTGGAAATCATTTTATTTTTTGCTACTAACAAATATTTGTGCATAATAAGAAGGTCAAAATGTAGTCATTTTGCATTACTAATATTACAAATGATAAATTATAGCAATTAATTATCCACCAACAGGGATGTTTTTTTCATGAGGTAACAAGCACAATTCAGTCCTGCAGAGGCCACACTGAACACATGGAGATTTCAAATCAGATAGTGTGGCATAAAATCCAGATTTTGGGCTAGAAAGGCTGTGCAACTGTGTAGGTGGCAGGTTTACCTGAATCACCTCTGCAAAGGGACACAATACAATATGTATTATGCTTGTTTTGCATTAATATGAAACAGCTGAAAATAATTTATCCTCTTGTTTTTGTTCTCCATCTCCTATAAAGCTGATACCCAGCTTGCACATTAACTCTTGCGTATGTCTCCATTACTGCTGTATACCCACAAAATGACAATGAGGAAGAAAAGTATGAAGAAGCACCTGGAGCGTCTGTCCACAATAAGCACAGGATGGGTCAGTAATACAGACCAAGGACAGTTGCTCTTATACACCCACTTTACACTAAATAGTAAAATAACTTCAAAGAATCATAAGTAGTAATATGGCATAAAGTTTTCATGGTAACCAAAATAGTGCAGTTTTGCCCTAAGCTAACTGAGAAGGTTACCTCTTCACTTCCTGGTTCAATGTGCGGTACCGGTAAGTGGTAGTGGATATGGGGCAGCATTAGGGGGTCCTAGAGCCCAGCTTCTTTTAAAGTCACTGTATGGTCTATTGATATGACTGTATGACCTTATAATGTGCAGAAGGTTGCCTTCTTTCAAACTCACAGTGGATTGTTGAATTCGATGTGCAGTACAGACTCATAGTAGTGGTGCCATGGCTTTATTCCTATCTATCGATCGATCGATCTGTCTATTTATCTAGCTATCTCTTTCTCGCTCTCTCTGTCTGTCTGTCTGTCTATATATCCACCCACCTATTATCTATCCATCTGTCTCTGCCATTCTGTCTAAATACCAATCTATTTTCAAGGCAAAAGCCAGTAGCAATTAATATGGTGCAATTCTCTATATGGTGTTTTCCAAACCTTGCAAAATACATAGATTTTACTGCTTGCTTTTAAACCATATTCAGTAAAATTTCAATTTGCAACAACATTATTTGCCTTTAAGTCACTGTAAAGCAAAGTCCACCTTCTAGTAAGGGATAATAATTACCTATTCCAGCTTAATGACTCAGTTGTCAAGGTTTAAACAGCTACTTTCAAGTCTTGTTATGTTTGTTAGGTATTTAAGTGGCTGTGTGTGATTGTAATAAAAAACATGGAAGGTCTGATTCTGTTTGACTTTCTGAAGCTCTGTCTATTGATTAGGGCCTGAGAGTTCATGGTAAATAAATGGTTTAATTCAAACAGCTATAAACATCCCAGTCCCAAATACTAGGAATGAGTTAGAACTTTGCTTATCTTAACACAATCAACTGAGCCTCGAGGGAGCACAAAACAATCCACAGAAATGCATTATTTTTTCATAAGGCACCCATGGAAATATATCTGGAAGGACTCACATCTGGGGCCCTGACTGTTTGCTGCAAGATAGTATTTACATATAACACAAACACACTGATTAAATCCATTCAATAGAGGAAGCTGCTGCATCCCCTTACCAATACTGTAAATATATCTACATATTTTCATATGTTTATGTACTGTAAATAGCTGAATATTATCAGATGCTCTTTTATTAAACCTATATGCCACTCTCCACTTGGATAGGAGGTAAAAACTACAAAGGCAGATACTATTCAAACTGAAGTAAGTCCAATTTATTAAAACGAAAGTAAAGTAGTGACATAAAATTGCATAAAACCTTAGGAATGACTCTTGCTTTATATCCTCAGTGCCACCTGCCTTACATACTCTTCCCAGTTCACAGTAATGTTGCATTTCACATATTTCCTCTCTATACAGTCCATGTATGTTGTTCATTGCCCTTGCCAGCTCCATGATGTAGTTGCTTTTTATACTATCGTAAGTATGATTCCTATTTACATTACTGTTCCTCCTTTTGCCCATACTGCAGTGCTTACCTGTTACTTATTGCCAATGTTACCTGCTTATTTCTGTACTTGTCAGTTTACCCCTTCTGGTATGCTTCATATAGACAGACAGACAGACAGACAGACAGACAGACAGACAGATAGATAGATAGATAGATAGATAGATACGTAGATAGATCAATGATTTTTAAAACTGTGAAAGTGGAACTAACCCAATAGATGGTCCAGGCAAGTGCCCAGGAGTCTTGTGCTGAAAGCTGATTTCAGATGAATGCTCATGTGTTGTACTGGATAGTTAATGAACTATAGCATAAACACTGTTACTATGAATAGTATATACTTAAGGGTTGCCTGTTGATATGTTGGACAAGTTTGCTTGATTACATGACATACCACAAGTTGAAGGGAATGATTATAATAAAATTAAATGATAGTGTACAGTAACCTTGGGGAGGCTGGGGGTCATAAATGCCCATTGAAAAGTCAAATTTGACCCACAGGCCTCCAGATACACATTCCTGCGCTACTGACAAAACTATTGGTGGACTGCTCCCTTTGGTCACTAGTTACTTTGTTTAATAATAGTCCCTTCCCTTGGACATTTCAGGTAAATTCTCACATCGGTGTCCACTCTAGGTCCCTGCACTAGTGGGTACCCCTATCGATACTCATTGCAGCACTGGATACTCTTGCTACATAGCCCTGTTATTTTGCATCACTAATGCCTACACAGGACAACCCTATCCATGGCTATGCATCATTCACTGGACCCTCCCGCACCAGATTTTGGAGGCGCCACTTTACCTGTTTCGATTGCTATGGCAGAGCACAACCATTCATTTGTAAATGATCATAAACCTGTTTAATCCTCTGTGCCCCCTCAATGAAAGGAATATTTAAGAAATATGAAAAACCGACCATTCATAATGTATTTTTTAATTATATGTCTGACATATCAAATGCTTAACAGTATAGTTCCTAAACATGGCTGGCTGACACATGCTCCGTAACCCAACAATTGTCACCTGTTATACCTGGTCCTGCTCATAGCACAAGTGACGTGTTTGGAGCAAAAATAAATCAGAATAAAATGTAAATATCTCAAAACTGGTCAAAGCATAAAAAAAAGATAATTTCTGAAACAGATTTATTGAACACACAAGAGTTTCTTTTTTGTGTGGGAATATATGAGTGCATTTATTTGTGTGTCTTTGTTTATAAGTATGATTGCAACTGTGCCTGTTTAAATTTATGTTAGTTTGCGCAAGCCATATAATTAAAGGTGACCACAGGTATATCATATTTTTTGAGGAATTTTAATTTGAGTTCAAGCCCGCAAATTGATCAGTATGTCCGAACTACCTCATTTAACTGCACCTGATCAATCAGCCAATACAATAAAGCCCTGACCTAGTAGGAGCATATTCAGGGTCACATACTATGCCAGATCTACAAGGGCCACACTTCTGAAGTGTCAGCCTTGTGGTCAATTCATAGGGTCATGGGACTCATTTATAAGCACTGGGCAAATTTGTACCTGGGCAGTGGCAACCAATCAAATGTTTACCTTCATTGTTCAACTGCAGCTGGCTGAAAAAATATTGAATTAGTGATTGGTTGCTATGGGATACTGCCCATATGTAACTTTTACCAGAGTTGAGAACTGAAACTAGCTGTGTAACATTACTCAGCTGGGTCCACTATCAAAGATATATATTTTTTGCCCCGCACCATCGGTGATGACAAGGGATGCACTGAATCCAATTTTTTGGATTCAGACGAACTCCAGAATCCTACCTGAAAGATTTGGTTTAATACTGAACCGAATCTGAACCCTAATTTGCATATACAAATCAATGAGGGGGAGGGAGAAAGAGAGCCGTGCGCACAGCGAGCGGCTACAAATTTTCGTACTTGTTTTGTGAGGAAAAGTCATTTGATTTCAATGATTCGGTTCAGCCAGGCACAAGGATTTGGCCGAATACTGAACTGAATCCTGAATTCGTTGCATCCCTAGTGATGACCTGCATCATCACCTTTCCAACCATTCTGTATTTGCTTGAGGCATACAGGCACCCCAGATACTGTTGTACCAAGCCCTGGCCTAAAGGGGTTTCAAAAAAGGTGGGCCACCCTTGACAGCGCCAAAGCTGTACCGAACCCGCTGAAATCCCAAAGAGCTTATGTCCTGAAGCCAAAAAAGGAGCTGATGTTGAATTGCTGAAAAGACCAGAAGCCACGAAAGACGTTGAAGTTGAAGTCCTAAAGCCACGAAAAGATCCAAAGCCATGTAAGGAACCAAAGTTAAAGTCCTGAAGCCAAGAAAGGAGCTGAAGTTGAAGTTCTGAAGCCACAAGTTCAGTTATACTGAACACAATGTGCTATTTTTTTTATTTTATTACCTAGCCCTAGCCACCAATGTATTATTTTAATACTCAATAGGCCCCGATAATATTCTCTGGGGCCCCAATGTTAATTTTTAACTTGCCCGGGGGCCAAAAATTTCTTTTTAACTTATGGAGTGCCCTGACTACCAGTGATTTTTAAAAACTTTTATAGGGGACCCTGGTGCCAATGTTTTTTTTTTAAAAAAAAACTTATAGGGGGGGCCTGGTCACCAATTATTTTTTTTAACTTGTAGGGGGGCCCTGACCACCAATGTTTTTTTAAACTTTTATGGGGGCCCTGGTGCCACCGTTTTTTTTTTTTTAACTTATAAGGGGGCCCTGACCATCAATGTCTTATTATAATGTTTGTGGAGGGGGGGGTTACTATTTTTAGGGCTGTGGCTGTGTGGTCTTTTAACTGTGGTGTGGGTGGGATCTGGGGTGGGGCTTGGTGGCTCGGCCGGGGCTTGGGTGGGTGGGGGTCCCAGAAAATGTTGTCATACGGGTGGGTCCCAGAAAATGTTGTTGTACGGGACCCATGATTTCTAATGGCGGCCCTGCAGACAGCACCTAGACTGTGAGGTGGAACCATACAGCAGACCCTGTGTTCACTGAGGGGCCAGGTTCCCCTATAGTCTGCTATGTGGTAGTTATGTTGCCAGTGAATGATTCCCACCAGTCTGTGCACTGTGGCCAGATTGTGCTACTATGTCATCTGAAGCAAAATAGACACTCATCTGATCTCAATACTGAATTATAATGTGTTTTAAATTAATCACAATTCTCTAACAAAATCTGCAGGAATATCCCACAAAATAAAGAACAAACTTGATTATTCCACTTTTGCTCTATAACAATATGCCCATATAACAATGGCCCATGTTTTAAAAAGCCAGCGCTGATAATTATCAATTGTCTCCCCTTGTTTCACATCACATTTCACACTCCATGTGTTTACTTGAAGTACCCACAGTGCATTTTATACCCATGATGCCTTGCAGGTACCCGCCATTTTCAATGAATGCTAGATGTAAAGGGAGAATATGCGTCAGTCACATTTGTCTTTAATTCCCATGCAAGGATTGGCCATTTTGTTGCTATTGAAGGTACGATTTCCACATAAAAAGGTGCAAGTGCTGTAAATTGCAATGAATATTTGTATGAATTGTATGAAGAAAGAGGGGGAGGGTGGATAGGTGAACAGAGCAGTAGGTGCCAGCCTTCTACATATCTTTTCGTACAAGGAACAGATTAGAATAAAAGTGGTATTTTTACTATCAGCCTGGCAATGAAAGATTGTAGCCTGTGTTTCCAGCAGGTGCTAAATAAAGGCTATTAAAGAGGAACAAGCTGTGCAGTAGTTTACACAAGGCACTCCTAAAGGTAAACCTGCCTCTGCTATTGTGTGTATGTATACATATATTATTTATGTGTGTGTATACGTGTATATACTCTCTCTCTCTCTCTCTATATATGAATAACTGGGGGGTGATTGCGGAGTAACGTGCTGTAAATCAGCTGAATTTGGCACAGCTTGGTGTCTGTCATTCCTCAGTGTCCATTCTGAAGCGCATGCAACGTGCCAAAATAATGTAGCTTGACAAAGAATCGTTTTTATTGCGAGTCTCTATCCAGCTTTACATGTGCGGATGGTTCTGCAATAAATAAATAAGTCGGCTGGCTGGCTTCAGCTCCGCTCTGCACTAACCCCACTGCGCCTAATGCACCTTGTTTTCGCCCTGTATTGCATCGGCGCAAGGAACTTACTGGGCTCGCCAATTCGTCCTGCACAATTATGTTCGGCGTTAGATCACATTTACAGCAGTGTAAACTGTAAAGGCACATTATCATCTGCTCCTAATGATTGAACTGAACGAATTCAGACGGATTCATAAATTGCTAATAACTTGCACAATGTCCCAAAAATGTAGCATCTTGTTTTATAGCGTGTTTTGGTTGTAACTGTGCCACCCCATCTTTTAATGTCTCAGTATCTCCATATACTGTTTTTTATATTTTCTTTATATACATATATTTGTGTGTGTGTTTATATTCACCATTCTGATGTTGACATTAATGTAAATATTCAGGTGTGATAAAATTATGTTGCGTATAATTTAAAAAAAAAATGAAATCGAAAAAGGTTTATTATCACTACCTTCCAATTTACACGATGGTAATCTTGTTTGTATATGATTCTCTCCGAAATCCGATTAAATGTCCTGTACAAAAGCAAAGCCGCATAACCCCGAGTATCCGAGCAGAATATTTATAATAATTAGGATCATATAATATAAAAATCCCTCTGTACATAGCTCCTAATAATTATTAGCAAAGCCAAATCAAAAAATCGCTTCTGTAATATGTATGCAATCTTGTATAGGAAAGGGGATATTCTTCTCTTTATTGAACCATGTAACTAATAAATGTATACTGCTAAATAGTTACATACATTTAATACATATTAATATATATTCACAAATGTGTTCCATATTATGTCAATGAATAGCCTTGAAATATGTCGCGGTGAGTGCAGGATCAGGGTGAGGATTTTGAAAATCAAAATAAATCTCTGTCCCGGTGTAGAATTTTCTCATGAATAAGCATTTCCTTGGCAGATATTTTTAGTTTAGATGATGTCTCTTCTTTGCGCTGCATTTCAGGTTATAACGCGAATAACAATTATACCCAACAGATCTTTATATGCATGAATGAAATTGCTACAGGTTAACAAGCAGCGATAAGCATAATTATAATAACAATACTAATAATAGAAATGAAAGGTCAAGAGAATAATTATTATTATTATTATTGAAATATTACTTTTTTTTTCTCCGACCTATAAGTAGCAGCGGTGTGTGGGATCTACATGGCAGGAGCTGGGCAGGGTAGTTCTGTGGAGTTATGAGAGACTTTTGTGCCCCCCCCCAGTCCTAGTCCGTGCGTCTGGACACCAATCAGAGGCTTGACCTTGAGAGCTCTGGGTTATCAGTCGCTCGATCTGCTCGGGAAATTCAGATTTCCTTTCCCTCTGCCAAACACTGACATTTTCACTCCCAGAAATCAGACATGGAAACCTGCTCCTCCAAGTGGAGGTACATTTAGAAAAAGCTATGCGCGCCAGGGGAATGGCATGCATTGTTGCAACCGCAAAATAATTGTCTGTGACCTGTTGCAAAGAAACTGCCCACTTTTATTTGGAACCTGACAACTTCCCTGCTTAAACACACGTCGCACTGCGGATCTGTCATTCAAGGGAAAGTCTCGCAAATTTAGGGGGAATAATGCGTAAATAATATAATAATGGGGGGAGGCACCGATTTACAATGCTCTCTTTCTTTATATTTGTTTGTCTGTCTGTCTGTTATCTTTTTTTCTAACACTCTCCAAAGCTTGCATTGTGCCAACCGATAGCAGGAGCTAATCATCAGACTGTATGACTAATTGGTGTAACCCTTCCATCACCAGAGTTAAGAATCAGGCCTCCCACAGTGAGTGAATAATGAGAAATCAGAGAGGCTGATATGGCATTCAGTCTGTCTGGCTTTCCATAACCCCCGATACAAACGCATATGGCATCCATCAATCTGCCCAATCTGCTTTGAGCGCTGCCTGTGCCATTGGGAGAAACCTGTACCTGGCCTGTATATAGACATTCACTTAAAGGTGTGGTTCACTTTTAGTATAATATAGAACGGCCAATTCTAAGCAACTTTTCAATTGGTTTTCATTGTTTTTTTTATTTTATTTTATAGTTTTATAATTATTTGCCTTTTTTCTGACTCTTTCCACCTTTCAAATGGGTGTCGCTGACCCCCGTCTAAAAAGCAAATAGGGCTACATATGTATTGTATTGCTACTTTTTATTACTCATATTTCTATTTAGGCCCTCTCCTATTCATATTCCACTTCCACATTCCACATTCCACTTCCCATTCCAGTCCCATATTCAAATCACTGCATGGTTGCTAGGGTAATTGGGACCATGGTTACCACATTGCTTAAAATGCAAATGTAAGAGCTGCTGAATATAAAGCTTAATAACTCAAAAACCTTAAATAATAAGAAATGAAAACCAGTTGTCAACTGTCTCAGAATATCATTCTCTACCTCATACTAAAAGTTATCTCAAAGATTGACAACCCCTTTAAGTAAGCTCTTTGCTCCTAAAGCATACCAAATAACAGTATGATAGGGGGTCATTATTAGGACCCTCATGCTGTTGTATCAAAGGTATCCATTTACTGAATCTCATTTGGAAAGCTGCTCTTAACCAGATACAGGCTAACTCATCCCATGTCACTAACCTAAAATCTTTAGGCAATTTTGGCATTCACAGTTTTAAAGCTTTTCAAAATGTCAGTTTATTGCTTCACATTTTTTAAAGCTAATTAAAATAGATTAATTCCTTTTTTTATCAAATGAGGAAATACCCAAATTATTTTGCAAATTTTGCAAAACACTTTCTGCATCCCAAGGACACATTTCTAGTTGAAATTCTATTAATAAAACGCACCCTTCAATGATAAGTAATGGAGATGCTGAGCAGTTAGGGGCACATGAGAAATTCACAAGAGTAAATAAACGCCTGCAAATAGGAACCACTGTCTGTAGTAGCTGAAATGTGTCTCGAAGTCAGTGATTTGCATTCACTGTACAAGAATCTAAGACAATCCTAGGGGTTTTTTTCCAACATGTTTTCCCAGATGTGCCCTGTCTCTTAGCTAGTAGAAAATCATGGGTTTTAAATCTGGCCTGTGACTTCTGTGAAAGGTTTTCTGTAACACTTATTGATAGTATCTGAGCCTTAAAGCATTAGAGGGTGGATGCATTTTGAGATAAACAACAGAGATATTGCTGCACACTAATAATAAATACATCATCACCATTATTATTATTATTAATAACCTACAGTTCTAACATATTCCACAGGGATTATACATCATTCACATCAGTCCCTGCCTCCAGTGGAGCTTACAGTCTAAGGTCTCTATCACGTTCATACACAGTAGGGTTAGTTTTATCCGGAGTCAAATAACCTCTCTGTATGCTTTTGGAGTGCAGGAGGAATGTGGAGTGAGGAATACTACACACAGGCAGAACATACGAACTCCTTGCAATGCCCTGGTTGTAGCAATTCTAGAACATTAGTGGATCTACATATATACTATTTGTAGGCACAGCACCAATATCTAACTTTCTGCCACCTATAATAAGCATAAACCCCTCACCTGGCATGTGTATGGCGTGTGATGGGAGAGGCCTGCATTGAAAAATCCATTTCAGAGTTGCATGTCAAACAATATTTTACACAGATGCACACAATAATTTTACACAGATAATACAATAATTCTATGTAATTAGAAATAAAATCATTGTGGGAAAAAATGAATTACACAGGATTTATGCACTTTGCATGCAGCTTTGCTTTAGTCGTCAGGTGCCAGTTTGCACCGGTGTATAAAGCCACTTACATTTGCTTGCTCTATCAGAATTTCACCTTCTTCTAGCAGGAATCGCAAGCATCAGAGACAGGCTACTTGTATGACTAGGCACAGAGTGTTAATATGGCAGATACCTGTAATTCTGCATAAACAGGGATTGGGTGGCACGTGTCAGTGATAAGGTATTAGATACAACGTTTGAAAAATACACCGTTGGGTTAAAAGACAGACAGGACACTAGGTGCACTGCGCAGAAAAGTCGCTCGTGTGGCAGGCTGTGGATGGCTGCTAATGTAATGCTGAAGACATTGGGTATTCGTCTAACAGCGTGTTTGTGTAATTAAGACAAGACTAGTGTACATTCCCTCTCTAAACCATGTGCATGTACACACATTTGTAAGATAATAGAACTAATTATTGTGGGTGCAAGAATTTTCTGTGACAGCACATAATTTTGTTTTTTTCTCACTTATCCAATTCACTTGCACAGTTTTTAAATCTACAATTGAAAGATCATATTTGTGATAAAAAATGATGGCGGGGTGCTAGTGGGGCTAGTGGTACGGTGCTTGTGCAGAATAAACAGGGTGTCAGCATAGAATTATAGAAAGCAAGCCCTAGGCACAACCACCCTTATCAACACCCCCCCCCCTGTCTGATTTGTGCATAAGCAAACGTTTTTGCACATGCATCAATCATATTGGAGTTGGGTATATAGAATTTTTTTGTATAGGCACCTGAGGCATTCCCCCCTCAGAGTTGCTGCTGTAGACACAAATCTTCAGGTGCATATATAGAAACTATGGCCCTGGAAGGCATAGACATAGTACTATGTACTCTGAACAGATAGAAATAAAAGATAAGGTGGATTGTATGGTAGAGTCGCTGCAGTAGTATTGCAAAGAGAAGGCATACACGTATCAGAATTACACGTATTAGTGCTGCTCTTAGATGGTGTTTGTGTGTTACAAATAAGCTGTTTGTGCGGCAGACAGGTTGAGTGCAATGTGATACAGATTATTGCTGTGCAGAAATAGTGAGTTAGTGAGACACAGGTAGGGTACTAGTATGAGACAGACAGAGTGCTAATGTGGCAAAGATATGGTTTTGTTTTGGCAGTGAGAGTGTTAATATGACTCGTATATGGTGGCAGGTGCAGGGTGTTGGTGAAGCACATAGTGTTAGTATGGCAGAGGTATGGTGCTAGTGTGGTACAGACATTGTATTTAGATACAGCAGTCAGTTAAGACTACGTGGGTCCTAGGCTAGTGGGAGGCACTTCCATTTGTAGTTGACCCCCATAAGGAAGAACAGAGCATATGCTTCAGGGGGTTACAGTTGTTAAACAGTCCAGCATTTTTATGTTTGGGGGATCTCACTGCTTTCTCGACTTTTACTGCAATGTAACACAGCCGGACCTACAGTATGGAAACACAGCAGACAATAATGTAATGAGATGCAAAGTTTGTTTCATATTAACCAATGAAAATGGAGGAATTTTGAAACGCCTCTTGCCATGGGTTACTAGACCTGGCGCAAACTAGAAAACCTTTTTGTAACTGTAGTTTTTTCCAGTTTCCTACAGATGTTTTTGTGCCACAAAATTAAACAAATCATTCCCCATAATGATATATATCACTCTCGTTCCTGTATAGTGCCCCAGTCATGCCATGCCTTTTTTTTTCTTTTAATGATCAAGCACAGCTAAACTTTTTCAGCACTACAATAGATTCGGTAATCCAGCAAGTGATGGCTAATGTGTTTTTGTTTTATTGCATAATATTCTTGTAGCAGATTGTACAATTATTTCATTATACAGTATTACAGTTACAGTATATGTACACAGTAGATCACCTTCAGTGCTCTTATGCACACTGCAAACCAAATTGCACCCGGCTGTTTCACTGGTGTCCAGCAGGTGGCAGTATACCAAATACTAATAACTCGTAGCCTGACAGAATATACCTGTTACCTTTTGAGATTTGTAATAGATAATATTCTATTCAGTGGACACAATCAACAGGTCTGCAAGAAACTACAGTAATTGGTGAAACTGGTGCAAATGCACTCTGGACTTTAACAGAAAATGTCCCTTTTCTAAGTTTATCTCAGCATATGTTGATAGTCTATTAATCTTGCTTTCATAAATAAAGGATGAAATATGCCAGAAGCAACTCTTACATTTTCATGTTGTCAAACTCCGATTCCCTGTAGAAAACTTGTGGGTGGGAGAAAGCAAGTCAAAAATGTTCAGAAAGGAAAATCTCATTTATCATGGAATATTTTTTATGAAGAAGGGGGGTGGCACATTTTAGTACTGAACAACACGAGCAATTATTTTTTTTAAAGATGCTTTTAAAAGCTTTGACTATATGGCAATAGAATTATTGTACACACAGACATTGTGCGCAGCATTTATTTGTTTAAGGGTTTTTATAACTTGCACTTTCTTTAATATCCCATCTCATTTTATCTGTAATAATTGTAATAAAATAATTCGCATCTTCCCTTAAAAGTCAGTCTCAATGATCGTATTCTGAAAAATCCCACGGAAAAAAAAAAATCAAAGGATAACAATTTATTGCGATTTCAATTGATTTCAGGTATTCATTCTAAAATGTGTGTAAGGGCTCTTACCCATGCATTGGACCCAAATCAATCACAAGCACGCACATAACCTGTATGAATGTAGTGCTGGATTATTTCCCAAATCCTGGGACAGTGTAGCTGAAGGCATCAGTGCGTTGGGCAATGTTTGCCTCTTAGAGGTTAAAGTATTATTTAGAAGCAATGAATGTGGGGAGTACTTGGGGGTTACTCTTTAACCAACAACTATTTGGCGACAAACATTTTATTGCTGTCTGCAAACAAATCATTTATACTTAGATTCCTGCCCTAAAACACAAACGAACAGATTCATCGTTGCTTTAAAAAAAAATACCCCAATAACGTTCTTTCTTACATAAAAAAAACCGTAAACTCATTTCTAATCACTCTCTGTTTTAATAGATTACATTTGGTGGTCTTATATCCACTAAAGCGTCCACACATCTTTCTGTCTACAGCGCTAGAAGATTGCATGGACCCTTTAACCCAATTTTACTGGCACCTTGAATGAATGCTCAAACAGAACTCTGTGTGCTGCTCCTGGGAATAAAATCTGTGAAAGCAACTTCATGAAAACTCCCTTTATAGTATACAGAGCTCTGTTTTAACATTTTATATATATATATATATATATATATTTTTTTTTTTTTAATTAATTTCTTAACTAATTGCAGAGACTGTATACAGTTTCTCTCAACAACTCACTGTAAAAATCTACTAATTAATGAAACCTGTACTTTAGTAGCACGCTGTAATAACACCTTAATAAGAGATGTCCTTTAGAAACTCCATGTTATGGCACCTGAATGCAATTAAATAGCAATTATTATCAATAATAAACTTTCTATTAAAACTAGCACCTTAAGTAACGCTCCCCATTATTAATTAAAAGTACCATCCCCGAATGAAATATTCCAGTTACTAAAACTAAATTATTTTATTTAATCTAATAGCACCTGCATTGAATCTTTCCATTAGCAACTCGCTGAAGCATCTGAATGAAATGTGGCCATTAATACTGTAAAAGAATCTGAATGGACCCTGTCAATTAATAGTAAAATTGTAGTACACTTGAATTAATTATATGCATCCTTGTAATAGCACCAAAACAAATATAGCAGCTGAATAAAATCTTCTATTTGAAACGTTCTCGAAATTAAAACCTGATCACATTTAGAAACTGGCTCTGAAACGAATATTTTGTTAGAATGTTTGTACCAAATACCTTATTAATTCTTGCATTGCTTTGCATGCACTTTCTGTTGCTATTGTGAATGTATGTTATTTCATAAAAAAAAAAAGAAACTGGCTCTAGTAGCAGCCGGGTGTTATTTACCCAGTGAAGTTTATAGCACCAGAACCTTGTATTAAAACCCATGTATTAGTGACATGTGCCCTTGCTGCAAGAACCTGAATGAAATGTACCTATTAAACTTGTCTTTATAGGCAATGGAATTAAATCTGCCCACAGATCTACAGACTATAGCCTGTCCATGTTTACTAGATTGAATACAAGGATGGGGATATGTTACTAGACATATTTTACCAGTAAATTGGTCATCGTTACTAGCCGTTTGCTGGGTCTGTAACAACGTTCCCTCCCCTAATTATAAAGCAATTTTATTGTTTCTGAACTTACACCGATACTATGTAATTTAATTCGAAATAAAAGATACATAAAAATAGTTTCAGTTCTTATTTTCTGCCTCCCTTGTTTTGTCTGCTGTGACTCCAGTGTTGTGTTTATGCACATTCGCTCCAAATCATCAAAAAGTAAGACAAAGACATTACCATTCGTTTAGTAAAACATTTATTTGCTGACATACAAATCAAATAACAAGAAGAAAGGAAACGGTACAATAACTTTCACAAATAACAAGTCTCCGCATATGTAGCCTATAAAGAGAGTGAGAGAGACGATGAACTGAATACATATTAATCAGCTCTAATTGCATATATTATTAAAACCCACTTCTGCCTGAATTAATAATTCAGTGGCAATAGTGACCCTTATAAACGCCATTAAATATTTACACTTCTTAAAATATTAACAAATGAACACCTCGGGGCTATTATTTAAAGTCATAATTAAGAATATAAATACCTGGGAACCGACCAAGATCTTGTTAGTAAGTGACTGTCAACTATTATTGAAAGCCTGGACAGAATGAGGCGATGGGCCCTGCAAAATACAAACTTGCAGTCACAACAGATGATACAATGTAACCCAATAAAAGAAAAAAAAAACATATTCCTATCTATCTATCTATCTATCTATCTATCTATCTATCTATCTATCTATCTATCTATCTTCATATCTATCTATCTATCTTCATATCTGCCCAATCACAGTGTGCAATGAATACAACCAATCAGACACGAACAATGCATGTGGGTCCCTGGCAATTTGCTATATTTGTCCTTGCTCAGGAAGTTCATTATTACTACCCAATTCTGTAACTTGGGGGGTATGTGCTGCCATACTGAGCGGGAGTTATCTGTGTTGCCTATCTGTGGAACAGAAAGAAAGGTAAGTCGGTTATTAGTATTATTTATGTTAACTGCTGTGTCTCAGCTATTCAAAAAGAAAATGACAAGATATTTGCAAAAATAGAATGCAACTGTATAACAATAATAATAATTAATACATAATAATAATAATGATGATGATGACGATGAAGCTTGTAGATTCCATGATTCCTGAAAATATTTCAAGCACTTTTTATATGTTATGATCTTGAGTATACATTTAACTACACTGTCGCCATTGGAGGAACTGCTCAGAAACAGAGACCGCCGTTAAATATGGGAAACATCTGTTTCTATCTATATAACTATATTTATTTCTTCATGGATGTAACCTTGTAAGATCCAAGGCGGATACATATATATATTTTATATTAATATATTTATCTTTAATAAATATATATACACATACAAACTAACTTTTTAAGAAGGTCCTAAAGCTAAATGTGGGGTCGGTACTTGCCCTGACTACCAATCTGGTACATTTTTCCTCCATCCATAAATGACTTGGCAGAGAAGAAGATACAGGGCGCCTGATATATAACATGGGCCCTAGATGTGTGGGATCCCCTCCTATGCAGCCTCCTCCGCGGGACTCCGGGCAGATACATTATGACGTCAGGATTAGAACTTTCCCCCGAGGATACCCTTTATATTGATGGCTACAGGGAAAGAGGGAGATAGAGTTTTGCCCAGCATAGTCATGGGGATTATACATAAATACTACCTGTCTGTGATTGGTCATACTTCCAGCCATAGGTACAACACATGTGGCAACTCTGATATCCTTGCTATACACTAGTTCTGCAGCGGCATCGATTTAACTGAGAATAAGGGGCATCTAACCCAATAAACAGATAATTCTACTTTGGTTCAAGAAACCCCCCCCCCCACCCATAGCGCACGGACGAAATCCCCACATTTCCCAGAAAAGCGCTGAGCGAAGAACATGCAGAGCAGCAGTGAAAGATCGGAGCAAGTTACTACAATGTTACAATCGCCTGGCCTTCTAGGGTAAAAAAAAAGTTACTAAAGTGAGAAGATAATTCAGAGTAATGAGACAGACACACAGAGAGAGAGAGAACAAGACAAATGTGTCAGAAAGGGAAAGAAAAGACTGATCCAGTATTATGTCCTTAGTGCGATCCTTGAATCCAGCCCATAGGAAAGCGACAATCCTCAATCCCCTGTACAAAAAGTCCAACCTTGGTGTAGGGATGAGTGTGACAGCCCGTATAATATCAGGGAGAAGGGGAGATCAGTGATCAGCAGAGCAGCTCGCTGCCCCCTCTACTTCTTTCTCCACCCCTGGCGCAAGGTCTCCATTCTCTAGAGCTGCACCCACTGGCACCTCTCCTACTAAACAAATACAAGAAGCGGGGGCTGGAATGACCCCCCCCAGACAGCAGCAGATCCGCAGCAGCAGCAGCAGCAGGTTCTCATGTCCTTCCTATTTTGGTCTCTCTCGCCCTCCTCCTGTACATGTTTTTTTCTTCCTGTGCAGTGACAGATCCTCCCCTCCCATATCGCAATCACATCGTCTCCTTCTCTCCTGCTCCGGGCTGAAATGGCTGCATGAGAGATCTGGGCTCCTAGAGGGGGGTGAAGGGGGGGGAGACGAAAAAAAAAAAAAGCTCAGATGAGGAAAGGAAGGAAGGAAGGACAGCCCCAAAGTCCTGATCAGTCCTGGCTGTGTGTGGCTCCTGTGCCAGTCACTCTGTGCTGCTGCTGCTGCTGCTGCTGCCACTGCCAGGCTGGAGTCACACTGTGATCCTGCTGTCACATCTCTAGTGCATCTCAGCTGCCTTCCAGCTCACTTGTCATTCCCACTCTCCATTGCCTTGCTCTGTGCCAAGGTGTCGGGGGCACTCTGGGAAGCCTCCACTACCTCTGCCTCCTCCAGTGCACACACAACAGGAAGATCCGCGACTGCCACATGACCTCTCCGCCCTGATCCCGGCTCCTCTCTCTCCTCCTTCTCCGCAGCCACACACTGAATAATCCGGCACAGGGGGAAAACGAAACAAGTTGGCACTGAATAAGCACCCTGGGAAGCCTGAAAGGGGAAGAGAAAACTTCTAACCCTGGAGTCTTTACTCATGATCCATGGGCAGAGTTACAGCCCATCCCAGGCAACCTACAGACAGGCTTCTATAAGCAGTAAGTACCAGTATAATATTTACCTTATATTTAGAATACTTTATATATTTTTCAATATAAATTTTCAAACACACACACACATTATATATATATATATATATATATATATATATATATACACATACACACACACTTATATGTATTACAATATTATTTTTTATTTCTTTATTATCTCCATGTTTATCCCATTCTACAAGAGGATAAAAGCCACATGCACTAAGGACTCACACTATGGGGTCCATACTATTATTGCTGGCTCATGAGCTGTGTGCCTGTCCCAATATAAATACATACATTTTACTGCTCCTCAGAGGGCCCTTAAACTTTATGGTAGAGCCTACTCCTTTACATATCTGAGTGTATAAGACAGCAGCGTGCGAGCGGCAACTTGGAGAAGTTTTTTTTTTCTTTGCTAAAACAAAAACTTGTACAGAACTTTTTACTTTTCCGTTAAGGTTTTAAATTTATAACCAAAACAGTTTGAGGATATTTCTACTTTAAGCCCCCCCCACCGCAAATCAAATAACAATTGAAACCCAGCAACAACTTTATTTTCAGTGATTTCCTGATGCCTGGCTAGATTTAGGCCTACGTGCCATTTGAAGGCATCATTTACTTGTGTACCTACTGTCGCTGAATGTGATTAACTTTTTTTTTTTATGAGGTTAGTAAACTATGGGTACACCCTACAGGGATTCTGGTTGGTATACTGACAGTTTATATGATAATATATATATATAGAGAGAGAGAGAGAGAGAGAGAGAGAGAGACATTGCATTCACTGTGTATTAGTCAGCAGCAAGTTTTCATTTTGTCATTTTAGGAATGTATGAAAGGTAATGGAGATTCTTTATATATACATCCATTTATTGTGCATGCTGTGTATTATTGTATGATGTGTGTATATTTCTGGATACAAATGTATTATTCTGTGTGTCTTTATTTTTTTATATATAATATGCTAAATTTAATTGTAGAAAGATATTGTTTTTCCTGTAATTGTAATGTTTGGATTCTGGA
Source organism: Xenopus borealis (assembly GCA_024363595.1). Lineage (NCBI taxonomy): Eukaryota > Metazoa > Chordata > Amphibia > Anura > Pipidae > Xenopus > Xenopus borealis. The sequence goes on along the minus strand of CM044447.1, from coordinate 87,198,900 downwards.
AGGAAAGTTCCAGTATCTCCTCAAAAAGTTTACATAAAACCTGCTAGACTGTATCCGGCGTACAATGTTTTCCTTTGTGGTTTATTCTTTATCCCTCTAGAGAAGAGGCTGTGCGAGACCTGTCGGCTCTTTGCTTTATAGTGTTCTTTTTTTCCCCTTAACCCTTCGCTAGATCCTTTTTATTGTGAGTTGCCTGGGAGAGCGTTGTCCCCTAACCAAAAGGGCATGGAGGGGAGAAGTGAGAGTCCCAGCCTGAGGGACAGCCCGGACAGAGGGAGCAACAGTCCAGAATCTAAAAGTCCTCCCCCCAAAATGGCCCGGTTGGAACAGAATGGTAGCCCAACAGGAATCAGGGGACGACCCAATGGCTCATTCAGCAAATCTACTGGAGGTAAGAAAGCAATAATTGTCTGCAAAAAGCTGTGACCAAATGATGACCAAATGAGAACATTGTCTTTGGGTGTCAGGGTTCATCTTGACTCTACTCTTTTTGTCTATGGTGTAGCATTACAGGAAGTTAGTTCTGGTGTGTTGTGGCCTTGTGATCGCTGTTGTAAATCAAAGAGTGGGGTGACCCAAGGGTTGGTATGCTATGGGCTCTTTGCCACTTTGAGTTCAGTTGTTGGCAGCTCCATGTCACTCGGAGCTAAAAGATTCTAGCTGTTCCTCGAGAGCTGATTTTTTCCCCCTCCTTGCTCTTCCTGTTCGGCCGTATGTTGTGCAGAATGCTCATCAGATGAGGATACAGTTACATGGACTGGCTTTCTGTAGCAAGGGATAATGCTGAGAAGCCGGCACTCTGCACATAATGATTTAAGAGACATTTACATTAGCTGGTGGTAATGCATTTGCACCCTGAACTCAAAATTGTAGTTTTTATCACAGATATGGCAGCCATGCCTGAAAAGCTGCCTTTGTGTATTTTACTAGCTAAGATTAATGGCTTTTTTTTCTTTGTGTGTACATATTCAGGTCATTGTCAGAATTCTCAGTATCATATATAATGGAAATAAGGCAAATAACTAACTATTTAGAATTCACCCTGGTGTCTTGCTTAGAAACAGTGGTAAATTCTTTCTTTAAATGTAGACAGATAATAATAGCATTAGGCTTGCTGACTGATAAACTTTAGCTTTTTGTTCATGTTTAATAGAAGATTTCAGTGAATCAAAGCGTGAATGCATTTAATATTTGTATTATTGGTTTATTATGACTCTCTTTTATAACAACATGTAGGCCAATTCTCTTACACCTTTTGTGCACATTCTTATGAAAATATTTAAAATATTTGCATGGTACAGTGCGTGCAGAGGAGCCACTGTATATATATTTTCCTATAAGCTGTTTGCAACAAGGCCCTTCCTCCTTTGACTTCATTTCTATTGTATTTTCAGTACTAAAGACTGCCATTTCTACAGTCAACCTAATATTTCAAAAGTGTTATTTATTTATATGACAATTTTCTTTACTGGCAAAGCATCAGGACCCTTTTGACAGGCGGCTATAAAACCCTTATAGTGTTTATAAAGGCAGTTTATGAATATGTTCTGGAAGGTTTCTTTGAAACTGAATTATGCATCAGGACACTGAAGTAATTTATGCTTTAATGCTTAATATCCAACACTATTAAACACACATTTCCACATATGCACAAATGGAGGTATACACACTCAGATGCACACACATGCATAATGCTTGGTTCTGTATAATGTCTCTGCATCAGTGCGGCTACATCTGTCATGTCTGTATGTCATGTATGTGTATATGTTTATGTGTATATATATATGTGTGTGTGTGTGTGTGTATGTAGGCATATAGGCTAAAGATAGTGGCTGTACATAGAATATATGTGTGTTTGTGTGAGTGTATGTAAGCAATAAAGCTATTTATATTTATTATAATACAAAGACGATTCATACATTCTGCTTTTAATGAACTTTGCAGTGAACACTGTTTAAACCACTGAGTAAATTGCACACCATTCCACTTATACACTTGAGTTTCAATTTACACACACAGAGCCACAAACAGCACTTTGAAAATGAAGAAGAGACGTGTAAATATCTCTGGTGCCAGGATACGTGATATTTAGGCTAATATTGCTAAGAATCAGTTCCTTCTCTGCCTTGCAGACGTCCTGGTGTGTGCCATGTGGCTCTGCTAATACGAATGACCCCTTGTGCTTGCTTTGACCATTGCCCTTTAATCATTTGAAAATCATGTATAGATTCGTCTGGCCGATAGTGTTTAGTTTTCTAATTAACGTCACAAATCTGCAGACAGACCACACTTTGTGCTGCTGTGGTTCTGCTGTGCAGAGCTCTGCCTAGAATCTGGAATCCTGCAGGGCTGATGGTGCAATGTGTTGCTTGTCGTCGCAGCACAAAAACAGTTAAACTTTGTCAACTTATCCTTCTGTGGGGGGGAGCAGCAAATATATATTTTAAAAAACTTATTTGCCCCATTTTCTAAGAGGAGTTTTTTGTGTGCAAGGATTTAATTTTTTTGTATGCATTTCACTAATTTTATGGCATGTGTATGTAGCAGCATGTCAGTTTGAAGGCACCATGTAATATCACATTATATATGTATCAATATATACATACTAGCATGCAACAATATAAAAAAAGTCAAACATATGTAAATATACATACAACTGATTTTTTTTTTAAAAAAAAGCCCAGACTTTTGCCATTTACAAAAGGATAAATAAATTGTAGAAATATAGTTTTGCTTGTATTTATGCCCATACTAACTGAATTGGAATTGTTTTCCTATTCAGTTTGCTCATAATGATCAGTCTAGATGTATAAATGCATCTAGACAGTCATATCTATTTTATTCGCACACAAATATGTATTTTTCTACATGAAAATTAAATGAATACTTTCCATACGTATATAAATATAGAAACTAGTGTGTTTATAGACTGTACAGGTAAATCAGTACTTTGATTTTGCTCAAGCATGGAACCAACTGAGCGTGCACTCACTTTTTTTTCTTTGTTGTTGAAGCCTACTTTTAACATTTCACCTACATTCCTGGATGTTCATGTTAATACTCTGGGTTCATTTATTGCTGTATGTGTTGGTTCCGGGGCCTTGGAGCACATGTATCTGAAATTCTCTTTGGACGTACACAGTAATACAAAGTTTCTGCACTTTGGAAAAGTATTCAGACATTTCAACTAAAAAGAGCTGTTACTTCAGCTGCTTGAAAAGCAATTTGCAATATTATGCCAATGCTGGTCAGGACTATTATCATCCTTTATATAGCACCAACAGTTTCTGCAGTGCATTACAGAGATTGTTCATTTCACATTATTCCCTGCCACAGGGGAATTTAATATTTTATTTACATTTTTTTGAAGGCTACATTTTAAGATATATATTTTCATATACAGGTATGGGATCCATTATCTGGAAACCCACTATCCAGAAAGCTCTGAATTACGTAAAGGCCATCTCTCATAGAATCCATTGTATCCAAATAATCCAAATTTTTAAAAATGATTTCCCTTTTCTCTGTAATAATAAAACAGTATCTTGTACTTGATTCAAACTAAGATATAATTAATCCGTACTGGAGGCAAAACAATCTTACTGGGTTTTATTAATGTTTAAATTCATTTTTAGTAGAATTTAGGTAAATAAGATCCAAATTATGGAAAGATCTGTAATCCGGCAAACCCCAGGTCCTGAGTATTCTTCACGACAGATCTTATACCTGTATATATATGAAAATATAAAGTTAAACATATTAACAGGACCTGAGCATCACTCAGTTTAATGGAGCACCCGCTCTAAGGCATGGTGTTTAGTATGGTGGCATGCTACATTTTTACATTTACTTTACAATTTATTGTTTGACGGACATTTTGGTCTCAATGCAAAACAGTCGGCAAAAGAAAAGAGAGTGAAATACATATTTGATTACCTGAAAGTGATACTCAATTGTAACACGATTCGGAATGAGAATCTTTGATAATTTAATGCTGCTATTTGATAATTGATTTACTTTGTTTGATTTTAGACCAAAAGCTTTTAGTGTAAGTAACCAGAAGGAATTTGTATTTAATTATAATTTTGTAATGATTATCAACCCTGCTCTTTCTTGCCACAAACTGATTGTGATACTGATAGAGTCTTGTATCTCTGCTTCTAAATGCTTCTAATCATTTACATACAAGTCATGATGCCAGCAGGAATATTTAAGTAAAATAAGAAAATACATAGATGTCATAATCAGAGATTATAAAAGAACTGGAACTTGTAAAACATGACTACTTTTTCATAGATAATAGCTGAAGACTGACATCTATTGATGTTTAATGCTTAACTCTCATATATTGCTTGCATTACTGGATGAACCAGGGCTAGGTAATAACGAAGGACTGAACTTGTCTTATTGTTCAGAACTTTCCCTGTTTATTTGTTTATCTAACGTGCAGTGGATACAGTTCAATCCTTAAGCATGTGCTTTTATTGGTAATGTTATAGAAATATCTATAAAATGATTAATTCAACTGCATGAGAGCATAAATAAAGTTGGAGTAAGCCTCAAAACTTAAGACTTCAGTATTGCTCCTTTAGCTGGGATTTAAAGCAATCATCCAACATATTGGCATTGTATCTGTTGAGCCTCCTTACCACTGAGCATTGCCCTAAGCTTTTAAATATGCACCGGAAGCTGAAATTGTCTGCATTTTTTTTTTTTAAAGAAGGATTTGCTTTTCTTCTAAGTCCAGAAGCACAGAAATTATGATTTCTAACAAAAGAGTTTGAAGAACTTGTCTAGCATTGTATCTGTTGAGCCTCCTTACCGCTGAGCATTGCCCTAAGCTTTTAAATATGCACCGGAAACTGAAATTGTCTGAATTTTTTTTTTAAAAGAAGGATTTGCTTTTCTTCTAAGTCCAGAAGCACAGAAATTATGATTTCTAACAAAAGAGTTTGAAGAACTTGTCTAGCTTATTTAAATGATTGAGAACCATGGAGATGTTCTCTTAGCTGGCCCAAAGCTATCCTAACGTTACATAGATGTTTAAGAATAAACTACAGCTCAGCATAGGCTTCCATTTGGTTATGCTTACTACATGTTTAATCTGTCACAGAAGATCATATTTTAAAAATCTTGGAAACTTTAAATACAGTGGCGAAAACTTCTTAAATGCAGGGTGAGTTTGGAGATGATCCTCACCAAATTCTTAAAGTAGTAGGTTGTGTTTAAGTGCTTGTGTTTATTAAGTATATTAATATATATATATATATATAATATACATTTTATATATATATATATATATATATATATATAAAATGTATATATTAAGTATAAAGTATAAAATATATTAAGTATATCAAGTATATTAAGTATCAAATGACATCACTATTTGCTTTGAGTTGTATATTACATATAATGGCCCCACCCAGAAAATGACTAGACTAGAATAATGTTTGAATATAACTATAAGTGAGATTAGGCTTTTTTGTGTTGCAAAAAAGAAATGATCAAACAGTTGACTATGAAAACTATACATTTTAATTTTTGATCAATTAATGCTTAATGATTTTAAGCATCTAATCTGTATCTATCTAATTCTGAAAAAGCAACGAAAGCACACTTAGCAAATGGCTATAAAGCAAAGTTTAATATTATTATTCCAAAGCATTTATACTAAAATTTTGAATTCTGTTGTTTTATTTTACTGAATAAAAAAAATAGTGCAACCTAAGCTTTGCATTCATGGAAGGCTAGGATTTTGACTGCTTGAATCTTTACAAAGAAAAGGAGGCAGACATAGGACAGTAACATAAAAATAAAACAGAAGGGCTTTATATTCATTTAAATGTTGTGTAGCTTCACACTGAGTATATGATATATATGAGTACATGAAAACACACACGCGTGTATATAGTCTCCTGATAGAAAATTACTTTTTAGTTACTGTACACAAAGTTCCGTAGCTCCAGATTTCTCCGTCTTTCTCCATTTATATACACTGCATATGCTCTTGTAATACTTATGTGATTGCATGTGAAACAGCAATACTATTTATATAAATAAGTTCCTGTATATTCCTGAAGGCAGCCATTCAGAACTTGTAGGGCTTTACGGCCCACGCATCTATAGCATAAAAGCCTTCAGAACTGTATACAAAAAACTGGTAGTCAAAAAATGTTTTATTTGAGGGATATTGACCCTTTAAAAGTACAATAAAGGGTGTCCAGTTGTCTGACATTATAAGACCACTCAATATAATTAAAGATTTTTTTTTGTGTGTAGTAGCATATTGTGTTGATCAGTTCTTGCAACAAGTTGGAATATAATATATGATCACCTAATAAAGACATTTATTGTGGCAAAACAGTATTTTCGAGGGTGTAGGATATGGACAATGGAACACATTCTGCTGAACTGATTAGGAATGAACAAAGTTGTTTTGAGTTATTTAAAGGGGATACATGGGCTAATGTTTTAATACAAATAAAGGTAAAGAGTTTTGAACAAGATGATCACAGTTTTTTATGGAATATAACATTATACAGACCAATTAACTGAAGCACTAAAGGGGCAAATGTCTTGCTCATAGTCTCACTTGTCTTGGAGATCCTTAACTGCACAGTAGGGTTGCCACCTGGCCTGTATTTTACCTGCTTGGTCGGTATTTTTGATGGTTCAGCCCAATGTTATTAATGGGAAAAAAAGATAAATACATAGGAAGGCCGGTATTTTTTTCAGGAAAAGGTGGCAACCCTACTGCACAGTCATGCACATAATGATTTCAAGAATTCGACTCATGCACTGAAGAGAAAGGCATAAAAAGAGACATTTACCTACAGGGATGATTAAATAGGGTGGGGCTGCTAACTTGATCCATTACCCGATGCATTTCACATTAATCGTTCTTTGTAGTTGTAACTTTATAATGGGTGCATATTTTCCACGGCTGCTCATTTTTGCCTATTTTTCATGTTTGTGAAATTTCAAAAATTAAACTGGTTTGTCTTGTTTTTGTTCTAACGTGTGTTTGTAAGAATGATGTATGCATATGAAAGCTCATGGGTGGCAAAGAGTGATCATACATTACAGACTCATTTGGGAGAAACTCAAATCTATATATGTTACACGGTTTTGTAAGGGCTCGTTACTGCATTCTTACAGATATCTTTGGATGACTAATTAACCTCAAGTGGCCAGGGTCATCAAAAATGTAAAAAGTTCTATATAGATTTTTGCCTACATTCTAAAAATATTTCATGGGTGCAATGAACCTGTTTTATGTAAAAAAAAAAAAAGTGCTATGCTGCATATGTACAGAGAGTCGTGATAGTCATTGTACTCTCTTTAACTTATCTATTATCTTGTAAGGGAAGAGCACCCTACAGCCCTGCATGACTGTCTTATCTGCTGCAAAGGAGCTAATTGTTCCTAAAGTATTTTCCTGAAGCAAACACACAGTTGTACAGGGTACAGGATAACGGTATATTGTATATTGATGGACATAAAGCCCCTTCAGTTTTGGTGTTGCCGGTCATTTAAAATGGAGCTTGTTGTTTTTTCAACAAAACAATTCTTATTCTGTCAGACTCCAAACTGTTATATAAGTGTATTGCTACAACGCCTTACAAAACAGCTTTTTTAAATAAGCACTGACCGCCATTTTTTTTAAAGTAGCATTTTCAAATATTCCTATTTAAATTTTGACCCTTGAAATATGAAAACACAATCCTCTTAAGTCGTGAAAGGCTTCTCATATTCTTTTGGTAGCATCATGTTTTGTGGCTTCCCACATAATCTGTATGATATTTTAGAGGCATATTTATTTTGTCCCTTACGAATTACCCCGTGTTACAGGATACAGTAAGAATCTCAGCCCAGTATAGCCTGCACCTTAGGTAACCCATCTTTCTTAACGTTAAAGCATTTGGGGTGCTGACTGCTGTCAGAGGATTATGATGTTGCAAATCATTGGAACCTGTTCTCTCCACCAGACTCTAGGTTTGTGCGTAGTTTCCAAACAAAATAAAGGTATCTGCTTTGGTAAAAAAACATGGGTGCAATGTTGATAACATGATATAATTACAGAGATACCAGACTATGTTATGTCAGGGCCAAAAACTATAGTAATAAGGTTTTACCTATTAAAAAAAAATCCTCTGATATGCATCCAGCCTAATGTATAGAATGATAAAGTTTTGTGAGGCAGCATGCCCTTTCTATGGCTTGTTATTATAGGACCTGTATTATTCATTAGCGATTCTGATCCTTTAAAGATATGTTTCAACTATTGGTTCTGTGCATTGCATACTTTCCTGTCTATTTTGATTCTTTTAAAAGCTAATGTGGGTGCTTTGCTAACGTCACTTTGAATTCCTGCAGTTTTTTAATGATGGAAATAGTATCAGGTAACTGCATGACTATTATGAAAACCAATTGGAAGAATTAAATAAATAAATAGATAAATAAATATATATATATATATATATATATATATATATATATATATATATATATATATATGACATCAGCCATATGGATAATATGTTTAATAAATAAATGATTAATAAATTGCAATTATGTAATAATGGCAGCAGAGTGGTTCATAGGTCTTTTACCATGATAAAATATGCCATGGCCAATAATGCCCAGACACTGAAAAATAACTAAGAGAACTGAATATATCAGTATTTAGATTTCTGCTTCCTGTATCCATACCCAGTGGGCTTAAGGAATGTAAGTGGCTGATGGTATAGCGAATTAAAAAGTCTTCCCAAATGCAATACAAAAAGATATTGGACTTGAGCAGCAGCTTAACGCAATAGCTGAACTTTCCGGTTGCCATGATTTTGATATGTATGATTGCATTTCTTGGTCTCTGTGTGCCTTTCTAAAGGGCACTGTGAAGGATATAGCATATGGGCCATTGTATTATGTATTACTTCTGAAACATAATGGTTTATACAACAAAAATATGAACAAGTATTCTCAAATTGCATATAAACGTTAAGTGTGCACAGTAATTTAATATTATATTTGGGTTCCACGCCTCCTCTTTAAGCCCGTTATGCCCATGATGCATTGACTTATCTCAGTTATTGCCTCCAAAAAATACTTATTTAGCCGTGCTTTTCTCTAGAGCTAAAAATGTCACCAAATGTAACAAAAGTGGCTTATAATTGTAAGTAATTATGACATGTTAATAACCTGTTCTTTCGAGGAATCTCCTGTAGTGTTTCAAATGACCAGCAACACAAGGGACTTCATATAATAAATGATTATATTAAAATAGTGCAGTTACAGCCAACGTGACGTTTCGGTCCACTCCGGGACCTTTCTATATATTATAATAGAAATGCATGCTTGTCTTTAACACTATATAATGCATATATATTTGGAAGAAATCTCACATATATTTTTAGGGGCAGATTTACTAAGGATCGAAAATTGACCTATTTCGATCAAACAAGTCTATTTTCAATTGAATAAAAAATTATTTGAATCGTTCAATTCGATCGAACGTTTCAAATGATTCTCCGCATTTTTCTTGGAACCTAGAAAATTTTTCAGGACAGGTTCTATGAAGTTCCCCATAGGCTAAAATAGCTTTAAGCTTGCGAATAGTCGAAGTTGAAGGATTTATAAAGGGCAAGTACTTTGAAATTTCTGATTTTTTTATTTTTTTCAATTCGTATTTTCAAAGTAGCCCAAAATTACTTCAGAATTCGAATTTTAAAAATTCGTATTTTATTCGAATTTTCACTTAGTAAATCTGCCCCTATATGTCCAGGAATCATTTGTGAGCCAGTGTTCTCACAGACACTGCAGCACTGATCATGTGGTTTCATGCACTATTGAGTGCACTATTGAGTGGACCTTTTCTGCATGGATTTAAAGGGTTGGAAGTCAAGAAAATATTCATCATTAAATATAACCAGCCTGCAATACTCTGACCCTTTGCTTTATAATGATTACATTCTTGTTAGGGGTTAAAATTATTCCCAATAAATATAGCTATACACACACAAACACACACATATGCAAAGGCATACATATAAATTCGCAAAGAATTGTAAACCCTGGAGATTACTCCAGCCATGGAAGCTTTGCCTGTCCAAGAATACATCCATGCATAAAGGTATTAAGTGAATCTGCCATCACAACATCTAACTTATTAAATTCCTTTATTGTATTAGTCCCTATTGTTTCTGCTTAAAGCCTGTTCTATGTTTTCTAAGAAACATGCTATTATTCGTGACAATGAAATCATATTCATCCAAATGTAGTGGGGATTTTAGTATTTGACACCATTTCATGACAGTTTTATAGAAGTTACCTTCTTTATCTATTGCACTAACCTAGCAATGATTGTGTCCAATATTTTGTTTCTGTTAGTATTAGGAAAGCAGAAAGTGAAATCTTGCTTGAATGTGTTAAAACTCTTAAAAATTAACGGTTTTGTTAGATTAAAGGTGATTAATGTATTATCAACTTCATTGTAGAAATATTTGGGGAATGTAAGTGAAAATGTTTGGTCACAAGGTAGAAGCCTCCGTAATTCATAATGGACCATGATAAATATTTATAAGAACCTGTCTCCAAATTTCACATCTTCATGACTTTGCAGTGCTGTTGTCAGTAGACTTATTCCAACATCCCAGGTTATTGTGTGGACATCTTTTTAGGGAATGAAATGCCTCGGATCTGTTTTAGAAAGGGACAATGATAAAGCTAAAATCAAGGCATATGTCAAAACAACATCAGTTCTTTTTTAACCTGGCTTATACCTTGTACATTCACAGCCAATAATATATTTTTATAATAATAAGATAACATAATAAGATAGGATTTCTAGAATAAAAACAAGTCTCTGTTCACCAATAAAAATAAATAAATGTCAAATTCTTTTTAATTAAATTGATTTTATCACTGCTGAAATGGCTATGCTCTAATAGAAGTGAAATAGTTAAGCTGTCCTAATAACCAGGCAGTATTTAGTAAAATCAAAAGTGCTTTGGTGTTGACAGCTTTATATCCCTACTGGGTAATATTCGCTTACTTCAATTGGCAAGGTCTCTCGGTTAGTAATTTACTCCATAAGATTTCAGCATAAAGACAGATGATTGATGAATAGAAAATGCCTATTTATGAAATTGTTGATTAGAACTTGTAAATCCACAGGGGAATTCTTTTTTTTTTCCAGACTGTATTGTAAATAAGAATTTGGCAGAGCGGCTTGTTTTTAAAGAAAATATAGAAAAGAGATTCAAGTTGATTACTGGTAACATTTTCTGTTCAGAGAAAAAAATATTGGATAAAATGAGACTGAAACAAATTATACTCAATGATGAAAACATCACATTCATATCACTGCGGAATACCAACTTTATATTTACACTGAAAATGGGAAATTTAATGACATAAAGGGAATTAGTTATAAGGGATAAAAGGCTTATTATACATATTTGGCAGTGCTAGCAAATAGTTTTGCTTTCTATGAATTAATTGAACATAAAAAATGCTGTAATATGAGATCCCTTATCCAGAAACCCATTATCCAGAAAGCTCCAAATCATGGGATGGCTGTCATCTATAGATCCCATTTTATCCAAATAATACAAGTTTTTAAAACTCAAAAAACACCTAGCATTTTTTAAGATTGGATTATACCCTGAAGCTGTTAAAAGTCCAAATCCAAAAATCCTCCATCTCAAACCTGCCGAAGTCATGCAGAAGTCAATGGCAGATGTCCCTTTTACAATTTAAGATATTTTGATTTGTATTGGGTTTTGTCCGATAATCTGAAGGGGCTTCAAATCCAAAAAAAATTTGAATGATTTCAGTTTTTGCTCATTTGTATTGAGTCTTTTTTTTTAGTTATTTTATTGATAAATAAAATAAAATCACAGACTGATTTAATAAAAAGATGATATAAATTTGCACAGAATATCTGTCTATGGTTTTGTTCAATAAGGCCATTTGATCAGATAAGAAATGAGTCGTAAATATCAGATGCCATAAATGATTCTTTGGCAATGCTAATAAAACAGTTTATCAGAAGTTCTAATTTATTGGAGAGAACAGTTGAATGTTACTTTTATTTTGTATAGGTTAATATGTACATATATCTACTCATAGTCAATTTAAAAAGGCTAGAGTGGCAGAAAGAGAATGCTTCCTGTAGCAGTATAAAATAAAACTAAACACAACAAATTTTCAGATCATGTGTGGCGTGTCCCAACATTTATCTTGCCATGCCGATCGGTCGATTGAACAGGTTAAAAGATTTCTGTCAGCTGTTGATCATATCTCTGCATGTATTGTCGATCTGACGATCTTCAGTGGGAGACCGTCAATGTCGGACAAAAACTTTCCTACAATTGCTGTGGGGCAGAACATCGGCTGATCTGTTCTTTTACTACTTTATTTGATTTGAAAGATTAGTGGCAGGTTGGAAGATGAGGACGTTCGATTATTCGTCTGATATTGCAGGTAGACCTTTGTGTCTATGGCCAGCATAAGTGGTGCTTCGCGAAGTCATCAGTTATAATCCAAGTTTTGTGATGTCATTTCTGTCACATGGCTCACTGAAACTTGTGTATTATAATAATAAAGTACTCCCTGTTGCAAAATATGAGGATATTAGAAGTCACCTCGGAGTTCCATGATCCTTGTGTTTTTATATGGTCATGGAAGTCCTTGGTAACTTATAGTATACTTTTACAATAGGGGGTACTTTATTCACTATATATTGCATCCAGCGCTGGACTGAGAACCAAAATAGGCCCTGGCATTTCAGGTACACAGAGGCCCAATCATCCCACTTAGAGGCCCAAACAGCCTCCACCAGCCCACTAAATTGTGACTTTCTATGGCAACTTATAGCAGCCCATCTGGCATTTGCCCTAACCTACAGATTGCCAGTCCAGGCCTGATTGCATCTCACGGTGTGCTTACAGTGCTCATTGTATTCACATGGAGGCCTATTTATTAACGGTTGGATTTTAGTGGTTTTAGAGATTTTTGAAATCATGGCTTGATTCACTTTCTCTAAAACCACAAATGTTGTGACATTCATTAAAACATCTGGTTAAAAAAGTACGAATGGAAAATAATGCTGAACAATCTGAAAAATTACTAATTCCTCTAAAAACCTCTAAATATTTAAGTTTTTCAGAAAATTCCTAGAAAAAAAAATCGGATTGATTTAAAACAATCCAATAGGATCAGCGATCAGGACTTTTATAGGACCTTGACATTACACAAGTACTTTCTCGTTGCAGCTCACTGTATGTTCACTTTGCTTGCACTTTAAAAACCATGGAAGTTTTACTTAATAATGTAGTTAAATGATAAATATGAAATACAAAAATCATACATGTAGATTATTGACCATTTATGTTGGTAGCAATTGACTTTTGTATGAAATAGTCAGCCATTGGTTTTCTCCTGAAGAGATAAGTTGTAGTTCATCAGCACTAGGAAAACTCCAGTCTGCCTAGGTCTGCTATAGATATACCTGAGCCAAACTATGCTTGAAATGTATGCTCTAATTCATATCTAGATGCAAAGCCCGGACACATGGGAATTTGTTCCTCTTGTCTAGTAACTGTAGAGGCTATGTAGTATGGTCTGGTGACTTTCGGAAGTTTAGTCTTGGCGGACTCTTGTGTAGTTACTCACTCTAAAAGGAAAATTGTGCAATTACATTGATGCCCGTGGAAGCATATTAGTCTGAGGTTAAAAGTAAATAAGCAAAAACAGCAATATTCATAGTTGTATGAATACGTAACCTAAGTCAAGTGCAAATCAAGTGCATATAGAAAAAATTACAAAGAAATACTGATAATCTTAGTTGGAAATTCCTAGAAGCTCACATTTGCCTTAGGGACATCAGGGCTGATTTTACACAGTGATTTAATCTCTACTTAAAAAAACACTTCTGTGTCATTAATCTTAGGTTAGTCTCGACCCGGCACCTCATATGACAAAATAAAATGAATAGTCCAGTTGGGAGTGACTTAGAGTCCATAGTACATGATTGAGATGTCACTACCTGTCCCTTCATAGTGACTCCTGGTGGGAAGTTGCTGATTTTAAGGTTTATGTGCAAAAAAAGCATCCATGCTGTTCAAATAGACTTTTCCAAATACAAACTGGCTGCCTGCCCTCGAACCGATGCTATCTTTTCTTAGAGGTGGTTAAGGTAACTATAAAAAGACTTGTGGTACACAACCTCGGTATGTGAGGCCAGCCATCAAACCAAATAGTGTATGCATTAGAACCAATAGAAACTGGCACATTGGGTGGGCCAGGAGTTTTTATCTGCCTTCATAGCTTGGTATGTTTCACATTATATTAAAAAAGGAACCAGGTCAAACAAAAATCTGCTAATATTTTAATGGCAATTAAAGTTGTGTAGGTCTTTTCTTTGGTTTGGTTCATTGCTTGGTATAACAGAACAGGCATATATACTTACAAAAGAAAGTTATGCTGCTGAGTATGTTGTATGCATTAAATTATGGAATAGGCATGCAACACTTCAAGGGAGAGTCTAGGATTATTTTAAAAAAGGGTTGGAAGGGCCCAAGGAACTATGATATATTTGTCTGTATATATATATATATATATATATATATATGTATGTAATCTGGATCTTCATACCTTAAGTCTGCTAGAAAATCATGTAAACATTAAATAAATCCAATAGGCTGGTTTTGCTTCCAATAAGGATTCATTATATCTTGGCTTGGCACAAGGTATTGTTTTATTATTATAGAGAAAATAGGAAATCATTTTTCAAAATTTGGATTTTCTGCATAAAATGTACTGTATGGTGTATGGGCGGTGGCCTTTCCCTAATTTGGAACATATATATGTTCAACATTAGGGAATCCACAGTGGTGCTGGTCAACACATTAGTATGCAGTGAACAAACAAGCCGCACTCCAAGGACTTAATT
>CM044447.1:87126961-87182461 GCA_024363595.1 Xenopus borealis | reverse complement strand
AGCAGGGTTTTACATATGAGTTGTTCTATGCAATATCTGTTTATAGAGACCTACATTGTTTGGGGGTATAGTTTTCCTTTAACTAAGCTTAGGGGTTGTTGCAAATTATCATGCAGAAAATAAGGTTGGTCTGTAAAATAAGCTGATACTACAGGGCTGATTATTAAATTCTGATGCTAGTTGCACTGGTTTCTGTGCTGCCATGTAGTAATTATCTGTATTAATTACTAATCAGCCTTATATTGTGACATTTATATTCTATATTTACTGTATATTGTGAGTGGGTCCCTAAGCTCAGTAAGTGACAGCAGCACGGAGTATGTGCAGTGAATCAGAAGAAAAGAAAATGGGGAGCTACTGGGGCATCTTTGGAGACACAGATCTTCCCTGCTAAAGGGCTGTGGTTGCCTTGGGCTGGTACATAAACCCAAAACATTTCTAGCCTACTTCTTTAGTTCAGCTTTAGTTCTCCTTTAAGCGAGCTGTGAAGGGATTAGGCTCAGCATACATTTTCTCATGTTGGATAAAACATGTTCTTAGAAAGATGTCCCATTTGGGATATAGAAGACTGCTGTACTTGAAAGCAAAAGATCAACTGATGTTAACCCATGGTATGTGGAAATAAGTCTCTGAACAGTTGGCGTTATGTAGAAGGCAGTTAATCTTCAGTGACAACTCAGATTTCTTCTAGCATTCCATCACACAGACTGCTGAATTTAAAGCGATATTATAGTAGGCAGTTATATATTTAAAAAGCAATTTGTATATTGTGTAGCATTTCTTTTAAACTAAAATTTGGAGACTCGTAGGGCAAGACAATCAAGTATTCTTGCTTCAGGAATGAGAAGGAGAAAATATTGCTATAGAGAAGTATAAAGAGAGGGGGAAATAATGTGGATGATAGTGAATATAAAAATGTGGGTGATATTGGATGATAGTGAATAGAATGCAGAGTGATATTATACTTTCATGAAATGGGGCTGCTATTAATAAGTGGAGACAAACTCAATATATGCTGTTGTTATTATTGCATTTGAAGCATTAGTGTTTCAGATCTGCACCTTGTAATGCTGTTGAGTCGTTACACACAGGCATGGGAAATGTGATTCAAATCCATGCTCACCCAATAAACCATAACTGAAAAAGTTTTGCTTATTGGAATGCACCTTTTGCAGTTTGATTCATACAACAGTGTGCAAGGCTATTGGTTCCTTTACCACTAACTCTATTCTCTCCGCCTAAGGAGAGCTTTCACTCTTTTTGTGCGTTGGCTCAGTGTAAAAGGATCGTATACATATTAAAGGACATGTAAAGCCTACATTTTCCTACCCTGTATATAAGTTGGGCATATCTTCCGCACCCAAACTGCATCATTTGTACTGCATATACCCCCTCTGTTTGCCAGCACCAACACATTTTCCTAAAACAAATAGCAGCTTTCACCTGGCGGCCATTTTCCCTCTGATACATTATCATCTGAAATAAGACATGTATGCTGTAAAGTCCATGTAATGCAGAATGCAGGTTTACACAGGCACAACATACTTTGATAAAAAAAAAGTTCTGCTTGGTTTGAGCACTGTAATTATTACGCTGAGCTCAGGAGAGGTGGTTAGGAGAAAAAGATAGCGTCAGACAGTTTCTATGGGAACCAGCGATGCTCTCTCTTCATTGGCTGTTAGTCTGGAGGGTGTGTTATGTAATCTGAGCTGAGAGGAACTGAGCATGCTCACTGAGCCAAGAGCCAAAGGAAACTCCTGAGGGAGGGGGCAGAGTGGTTTAGCGTAGTAGAAGGATACTGCAGCCTTACTGTTAACCTTTTAACAACCAGAGTGGCAGTTATCTAGAGATTTCAGAGACGCTGTTCATTGATTACAGTTTTGTGAAAAGGGTTGACATGTCCTTTAATTTATTGCAAGCCTTTTCCTTGTCCACCATTTCATGCTGAAAGATACAAAAAGAAAGTACAAACACAAAAATAAACAAGACAATGACTTAACTGTTAAATTCTATAATGTCAAGTTTAACCCATGGTAATTTGCATTAGATATGCCAATGGAAACACCTCCTTAGACTTATATCATCAATTGAGGTAATCACACCTAAATCACTTTTCACTGTGCACATGGGACAGAATTTGTCTTGAAAATGCACACCCTAGTTGGATGCAATTGTAAACCTTGTATCTGTTGTTTCTAGGTTAAGATGTTCTATTAACTCGTGTATTGCACTTTATTAAATAAGAAATTGGCCGTTAGAACAAAACATTGGTTTTGTTGCCGACTGGTAATGCCAACACTGGGAATTTTGTCCCAGTTAATAAATGAGCATTTTTCTTTACTAGACATTGGTAAAACAGTTTTAATTGGACAGATCACAGCTCACTTCAGTGACATGAACAGCTGAATGCAATAATCTCACCAGAATTTGAGCATCCATACTGCTCAGCAATCCTACTTCACATTACAGGAAAGGCCTACTGCAAAGGACTTGTTGGTGTGGCAGAAACAGATTAGAGTGTTTTTCTAAATTCACGTATCTGTGGGTATAACTGTAGTAGAACTCATCATTTGAAGCTGTTCTAATGTATTCAAACTCTGTTAATTCTTTGAAGTTACTTTTTTTAGTTTCACTTAAAGTGGTAATGAGCTAAAGGCTGTATTTTCCGTCTGTTGTAGCTTCAAGAATACAGTGTTTTCGTCAGACTGCCACGACCTTAAAGGGGTGGTTCACCTTTATGTTAGCTTTTAGTTTGTTACAGAATGGCTAAGCAACTTTACAACTGGTCTTCATTTTTTCTTTTTTATAGTTTTTAAAATATTTGCCTTCTTCGTCTGACTCTTTCCAATTTCCAAATGGGGGTCAGTGACCCCATCTAAAAAAAAAACAAATGCTCTGTAAAGCTCTGTAAAAAGCTAAATGAAAACTCTGTAAAAGTGAAATAACTCTAAGACTACAAATATAGTACACATATATAAAGCCAATTTACTCCATTTCTGACAAACCATAGCAGCTTTTTACTTTCTAACAGCAAACCAGCAAATTCTACCTGTTGAAAACAGTTGTTATGTGTGAACAGAATTGGAGCAAACATTGCATTTGTTGTCATGTAGGTAGAGCACACTTTAATTCATGACACACTCTGATTGGCAGATGACTTCATGCTCTCTTTTTCTGTTATTCCCTGGATCCCACTTCCTCTGAGACTGAGGTATTCATATTAGAAGGAGCTGCCAAATGTTCTGTAATGAAACCAGTGCCCCTTCCAATCCACGACATGTTCGCTGTTGATAATCAGTTAAATATGTACTTCACTAGAAATACATTTGTTGCATTACGGCTTGAGTCACAACTAAACCACACAGAATAGATAACTGAAACTCTATCTCACATTATCTAAGAAGTATTTGCAGAACAGATTCTTACTTAGCCTGACCTGGTACAAAAAAGAGGAAGTTATTCCCTTGAATTCATTATCTTAAATGGGATCCCGATGTTGTTGTGAGGGAACTATTTGTGGTTTATTACTGCAGGAAATACAATAAGATATGAATTCCGTCAAGGTGGGCATACGAATATGACAGCCCCTCTACCCGTGTGAATGTACAGTACATCTATGGCACATGAAATAAATCGGCAGTCATAAAGAGCCACAAAAACTTCTTTTTAGTTTAATTATGTATAAATTTCTACTTCAAACTGCTGACCCAGTGTGATGGGAAAGACAAATTGATTTGGAGACGATCAAAATCAAAATAGAAATATTTTAAATAACAAAACTCAGTCTGCTTTCTTATTGTCATGTTCCCTGACCCCTGCAACTATATAGATTTCAAACTGCAACTAGGAGCCTAGACCTAACTAACATTACATGCTCTATAACAGCCAAGGGAGCTGTTTAAAAAGAAAATATACATGAAGTCCTAAACCCATTGGGATTAGGGATGCACTGAATCAAGGATTCGGTTCGGGATTCTGCTTTTTTTTTTAGCAGGATTCAGATTCGGGCAAATCCTTGTGTCTGACCAAACTGAATCGGAATCATAATTTGCATATGTAAATTATGGCCAGGGAGGGAAATTACATGACTTTCCATCACAAAACAAGGAAGTGAAAAAAAATGTTCATACTTTTTCCTTTCCCGCCCACAATTTGCATATGTAAATTAGGATTTGGATTTTGAGTTTTTTATTCGGCCGAATCTTTCATAAATGATTCGGGTATTTGGCCGTATCCCAAATTGTGAACTTGGTGCATCCCTGATTAGGATCTAGCCATTACTGGCACATCTGTGAATCCGCAACCTTACAGGCTATGATTTTTACAAATATAGTGGTAACCACTACTGCATTCTAACATGGCATAATATAGCAGGGAGTTATAATGTTATGTGTTGTTTTCTCAACCAACCCTAAATGCTATAAAGCAGGCATGTGAAACTGGTGGCTGCATGTGGCCCCCTCTTGTCTTCATTCAAGACCACTCTTGTCTCAGCCTCTGATATATTGTTCTATATCACCTGAATATAGGCAGCAGAGTTGTTGTTCTACATCAAAGTTATTAAGTCAGACCTTGAACAATTAAGTTTGATTATAAAAACAATAAAACTAATATTACTAATAATACAAATATTGTAGAATATCTTCACTGTTTCGGTCCCCTTTGACTTTTTAGTAGCCAGTAATGACTATATTGACTCTATAATTTTCAAAGGTTCGAAAAAACTAAAATAACATACACTGAAAAAAAAAAAACACCTTAAATTTACCATAGACAGCTCCCATTGACTTTTACATGAACTCGGCAGCTTTTATATGCTGCCGTTTTACATTCAAATTTGAATATTGATAAATCACCTCTAAGTTTAAACAATGTGGCAGCCTCCTGTCCTATGCATTCACTTCAGAGGAGTTCAAGGAATGTTGCCCTCATACCTTTCTGTATATTTTAGATGAATATCTGAAACACTAATTTGTCCTGGAATATCATGTTTTATTATTTATCTTATAAGATGAAAAGACACATTATAACATATAATAATTTAAGTTGTGACTCTAGTTCAAAATAGAATTTCAATGTTTACAGTTAACCACACAATACAGAACTGTGGCTTATTTCCATGGTTTTAACCTAGTCCATTCCCCTTAACAATAGACTTGTACATCTCCTGGCTATGACGGCTCCTTAATCCTCATTCTTAATTCCTAAAAAGGCTGTAGAAAATGAATTCCAAGTTTTTTTCTTATAGACCCTTAAAGTGCATTGGGTGGTCCAGTGACAGATTTTACAGCTTTGCAGTCCTGAAACCATAGCTGTGCCCTAAGCTGTTGCGTTCAATCCATCTATCCAAAAAGGATCTGATTTGGTTGGCACTGCTGATTTGTGTCAGTAAAGGGGGTGCATCAATGTACTTTTATATGTTGGGTATATGGTTTAATAGCAAACATCTGCAGATTAAAGATGGAGACCACCCACTAGTGAACTGAACAGGCATTGTTCTAGATCTCTAACATGCTAATAAGCCGATGGAATGCCGCTGGCATATACCCAAACCATTGTTCTTTTAAAGACCTGTGAAGTTTGCCATGCTTGTTCCATACTGCATGGGAAATGTGGTTTGTACCAGTGTATGTCACACTAGGGATGTGGGCATTCATAACTTAAAGTCACTGGTGTGGAGCTAGACGTGTTAACTCCCATGACAATATGTGGCTTATAGATATGCCAGTAAAGCTTACACTTGGTAGAAAAACTCTGCTATCCATATGCACATACTGCAGTCAGACTGTCATAGCAGGATGGAGTCCAGAGTATTGCATTTTGTGATACTTATACCTACTAAACAACAGAGCAAATGCTGAATTAGATCATTGTTTCATTTTTGCGTGTATGGACTATTCAGGCACATCCTTTCCTGATGAAACACTAAAGTTATAAAGCATTGTTTGGGTCTTCTAGTTAATAAATCATTTTCTGTACAGAAAATGCATTTACATTTTTAAATGTGGGATTTATTTTAGTGTCTGAGGAGTTTGAGGTTTTGAAGAAATATTTTTTTTTATTATTTATACCAGTACTGATAGGGAAACAAGCTAAGACAGCCAAGTAATTGGTGTAAGTGAAAGCAGAACACTTATTTGATGGGATCTGCTTTGTGAGATTAATGAAAGTAACCCAAAATCGGAAGTATGCATGAGGCCTTAGCAGAATGTACTGTAAAATATATATATTTTTTCCTTTGAAATTAATGTTTTGATGTTGGGTTGGATCTTAGTGTTGTTGTGAGCATGTAAGCTTCATACATTTGTGGCTATGATCAGTCCAACAACCTATCTTAATTGGATCAGATGGGAAGTAGACAATTTCATACAGAAAATAACCCCCAATGGAATGCAAATACATCATAGTCTATCTAATAATAATAATAATAATAATAAAGGGATAATTCCTTTGTGGCGCTAAATACATGTAGAAGACGAGTAGGACATTTTGTTTTATGGGGCAGTAAGCAAGGCCAAGGTATTGATGTTATACCACCTGCATCAAGCCCCAGCAAAGGTCTTAGCTGCAACTCACCAATTGGGGGCTAATTAAGGGTACTTTTCTCATGCACATTCCTGTATAAACCTCTGTTTGGACAGAAAAGGTGGAGCTGGAAAAAAAAAATCCTTATGCACCGTGAAGAAACCAGTGGCTATAACAAGCATGTAATAGTAAACGTATGTGAAGAACAGAAGCAAGTGTGACAGTGATTAAAATACAGAAGACCATTATGCATTACTGTCTTTGATTTGGGCATGTCAAAGGTATTAAATAAGATAAATACTAACAGACAACTTGAGAAAATGAGAGCCTATTACTGCAGCTATTTGTGTTCCTTCTTGTTCCTCTTGTAGCATTTGCCTGATCTGTCTCGGGATGTTTCCTACCCCTGTTCTCTTCCTGTATTTCTATTGTAGAAAATTTGGTAACAGTCACAGGCTTTAAATTACACAAGGGAAGTTGCCAATAGCATCCAATCAGCAATTATTGTGAAACGTCTATTACAGGTGAATGAATTGTGAAGCAACAATCTTATTGGCTGCCCACTGGCAACTGACTTGTTATCAGCCATACAGTCTCTAAGCATTCCATTTTAAGTGTATTTTTAAAGTATTTATAACTATATTTCTTTTATTTTACTTCCATTATAATTTCTTCTTCATCATCATCATCATCATCATCATTGTTATTATTTGAGTTTTTATGTTGAATTATGTGTACCTCCATCACTGGCTGCTGACTGAACATTCTGCATATGAAAGATGAACAGTCCTGCTTACGGCTCTGCAATGCTTATAAAGTCATTAAGGGATTTACAGAAAATGAAACTTAAATCTACATTTTTCAATATGCTATATACATTCTTTGCTAAGAGAGCACACCCAACTGTGCGAGGAAAGTGTCATTTTTATTGCTCTGTTGCAATTCTACAGAGAAGTTCAGCTGCTTCTCTATTATAGGAACGATGGATGCATACAAGGCTGAAATGTCAGTAACACCTTATTATAAACAAGACAACAAAACAAGAGAGATCTTAATTTTATTAGACGAATTTGATTGAAGCTTGATTTACCTGATGGAAAAACTATTGCAGACTTTTATCATACTCACTTTTCCTTTGAAATCCAATAAGACTTCCTTTATGGAAACACATGCCAATTTCGTATCAGCATCAATATAAATGTGGCACTAAATGTACAGTGTAGGACAGGGTCTCATAACTTTTTTTAAATAGGACCTTAAATCAGCCAGGCATTTTGCCTCTGGATCTAAGGATCAGTGTATAATTAATGATTTGTCTCCTTTTAATTACACTAATTACAAGTCAGATGGGGATGACTCTAATATTTTGTGTCCTGAGGAACAGGTTAAGAAGTGACTGCTGTGTGGGTTGTTATACATTGTTACTGAAAGGGCATTGCTTACACAAGCATCTGGAGCAGCTTCTCTTTGTGTGATTGTTAGGACAAGTGTACTTGTTAAACGACTGTTGACAATGTCCTTTACTGAATTAGCAAACCTCAAAAAAAGGTTTATCTCTGTGCCAAATAAATATAGTGTTATGAGAAGGCATGACAAAACAATGTATCCAAATGCATATAAATAACATTTTCATTTCTGGACACTGAAACAGCCTCCTTATCTCGTATAAGCTGCTGAGATAAAAGTCGTTTTTTGTATTAAAAACATTCCTTTGATACAGAAATGCACAAGTAGCACTAGAAATATATAACACAAGTAACTCAAAAAAATATAAAAATATATATGTGCATCTTTCCATTATAGAATTTCTCCAGAATATATAGCCTTTTATAAGTCAATACATTCTATTTATTTTATATATATATATATATATATATATATATGGCAACATATATTCTGCATGCATGAAATTCCTTTTCTGCAGATCTATATATGTGTGGAGATGGAGCTGCCATGTTTCTTTCTGACATGTGATATTATATTAATGTCAGTGAAGAAGTCATGGGCCTGAGGAGTGAGGTGGCATATAGAACACTAAAAGCTGGAAAATTGTATTTAAAGAATACCCATGTCCAGTCACTGCTATAGACATGAGTATAGTTGAATGACTTGTTTTTAAAACTATGCTTACAATAAAACCCCAAGATGCATGTATTATACACAGTAGTATAGAGGCAGCTAATGAAAACAAAGTGTGCAACAGAAAATTGATTCCCCTAAATGGTTTTCCCTAAATTAAAACACATGCAATAAAGCCTCCTTTCATTAATGTGCAAGAGGGTGTTATTTTAACTCATTTTCTGCCAAAGAGTTCAGAAGCAAATTACAAATTCGTTTGCCAATTGGGTGGTTCTAACATCTATTTTTTAGTTAACGACTTTCCAGCAGATGAAAACAAAATAGCCATATAAAAAGATGATTTATTAGCTGAAGACGGAGACATGCAGGAGACACATTAATAGGATCCAGACGGCCTGACACGGAATCTTCCTTT
The DNA here is from genome assembly GCA_024363595.1 of Xenopus borealis. Lineage (NCBI taxonomy): Eukaryota > Metazoa > Chordata > Amphibia > Anura > Pipidae > Xenopus > Xenopus borealis. The sequence goes on along the minus strand of CM044447.1, from coordinate 87,173,442 downwards.
CCTTACCATACGACATTTGAAAAAGCAAATATATTGCTTATATTTAAGGCTCTGGATAGAGGAAAATTGCAGGTTCTGGAGAGAGAAGTTATTTAAGGGGAAACATTACAGGATTGATTTTCTAGATTCATGCAAGTTGGTTGTTTGGGTATTGTGGACTATGGCAACCCATATAGATTGGCCAATTGACACAGGCCAGTCAGCTGAATCAGTATGGAACTGTGGCCCCATTTTGTCCCTCTATATGTGCCTGTGGGGATCACTAAGCTTGGAGTCCTGCTAGATTGGCTTGTGTGTGGGCAGCATTTACAAGCAGATCTTAGCCAGATTATGGAATTCATTCTAAAAATGATTAAACTTTTATTTTATTTTCCTTTTTTCTTTGCTGTGTTGAGGAGCACTACGCTATGTCTCATCAGTAAACAGAATCATGCAAAAAATCTGCCATTTCAGTATGTTTTTTTTTTACTGAACATAATATAGATATAGTTATATTTACCCTTGGAGAGTGTTTTAATTTTATTTCCCAGCACAGAGTTAGCTGCTTATGAATGGCAGTTAAAGGAACATAGAAACATTTTGCATGGAATTTCCAGATATTTTGTCTTCACTATACATAGAAGGATTTGGCATATCCTCTACAAATTTGTGAGAGTCATGCTAAATGCCAGGTTGTTGGCTGCAGTTTTTAAAACATGTAATAAAATGAAGAATGTGTAAGAAACGAACCTGTAAAGAATGAGAAAGCAAGGATGCACTATTTTGAAACAGTATGTATAGTTAATATATGTGCACATAACTGCCAGCCCCCATGGCCATTAAGCAGAATTCTTTATTATGCACTTATTCTTATTTCATTTAGCATATTTTCATTTTAATATATTAAGATTAAATGCTGTGAGATCAGTTTCCTGCATATTTCTTTTTCTTCAAGAAGTTAACTTCATTGGCAACAACAGCAAAAAGTACCAAAAATCCACCAGATTTTTGCACATTGTGCCCTGCCTTGCATAGTAGCTTGACTTTGGTCTCTTTGGTCTCGGTGCTCCAAAATGGAGAGGAAAGACCTGCATTCCTTCCCAATTAATGCATAATTTTTTTTTGGGAGCACTGTATTCATGCACTGAAATTGACATTGTTCAAACATAAATGCAAGGGGGTAAAAATGTGCTACAACTTCCATGCAGTTTACCAAAAAGGGAAAAACCTTTTGGAGCAGCCTGAGGCTGTTGACACAATAAAACTTTCTTCACTTTGAACTATTTGCCTGGTGGAAGTTTTCCTGCCCCAAAAGGTTTTTCGGGTTGTCCACTCCCCCGTGCTGAGAGCTCAGGGTGGTGCACCTGGGCCTCTTGTCTCCTGTGATGAGTAATCACTTTATACTTGGAGACCCTAATACTTCGAGTATACCAAAAAGTGTGCATATTATAGTGGATGCTAAACACCAATCACAGCCAAAATCAAATACATATTAACAATCTGACCAGTACAACCTAAACACGTTTAATCAAACTACATATACAGTTTTTTGTTTTTTTTTTTAAAAAAAAAAAAGCCCATACTTTGTCAAATGGCTTCTTTCACTGAGGGAATCCATACTGTGACTACAACATGCAAATGAGTTCACGAGCATGCTCAGATTGTAGCACTGCCGTGAGTATTCTACCCAGAATTCCCTATCTTATCCCCTGCTGGTGATGTCATTATGCAAATTAAGGGCACACACCAACCTCCAGAAGGTGGCAGCATTGACACAGAAATTTGGCAAATTTGAAAATAGCTTAGAAGGTTTATTAGGCAATCAAGAAAATTCAACTGAACTGTGAGATTTCCGAACCTGTGAAGATATAGGTAGGAGGAACCAGTGAAATCCAAGATGCCTATTTTAGCTAGAACTGCAGTGGAGATAGGGGAGATTTTGCAGAAGGTACATTATACAAACAATTCTAACTGTTTTAAAAAAATGGATTTCTTGAACTTTCACATAGTGTCTTTACTTAGTAAATGATTTTAGTTATGACTGGTGCCCTTTAACATGTGCCTGCAAATGTCAGGAAAAAAAGCTTCATTGAGGGTAAAAAAATGACAGTTTGCATTTGTATTTTGCACATTTCATTATGTTGGTAAATAAGCCTTATTGCATTAATTACAAAAAACAGGCATGAACTGAATATACATATTTACAAAATGATTTCTTTACAATTCACTTTATGAGTGTTTTATTTTTCTCGTTCTGATCTGGACACAGGCCTCATGCTTCCGGTCTTCTGTGTAGTGGAGCAGATGGACAACAGGGAAGAACATGCCGAGTTTGTACTAGTTCGGAAGGATGTTCTGTTTAATCAATTGGTGGAGACGGCTCTCCTGGCCTTGGGATACTCGCATTCATCTGCAGCTCAAGCTCACGGTAAAGAAGCCCATATCAAGGATGTATTTTGTGTAACATGTTTCTTCTTTGATGTTGATTGCTAAATGCAATAGGTACCTTTTTACCAGCAGAAATTCCCTTTGACTGAGATCAGTGTGACCTGTTTGACAATATGATATTTTTGTACCTTCAGGAGAGTGCTCAGTCATTAGGAAGAGTCTGACCTTGAACCATTGGCTACACACTTAAAGCTTCAGCTGCTTAAAACAAATTTGCATCAGCAACTATTAGAAACAGATTACTATGTGTAGTACATTCAGCCATCAGACACACTATACCTTCATCCATAATACTTGCATTTGTACATCAGCCATCAGATGTACAATAGTGTAGTTGTATAGTACAGTAGTATAGATAATGTAACATATAAAATTATTTTCTCATATTAGCTTGTACCTGACTAAGGTGTGTGAATCCATCTTGCTGGCAAAACAATCATCAATCATACCAGGTTTACCTAATGTTTAAACGGTTGTTAGCTGACCAGGAGGCCCAGTTATTAAAGATCACATTGTAGTGGTATTAAAGCTTTTTGAAACCACAATTAAACTCTATTTCTCTAAAATCACAAATGCCATGAGAATTATTAAAAGATCTGAATATAAAACGTATGAACAGAAAGAATGCAGAAAAATGTCGTTTTCCCACTTAAGAAATCTAAAATTTTTATGCGGGGATGTAATAAAAGTCGGTAACAGAAAAAATATTTGGAATGCCAAAAGTTATGCCTCCGTGTAAAGAAATCTGCCTTTTCGTGAATTTAACATAGCTTTTGTGAACCCAGAAACTGTTTAGCGACCACTTCCAATAGGGAAGAAGAATTGCAAATTTTATAGTTTGCGCCAATGCGCAGTGAATGTAATAAAACTTCTTACTGAAAAAGTTCTTATGTTTACTCCTAAAGATTACGACACCTTGGAACACTTCTTAAAAGTGGGCAATGTGCAAATAACATTCGCAATGCAATAACAGGTTAAAGTGGACCTGTCCCCCAGACACAAAAATCTGTATAATAAAAGTCCTTTTCAAATTAAACATGAAAACCAATTTCAATTTTTTATTAAAGCATTCATAGCTGGTTTAAGCTAATTTAAAAATCTCAGCTGTCAATCAAATATTGTCTGCCACTCCTCTATGCCTTAGGCATAAAGGCGGGGCAGATAATTACTTTCACTTTCCATTCAGCACTTCCTACATGTCACTGCTCTCCCCACATTCCTCCCGTTCTGTTAACCATTTAATTGTGTAACCAGTGCATGGGGATGGACATTGTGTCCCCCATTCTGGTGCTCAAACAAGATTTTGAAATGATACAAGGCTTGCCTTAATAACAGTGTCCACAAAATGGCTCCTGCCTGCTTGCTATAATTATGAATTCCCAGACTAAAGGAAACAAGATCCAAATAATTTATATAGTGTAATTAAAGTTAATTTGGCTTGACTAATGTGATAAAATATGATTTTGAATATTTTTATGGGGTGATGGGTCCCCTTTAAGGAAGAGTATTACCTTGCAAAATTAAAATTTTTATTCTTATTTGTGCAAATTTTTGGCCCTATTGTGACTTTTATTACATTCCCCCATTATAGTTTTAGAGAAAGTTTTTTTTATAAAAACTCAAATTTTTTGCGAAAAAATACTATTCGTGAAAAAAAAAGGGAATCCAAATGTTAGTAAATAGGCACCTTAAATTATGGTAATCCAAATTATGAAAAGATACATTCTCTGGCAAACCTCAGGTCCCAAGTATCTGGATAATAGCTCCTATACCTGTATGTATATGTGAAAGCAAGATTACAAGAATGATAAATAAAAAGAGTACTTTTTTGCAAATACCAAGAATGTATTTGTCGGAAAACACGATTCTTTTGGACAAACCTTGTTTAAACTACAAGCAGTTTAATTGCATGTTTGAACAAATACTTTGCACTTTTATCAACTATGCCATCCTGGTGAGGTCTTGTAAATGTTAACCTTTTAAGTGCCACTGAACTGCAGCTTGTCATTAAAGGCAATATAAAGAGCTTCCTGTCGATCATCATTTTACATAAAATGGCATAACAAGTACATGTCAGAGGATCAATGTATAATGATCTCTTCTGTAGAGAATACAGAGTGTATGGCTTCATTCACAATGGAATATCATTCACTGAGTTTTTAGAACAGTTGCTCTTTTGTTCTGAGAAATTGCCATCCGTTCCATAAAGAAATGGCTGCCTCTACTCTGATTGCTTTGTCTGGTTAATGGATATTTTAGATGCTGTGCGAACTCACACATTTACCTTTTGAAGTGACCCACCCTCAGTTTTGAAATTGCAGGTCATTAACAAGTGCCCATTTGAGGCAGCCGAGCCCTCCCGGCTGGGCAGCGTTGTGCTATAAAGCATTTTATTATTGTGTAAGGTAATATTTTCCTTCAGATTGTGTCATATGAACATGGTTAGCAGCTCCGAATAAGAGTGAGTCACACATCATGCTTCCAAAGAGTCCTTTGTCCTCTTCAATTACACATGAATGTAAATCTAATTGTATTTATGGTTGGGTCTTCTCATTGCTTTGCTGTTTAATCTAATATTGGAATAACATCTTTATGTTGCAGGCCTTGGAGGCAGAGTTTTATGGTGGGTCTTTGGTACTGAATGAGAGAAAGTATGCAAGGAAAAAGAATTTATCCAGCCATAATTAAGTCTTTACAAGGAAACCCTTCTTTGTAGTGAACACAGTATGACGTGTTGAGGTGAATTGCATGCATTTGGATTAACGAAAATTCATCAGTTATTTTCCCCAAATTAGGGGTCCGGCTGTTACCAAACTGGTTGTAAACTGGGTTAGTTAAACCACTAGGCAAACTGGATGCCAGGATTTTTGGAGGGGCTGCCTAGTGGTTGTGGTTAAGCTCCAGGGAAAACTTCAGCATTCCTGATTACAATGTGCTATATTGTATGGGACCCTAGTGTTCTGGTTCATTTTTTTGCTTCTCCAATGTAGATTAATGATGGAAAAATATAAACATGTAATTGCCCCTGGCAGCAGACTCATCTGAGATCTTTCTGCCATACAATATGTAAATAAATATATACAGTATGGGAGGAAATGTAAATATAAAGTGAAAAACTTGAATGCAGTAGCTAATTACAGGGGATGCTGCTGGTACTCATAGTTCAGCAACATCCAGAGTGTCAGAAGCTAATAAATACTGGGATTAGATATAAAGCATCTTAGTATGTTCCCAATTTATTAGTATTTCTGAGCTCAGGAGAACTGGAGAATAGGAAAACCCAATGCTTCGTTTGTGAAAGAAACGCTTGCCTGCCTTGTATGTGAGACAGGGATGACAGGACCTTATATGATTTGTAAGAAATATTTCTGTCATCTGGGAATCCTGACACTTTGTATGCTGTTTGTGTGTGAGATTTTACATGCTAATGCAAGTACAGATGCTAAGGCCTCTTTGAATTATGCTCCATATGGAAAGAAGGGGCTCTTGTGTGAAGCAGCAGGGCAGGGGAGAGACAAGAGAGTGTAGAAGTACAATGTAGACTGTTAACTTTTGATGATATTTAAACACTGTGCTTTAAAAACAAGAAGCACTTATCTGCTGACTGATGTAGGTGCTTCTCATCTATATTTGTGCTTCTGGTTTATCTGAATATTTAGCCTTTAAACCCATTATTTAATCCCATGGCCTCTGTAACTCCCTTAAGTAGACAATGTTGGATCTAACATCTACTCTGTACTACTATTCTGAGCTGTATATTTTCATTGGTCCCACAGAAGTTGCAGGGTCTACTACTCGTATTGTTAGGTGCCTGTTTAGGTATGGGACCTGTTATCCAGAATGCTTGGAACCTGGAAATGCTTTACGGATAAAGGATTTTTCTGTAATTTGAATCTTCTTGCCTTAAGTCAACAAAAAAAATTAAAGTTAATTAAATACTATAGGATTATTTTACTATAAGCTTTAATTATTTCTTAGGATCAAGTTGAAGGTACTGTTTTATAATTACACAGAAAAAGTAAAATATGTTTTATTATTAAATTAAAATGGCATCTATGGCAGATGGCACCTGGTAATACGGAGCTGTCTGGATAACAGGTTTCCAGATAATGAATTCCATACCTGTGTCAGATAGAATATGCAGTTATAGTAGAAGTGTAGTTTTCCATGCAAGTAGATGTTTTGTATAACATTCTCAGGATTAAAGCATTTTTCTTGGTTGGTGATACCAAAATATATATAAAAGCAGAGTGAGGCCACAGCTTGTAGAAATACAACACAGCATCAGTTATGGCTGGACTCTTAGTTATTATTTAGGAATGAGGCATTATTGGTACTGTGAGTATGCTAGAATGTATTCCAAGTATGACTTTAAGTTCAATAAACAGGGTGTCTTCACACTTTCAATTAGAGTGCTATTCTATGACCATGAAAAATGTGCAGGGGTGTATCAGTATATGGTTATTCACCTGATTAAAGTGCCCTGGTCACCTAGATGCATCAGGAGAGCAGAATGACTCTTTTCTCTGCAGACTATACTCTTGTCTCTTGAAATCTTAATATTGCACACTAAAGGAACTTATGTGCACTTTCAAAACATCAGCTTTGGAGCTCTTGTATACTTATCTAGGCAGCCCCCTGAATGTTTATTAGCCAATTACATCCCCATATTTATCCCAAGCCCATTTACCCAACCATTTTATAAATAGGTTTTATCCACGTGCTGCACTTTCATATCAGAGCATGAGGACATTATCATCAAAACAACTTCTTTCCTTGCGAAGACTAATTTAACAGGCATCTTTTAATTTGCTTGACTGCTTTGTGGTCTCCAACACTGTACATTATCCATCACGTGAGGGGAGTTAGGATAGATTTATCCATCGCTTCAGGATAATAGGAAAAGAACATAAAACGTATGCTGTTACTTCAGTGCGTATTAAGAGTCATATTTTGTTTGTAATTCTCTTATGGTGCACATTTTATTGATAGCTGTCAGAATATTCTGCACATTGCACTTGTTATGACTTTCTTAACCTCCTGCAGTAACCTTGACACTAACTTTAACCTAAAATATCCCATCCCTTGGGAATATACTAATATACTGGATATGGAATTAAATCTTAAGGTTCTTTTTAACAAATTTGCTGGATTTTTAGTTCATAGCTAGTAAAACTATCCCCCAAAGAACCGTACACGTTGTGCCATTGCATTTAAATCATGCATTGGATAACAATGGACAGAATTCTTGATGCAGACTTTGATAGTGTTCAAGGTAGTGAGTGTATCGTTATACCCTTTACCTGTACTACTGTATTTAGCAAAAAAAAAAACGTGATCACGAGTCCCCAGCCATTTATAACCACAGTTTCACTTACTTATGAATGAGCTTGTGAATGTTGCAATTAGTATTTTCTGGTGATAAATAAGGCCACTGTTTATGATTTGGTCATCATGTATGATCGGGTGGCTTATCTACTTTTTTGTTCATATGGGTAAGGCAAAGAACGAGATTGTTATGCTTTAACTTTTTAGTATAAGTGTTATTCAGGGAGGGATTATACATATATCACTCATACCTCATGGTAAAAACACAATGTCTAATTGCCAGAATCACCCTTACTTTGTTTGCAGTGTAAATCATTAAGAATAGCTTCATATGCCTTGGAGTGTACTATTCTTATTTTAAGTTTATTTTAAGTTTATCATTTAATACAGATGCATATTGTATTATGGAACTAAAATTAAAACATTATGCAGTATGCATAAAAAACACAATTAATTATATTAAAAGCATGTAATTAGTGATGATTGATTATTATTATTAATAATTGTACCTGCTTGCTTGTTGCTATATAGCAGTAGCACTAGCAGTATTTAAATAATTTTGACTCTGTGGGGTTCATTTATCAACACTGGGAAAATTTTTCCATGGGCAGTTACCCATTGCAACCAATCAAAATGCTGCATTCGTTGTTCTACTTGCAGCTGGCTTTAAAAAGCTAATTACTGATTGGTTGCTATAGGTAACTGCCCATGGGCAAATTTGCTCAGCGTTGATAAATGAGCCCCTGTAACTCACAATCAGCTTTAGTCAGATTGGTGCATGTCTGTGTTTGCCTCCTGCAGCGTGCAGTAACGGAACTATCGAGTGTCTGGCACGGTTGCAGACCATGTACATGCATGTGTGAGTTGGCCATCCATAGCAAGTTAGTCATCTATATAACTAGCATGTGAGCTGATATGTATGGCAGTATCTTCACTGATTCCCCATCTTCTCACCAAGAATGGACATTCGCAGATAAAGTTTTTAGTTTAGACAGACCTCTGGGAAGAGGCAGTTTCCATTCTCAAGGGGAAACGTTTCAAAAAAATGTTTTTTTTAATTTATTTCTTATGTTATTTTGGGATTTAGCATATGCAAATTAGGGTAAGGAAGAAAGAACCACGTGTTTGCTGAAAAGTTACAAGATTTTAAGGATTTGTTTTCATTTTGGTCAAGCACTTGGATTCTGCCGAACCCTGCTGAAAAAGTCATATCCTGGTCAAAACCCTGGAACCAGTGAATCCCTACATGTAAATCAGCTATTTGACTCACATTTTACCTACAAATTTCAATAAACTTTAAATTCATTGTGTTAACTTCCATTAATTTTGCTAGAAATTAGAGTTTTTTTGCTTATGTATATTATGTATGCTTGTATATTCACGCTTATAATTGCAAGCCATTATGCCACTTTAATTCCTTTGGGTGGTTATAGCCTAGTGGCTTGCTGTGCATTTATGAACACACCATAAATTGCTAATTATTTATAAAAGGTAGAGCTTCAGATGGAAAATATGCCTCAGCTTTCCAAGTTCACCACCCTATTATGATGTCAAACCCACACCTAACGCCTCACTTTATAACACTTTCATAAATCATTTTACCTGTATAGTGTAGAATGATCTATTCATTGCCAACAGTGCCAAAGGCAAACCAATTGAATGGAAGTGCATAGCAAATCAATCTGGAAGAACTGAGAATCATTGAAGAGCACTTAACTGGCATTCTGTGACATACTGTATAAATTACAAGTGTAATTATTGAAAGTGTTACATAGATGCTACTGATGTGAAGATAACATGGTGTAATGGTCAGGACATTATATTTCAGTATATGTACCTGTATATATGTTAAAAAATGTTGCCAAATAATTTGTCTGTATGTCTGGGCCTCTATACATCCTGCACTTCACAAACAAAAATAAAAATGGCTATCCTGCTGTATTGGGAGCAGTGATTCATTTGTGCAATAACCTCTCATTTAGGGGGACACACTTGGGGTCATTTATAAATACTGGGCAAATAACCAATTAGTATTTTCAGTCAGCTGCAGGTTGGATGCTGAAAGCAATCATCTGGGTTACTGCCCAGGTGAACATTTGCCCAGTGTTTATAAATGAGCCCTACTGAATCTAGGAATCCATTTGGGATTAAGCTGAATCCTAGGAGGCCACAACAGTTAAACTGCATCCAAAGTCCTAAAATTATGGGACTTCAAAATGCAGAACAAATGAACACAATAATTTAGTTGTTCACACATGGTGCAATGTTTTTCTCAAATATGAACATACAAGTTAAGGTTTGCTTTGATTCAGTATTTGACTGGAGCACCCAGTGAAGGATGTTGTTCCCCCAAAAATTTTGTAAGGCCTGTCAGACTTGTATTTGGTGAACTGTGGTTCCCAGTACCACCAACTTTATTTCTGTGAGTTTGCCAACCACCACTGGCTCAATTTAGCCAAGTCTCACCTTGTAAAAGGGCATGTGGTGTGTGCCCTATTAACCTGGGCAGGAACTGATGTGTATATTGGAGAATAAATACATTGTGAGGATGGATATAGACATACATTTGCCAGGTTAATAGGTTGTATGCAAACTCTGTCAGGTTCAACTAGAAAGAGGAAAAAACACTGCAGGACTATAATTAGATTATTACAGTGGCCAAATGACTTGTCATACCTGAAACATGGTAAAGGTAGGTTGTATAATTTTGTACCCCAATCACAATAAATATAACACACTATAAATTAGGTTGGAGACAGGCTGCAGCTTTATTAAATGCAATAGCTAAAATAAACCATATAACCATATAATAATTACATTCATAACCCTTTTACCAGCCCCTGCTCATTACCCATCAGGCTGCCTATATATTTTTATAAATATTCCAGCTTTGCATTCCCCAGCCATGGGATAAATGATTAAATGTTTTCTCCACTTTCCTCCAGCTGCGGCAATACTTTATTTATTTATTTTAAAAAATATATTATATCCCTTAATATGGGTGGAGGAACACTGTATGATCTTCAGAGTGGGGCGCTACTGTAAAAATAACATTGATTTTTTTTGGTGGTTAAAACATTTGTTTTTTTATTATTATGCGTTACTTTAAGCAGAGAAAAGGTTTCCTACTTAAGCTGGTGCAGACTTGAAAAAATCTTTTAGCAGGGGAATGTTGGGAGTCAGAGAAAGGAATAATGGTGACAGTCTGGATCCAGGAGTGGTCTCATTATGAGCTGCTCACATAGTGTAATGTTGTGCCAATTGGGCTGAGTGCTGTTCCCACTCTGTCGCTACTTCTTTCTTCAAAAGAGCCATCTGCTCTCTGTTCCACTTGCTGACATCCCACTGTGACATTATTACACTACTGTCAACCAATCTGAACCCTAATGATAAAATATTTGACTGCACCCCTTCTCTGAAAGTCCCTCCCATATTCCATATGATCACCTTGCAATCTCTCTACTTAAACATATAAATAAGATTACTTTCCTTTAGGGCAGGGGCAGACTGGTAGATTCAGGGAGATTTAGTTGCCTGGCGACTAATCGACTCTTCTGCGGGGCGACAATCTCCCCGAACTGCCTTCTTCCTGCCTTGTGCCTGCTTGAATGAGAAAATGCCAGTGCAATGCACTCATGGCGCTTCAATTTCCGAAATCGGCCAAAGATCGAAACTTCGGGTGATTTCGGAAATCAAAGTGCCGTGAGTGCATTGCGCTGGCGTTTTCTCATTCAAGCAGGCAGAAGGCAGGAAGAGGACAGTTCGGGGAGATTTTCGCCCTGCAGAAGAGGTGATTAGTCAGTGGCGTAACTACTCGCTGGTGGGCCCTGGTGCAGGATTGGCACATGGGCCCCCCTATCTGGCTCTCCCCCTATGAATTGCACATTGGAGTTCTAATAGCCTCTCCAGTGGGCCCCGAGAAGGAGTGGGCCCTGGTGCAATTGCACCCCCTGCTCCCCTGGTAGTTACACCACTGCGATTAGTCGAATCTGCCAGTCTGCCCCTACCCTTAACCTAGCATTTCTTCCATATACACTATATGCTAATACTACCTGCTAAATTTCAATGCTTAACACAAGGCTGTATTAGGGTCTATAGTCATCCCAGGCACCAGACCTCTGCCTGCCCCCACAGCCCTCAATTGGCACATGCCTACAAGAACCTGCTGTACTGCACATGTCCCGATGCTTCATACACAGATAGCTTTATAAACCCTAGTTAATAACAATAAACAACAATAAATATATTTACCACTTTTGCCAAAATGGCTGCACCCTATGATGGAGCCTCTTCGGCCTAATCCTAGTTCTAGCCCTTATGGGAGCTGTAGTTCCACAACAACAAATCAATGAACTTTGCTTCATCTATACTGACTGGTAGGAAATACAATCCACCCCTCCCTGTCAGTGCTTCTCTCTGGCTCTTTACAATAACGTCATTTATCTTTAAGTATTGCTGTTGCTCACTTTGCTGCTTAATACTAATGTACTGCTGCGAAGCAAACCAGCTTGTTTATACTCAGGGGGATAAGGTTAAATTATTAAAAATATGAGTAGAAGCTAAAATATACCCAGTGTATAGTCACCCTGCTGTATAAACCTCACCAAATTAAATCTCTTAAGTACAGTCCTTGGAAAGGAACATTTTTTTTGTTTGCTTTCGGCAGTGGGACTTTTAGAATGAATAATACCTTCATGAAATTATACATTTTTTCCTTGTGTGGTTTTGACCAAAATTATAGAGACTCTCTATCTTGGAATAAGATCTAGAGTTTCTCTACTCTCTTGTATTTTTCTTTAAACCCTCCTGTAAATATCGCCGGGGCCTTTAATTAAAGAGAGCACCATTTAATCCTCAGGCCTTCAAGTTTCCATTAAATGGTGCCACTTAAGTGTGAGGTCTTTATGGTATTTGAAATATAGGCTTAATAATTAATAAGCAGAAGTAATTGTATCAGCCTTATGTAGTAATAATAGACTGCAGGGTACACCACAAATGTGCTTTCTCAAGCTGTATGCGATAAACCAAAAAAACATTTAGCAAACACATTGTGCTAGTTAAGGACGGTGATATGCAATGATATTTGTCATGCTTTAGTGCAAGCAAACAACCTCAAACCATTTGCATAGATATATATAGAGCAATAAGGGCACCATTTCTGACATGTTACTACATCCTTTTATATTTTATACTGTGTAAAAAAAAATCTAAACATCTTAAATTTTCATATAAACAATTCTATTTCACCTATCAATAAAAATCCAATCTGACTATCTATTACTTTCAAAGCATGTTCACCGTAACTTTTTGTATGCTATAGAGAACGATACAATGTACAATTGATTTTCATTTTTTATTATTTGTGGTTTTCGAGTTATTTCGTTTTTTTTTCTCCAGTTTGCACGTTCAGCAATCTGGTTGCTAGGGTCCAAACTACCCTAGAAACCATGCATTGATTGTAATAAGATATAACAATATGAATAGGAATGGATAAAACAATGAGTAATAAAAAGTAGCAGTAACAATAAATGTGTAGACTAACAGAACATTTATATTTGAGATGAGGTCAGTGACTGCCATTCGAAAGCTGGGCAATAAAAAAATATATAAAAAAAGACCAATTGAAAGTTGCTTAGAACTGGCCATATTGTAACATACTAAAAGTTGACTTATAAGTGAACCACCTCTTTAACCATCATTTGTTGTTTTTAGACTATTATTGGGTTTTACATGATACTATTTCACATCAATAACTACTTTTCAATTCATCCTTCTGTAAACTCACATTAGTAAACACTGTGAGGTATACTCATCTTTTCATGAGACTGTCCCTTTAATGCCAGTTTCTGCTTACAGGAATAATTAAGATTGGACGCTGGAACCCGCTGCCCCTCAGTTATGTGACTGATGCGCCGGATGTGACAGTTGCTGACATGTTACAAGACGTCTATCACGTGGTAACACTGAAGATCCAGTTACAGAGGTGGGCAGATCTCTTTGGCACGAAGTATATGTGGGCATGTCAAGGGGAAACATGACAAAAACTGTAACTTTTGTAGGTTAGGAAGAAATAATCAAACCAATTTTGCGGTCTGTGTTCGCTTTTTGAATTGTTGCCCTGGAGCACAAACTAGTATTATCTGGCTTTTATGATCACTGACCTAAATAACCAGAAAGAGAAGTCAGACTTTTACTGGGCGTATTCATAGGAAAGGCACATGTCCCATAATTCAGAACTGCCTGGCATTACTGTATTCATGAGTGGCAAGCTGTGAGCAGTATATGGACATCCACTTGCACACCCTTTAGCTTGCATGTAATTTAGAAGTGCAAGCTATGAAACACAATAACTTGGTGTCAAATAGCCCAGTATGTATAAATCTGACTTGTGCCTACAGTTCTGTGATCTGTATCTTGCACAGCAAGGTACAATGTGCAGATTGCAATGAATTCTCATTTGCACAAGTTTGCCATTGATTGGTTTGATGGGACACAGTTTTGCATTACTTAGGGCTTCAGAGCTGTTGCTCTCTGAATTATTAGCAGCAGTATTTGAACCTGTGTTCAGTGCATTTGTGGGTACAACGTCATTGAAAAGAATGGAGTGCGTCTAGACCTGCGCTCCCCTGCGGCTGAAGGTAGCCAAACAGAATGCAGGGGAGCACAGGTAACAAACGCTTGTGTGTTAGGGCCCTTAAAACTGTTAGTCCTTGTTTGTATTATATCAGTTATTTACTACAGTTATTGTTGAACCTGTAGCTAAACTGCAACAAACTAGGTAATCTGCTTTAGCGATGAATAAGGGGCTTTTGGGTGTTGCACTCATGTTTGGGGGGGGGTGGTATCAGCCATTTTGCTCTTCACTACTTTAACATTAGACCTGATGATAAAATCCCTTTCTGTGCAGTTGTTCCAAGCTAGAAGACTTGCCCGCAGAACAGTGGAACCACGCCACAGTGCGAAATGCCTTACGCATGCTGCTGAAGGAGATGAATCAGAGTACCCTCGCCAAAGAATGCCCCCTCTCTCAGGTCAGTGGTATACACAACATAGTGTCCAGTCTTATTCGGTGTTTATGTATAAACCTGGAAAGGTAATATATGCTCAGGTGCACTGTCCATGTGAGCTGAAACTAGACCTGTCAACTCACTTGCCCAGGATTGCCCAGGAATCACCTGGATTTATACATGTTGTGATGGGAGATGGAGCAGTCAGTGTGGAGGCTTTTCATTTTGTATAAATGTACTCTGCAGTTGTGAATTAACTCCACTGCCCATAATGAAGGTACACCTGATACATATAGTCATAAAGCCAGCAGAATGTTCTGCTCCTAAGTCCTGAATCTTTAGCACATTTTGCAGTTACATATACCTGGACTTGAGTCCCAGCATAGCACAATGCCTCACCTGCAGCTCATACACTGGATGGAAGTTCTGAGAGGTCCACAAATCCTGTCCATAGAAATATGGACTTATTAAGGTCTGGGGGAGCACATACGAACGTCATTCAAGCTGACCTGGAGCTCTATATGTCATTTACTTATGAATATCTGTCTGTTCCCATGGCAGGCAATAAGAGCATGAAATTCAGCTTTGTATAAAGTACCATTTCACAGCTGTTTTTTTTTCCTTTGGATCTTATGTTTTTATGCCTACAGGGCAAGTGGGAAGCTTAAACACACTTTTATTAACACCCTGTATGCAGGAGGCAATTTCATTTAGCAAAATTGCTTAAGAAATACTCCGCCATATGTGTGAAATGTTATTATAGGTCCCAGTAGATTAATATGTTATTGTCAGTTTCAGGCAAGAGAGCCGCCTCATAGGAGTTAAAGCTTCAGGGAGACAGCTATTGTTTATTAACCCTTTGTGTATAGGTTGCAGCCAGTGAACAGATACAGCCTTACTGGATCCTCTGGTAGAGAAGGGTTAACATGAAGGACTGCAATAATTGAGGTTTTTGTTTGTGCGCTGTTGTCTCACGCAGCTGCTTATTCTTGTTGTTCAAATGATGCCAAAGAGTAAAGAGTCTCAAGGGCTCAAAATATTTTGTTAAGTAAAAGCTTAGGGAAACAGCAGAAACTTATATTTTTGCTTCAGAAATGTTAGTGTCAATAACCTGCACAGTTGGTAACTGAGGATGATGGGACTTGCAGTTCACTGCTGTTTGGAGGGTTGCAGAGTTTATGCAGCTGCTCCCATCTCAGCTTTTGCCGATTATGTTGAATTTAACACAAGGGATTCTGATATACTCTTTATCAGACCCAGGCAGTGTGAGTTGTTCTTACCTGTTCCATGCCTCCTAAGGGCCCTTACACACGGGCGTTTTTGACCTGCGCTCCCCTGCGTTGCGTTTGGCTGCATTCAGCCGCAGGGGAGCGCAGGTCTAGACGCACCTCATTCTTTTCAATGAGGTTGTACCCACGAGACGAGTGTAAGCGCCGAGTGCCTACATGCGTTCGTGTGAGTACAGCCCCATTGAAAATAATTGAGTGCGTCTATACCTGCGCTCCCCTGCGGCTGAACGCAGCAAAACGGAAAGCAGGGGAGCGCAGGTAAAAACGCCCGTGTGTAAGGGCCCTAAAGCTGGGGGTCACTGCCAACTAGTGCCATTCACTTTTTGACCTGCCTTTGTGTGTTCACTCTGGGTGAGGCAGGAAAACAGTGGGATTAATTCCCAAAAGTGGCATTAAGATGAATATGGGGTTGGGGTAATGGTTGTTAAGTTACTCTCAGAAAATGGAGACGAATATGAGGTGGCCCTAAAAATAAACACGACAGTTGGCCAGCTCTCAATAATTTTTCATTGTAAATACATATTTTGTTCCACTTTAAGTGCTTTGTCACCCACAGAAAATCACACTTCTCTCCACACATTAAAGCACCCAAACATTTGTATTTATTGCTGCCAACAGCAGTCACCAAACATGTAATGGTGTAAAAACGTTGCAGTCATTTATGTGATTGAAATATTTTACCCTGTAGGCCACAGTGGTAAATGGGACAATTGGGAAGTATTTTAGTGACAACAATACCGGTGGTCATTTTATCTAGTGAGCTACAGACAGCACTGGATTTGCTATGGTGACCCATAGGGTCCAAGCGGGAAAGTACCAATACATGTGGCCAGTGATTGCAAGGTTTTAACTGGTAAATTTATCAGTGCCTTGGCTTAATCTTGCTTTGATCTCTAGCCATATCTCTAGTTCAACAGCAGCTGGAGGTGCCACAGGTTGGACACCTCTAATTTTAAGAATTACCCCCCCCAGTGGGTACCCAAGCATTATCAGGAGTATCCTTTTCACTAACTGTAATCCTGCTTCTGTTATTGTGTTTACTCCCTTCATTCCATTATTTGTCAGATATCCACCAGCCCTGAGACATCACTGTGAAATTGAGACTATTTAAAAGGTGATCTTTAATAGGCAGCACCATCCTGTCCCCTGTGAGCTGAGCCCCAGACATCTGCACAGTAAAGTCTGTAGCTGTGATTGTAATGAACTCTGCTTCACAGCACCAAGGAACGCTCACAGCTCATAACACGCTTACATGGGATTGTTTTCACACATGCACTGAGTCCAGAGCCAGACCATAAACAGCCACAGTATCGTTTTCTATCCACCACATGGTTTCCAATCAGGGAGAGTGCAAAACTGAATACAGCTCAGTGATTGGGTTGTATTCCTTTTTTTAATGTTGGTTGCAAATTTCATACAGATTTTTCTCATAATTAAATACGAGTCGTATGGCAGATTCGGTGGTTTCAGGGCTAATCCAAGCCTGTTAGTTGAGTTGGACAAAAATGTAGCATAAAGTGAAGTATGGATTGTATCTTCATATATTTGCTATTGTTTTTTTTTTTTTGCTGAGTCCTAGAACTGTGTCTTTCATGCACCTTCATGTACTTTTATTTATGGAGAATCCTAGGACACATTTGTTTAAAGGGCAATAATGCATAATATACATATTTGACTGCTGGTATTTCTTAGCTAATTGGACAACTGTTTTTGACATGCAGAATTGGCAGCTTCTAGCATTTCAGGAAGATAATGTCCTCCATAATTTGGGTAGGGCATAGTTCACAAATCAGGGACATTCAAACTGCAGGCACCTTTGGCTGTAGGGAGAGTTGAAGTGCAACAATTACTGGAGGGCTGCAGTTTGTACACCCTTGAAGTTTACACTGACAGTAATATATCTGCTCTCATGCTAGTTGCACCCAGGCAAAGGTTCTATTTACCACTTCCCTATAAGTAGTCTATATGAAGATTCTTTTCAAATTGGTGACTTTATTCTTCCATTAGTCATCATGGCCCATTGTTGCAAGAAAGTGTGGTCTCCTCCATTTACCAACTGTGTGGTGAACCTTCCATTATGATTGGTAGTATTTAGAAATCTATAGTAGCCAATGATCAAATAACTAGTTTAGTGGCCCAGAGCAACATAGGCTGCTAACATCTATGCTATACTGGGAAATAAAAGAATGACAGTACTGGGATTATATGTTTACATAATCTAATATCTTTTCTAGGGGAACGGATTTAAATAAGAGCTGACATCCTTAACCAAAGTAGGCTTTTTCCTTTTGGTAATTTATTTAGTTTTTTTTCTTGTTATACATGGTGAATTTAGCATGGCTGAGCCCCTCTGTTTAAGATTGTATTGTTTAAGGAGGCAGTGAGCCCAACCCTGCCCCATTATTCAGTAGTTTAAAGCAGAACAGTACTAAATCCCCCCAAAAATAAGCATAAAATTAACTTGTATTAAATCTATCCCCACTGTCTTCAGATTTCAAGCCATACATGTGGAAGAGGAATGTTTTTCCATTGTTTGTAAAATTCCGAAGCTTATGTTAGTGGCTGTCCTACATAGGTGATGTATTTCTGCTTGTTAGTCAAATCACCCATTGAGAAAACCCCTAGTTTGTATCATGCATCTGCTTCAAGCCCTCAGTGTCTCTCTTGCCTCACATGAAGGTCCCTGCAATGAACTTGCTTGGTATGGGCTACTGCCAGTCTCTAGTAAAAATCTAGTGTGCGGTTATATTATGTCACTAGAAAATGTTTAGTACTTAAAAGGGGGCTAAAATATTCCACTTGTATAGGACCCCGCTATACAGATGTTGCTGTTTTGATCTGAAGTCAACAAAGATCTCAAAGTGTTTTATTATCAAGCAATTTCCCTCCATGTATTCCATACATTGCAAACAAATTTAACCCATTGGCTGCAGCACAAGCTGAAAAGACTAGAAAGCTATCCTAACCTAATGGCATATTTAGATGCCTTTTATAGGGTTAAATATATGAGGGCTTTTATTAGTCTTTTTTGACGAACTTGTTTACTCACAGTGGTGGTCAGCAGATGGCAAGAAGCATTTGAATGGTTAATGTTGTCACTGGATAGTGAATTTCAGCACAGGTGCTAATGACACGTTGCTATAACTGATAATAATTTACTATATTAGTCTAAGCGTTGTACTCGGGGTAGCAGCACGTACGTTCCCAGGCTCTTGGCTGTGTGGTCTTGTTGCAGTTGGAAGCTGAAATGTAACATCTGAGAAGAATTAATGGGATTATTCATGCTGGGGCATCTAATCTTACCTTTTAGGTTCTGCTTCCTAAATCACCATTGTTCTCGGCCATTTTCTCTAATGTGTGTGTCCTTCCATATGTCATTTGTAATGACCAGGACTTGGGGATAAAGATTTAGAGTGACATAAACTTTCTGAAAGCCTGTTATTGTTCTGACAGACTCTTTTTTTTCATATGTGCCTTCTTGCTTTGCCAAGGAGCCAATAGAAACCAATATCCCACCAGATTATATAGGATAATGGCCTATTGCTAACATATCGCAGAAAAAAACTTCACAGGCTGTTTACAGTTGTCTAGACCAGGCGTGGACAAGGAGTTTCTGGAGCAGTTCTGGTTTTGAAATAGGATTTTAAACATATGCCTCATTATTTAATGTAAAATTACTGGGTTGTGAGGGGGTTGTGATTTTATTGGCAATCTACTTTCACTTTACAATTAAATAGGAGCTCTAATTAATTAGTAGATAACATAACCTTTAAATGAACACCAACACATACATGAAAATGGGTCTTTGATGAACTTACTGCAGTTTTATGTTACTTGTACTCAACCCCCCTAAGCTTCCACCACCCTCCTTCCACATTCCCCAGTCTCTCCTGTGCTCCTTCACCCCTTTTACTGATGAGTCTCCTCTCCTTACCTCACCACCTGCCCGCTTGATCCTATTCCTTAAAAACTTCTCCGCAATACCAATCCTTGTCTGATCAAATCCTTAACTCATCTATCGCTCTCAACTGGACTATTTCCGTCTCAACTAAAACATGCTCGTCATTCTGAAAAAACCCTCTCTTGATCCCTCCAATCTTGACAACCTCTGACCTATCTCTCTGCTACCTTTCATCTATAAACTACTTTAGTACTAGTCTACAACCGACTAACCGACTAACCTCATTTGTCTCTGACAATAACTTGCTGGACCGACTACAAACTGGTTTTAACCCACAATACTCCACTGAAACTGCCCTGACTGGGCTAACTAATTATCTTTTAACAACAAAAGCCAACAAACATTTCTCACTACTAATACTGCTTGACACTTTAGATCACCCTCTCCTCCTCCAGTCCCTCCATTCGCTTGGCCTTCGTGACACAGCCCTGTCCTGGTTCTCTTCTTACCTCACCAGAGCACTGCCAAACTTTAACAATTGAAGTGTCTACATAATACTCACCAATTGTCCTTCAGTGTCTCTAACAATGGAGTAGCATCTTCTCCCCTACCTCTCTCTCTGCTGGGGTTCCTCAAGGCTCTGGGACTGTTATTTTCCCTATATACTTCCTCCTTCTGCAAATTAATCAGCTTGTATGGTTTCCGCTACCACCTCTACGCTGACGATGCTCAGATCTATCTCTCCTCTCCTGATTTCAATCCAGAACTCCTAACTCGTGTCTCCTCCTGCTTGTCCACTATCTCTACTTGGATGTCACAACGCTACCTTAAATTAAACTTCTCCAAAACAGAAGTTAGAAATACATTTTAATAATAATAATAATAATAATAATAATAATAAAATAGGAGCACTTGATGAAATGTAGAGTACAGGGTGATACTGAAATCTCTGCAGTAGGTGTATTGCTTCCTTTCTTACCTTAGATATAGGTAGCACACTAATAATAAATGCACTGTACTGTAAATTACTGTACAGAACTCCTCTGAAATCTTGGCAGCACTGCATTAAGTGCTTTTCTTTCAACATCGCCCTAAGAAAGAGGAATGTTAATAGTTTCACACTACATATGGGACTGCCCAGATAAATGATTTTTCAGATGTGAACTGTTTTAAACGGGATTGTCGGAGGACACAGAGATAACAATTTATAACATTTCATTTTGTGGTACTAAACTTCTGCTTTCTTGTTCTTTAACAGAGGATTAAGGCCCTGCCCATAGTTTGGTTGATTAAAAAACTATAGAGATATTGCTACTGTAAATGCTACTGTATGACCTTAAGCAAATAATATAAGGCAACATTTGTTTACCCCCAAATCCCAAAGTCTATAGGCTATAATTTAATGTTCTCAATGTAATTTATTCAAGGTATTACTATTTAGTTATTATTAATGCAGCAGTTCCAGATATCCTAAGGTCAGGTTAGAAACTCTGCTTTTAAGCACACTTAGAGCCTTTTCCATAATTAAGATTTCATCACCTATTAGTGGAATGAATATGCACTTTCTCCTTTGAGCTGGGAACATTGAACATGCCACCTGATTACTCTTTAATTCATTTTCATGAAGTTTTCAACAAACTCTGCAGAATTCACTGTAAAAGATTAAACACTGATAAAATTATAGGGTGGGGAGACAGCCTCTTAGATGAAGGTTGTCATTTGGAATGAAAAATATGTGATTGCTGATGGGGAATTTGCTTTAAGTAAACATGCATAAGTATGTATAGTCATTAAATATGTTATATATCTTTCATGAGATAACATCACTTAATGGTGGTTTATTCCTCAAAGCTGGTTTGTCAGGTTCAAGTGGAGTTTTCTAAGACAATTATGAAGAACGCCAGTGAAAAGTTATGCGATTCTTTTCCCAGAATTCTTTGTTTGAAGATGTAAGCAGGTTTTTAGCTATATCTTTGAAAGAAACAATTTTCTGAAAGAAAACAGGGAAATAAACATTTGGAAAATATTCACACAGTCCTGTATTACTCTCAAAAGTGAGACTAGAGCAGCTTATTCAAACTGAAGCAGAAATGCAGTTGCAGTAAAGCTGCAATTTATGTTTTAAACGTAAAACTTCTTAATGGTTGATCAGTAGTTGCAGTCAGTGGTTTAAAGGAGAATTAAACCCCTTTAGGCAAAAAACCCTCCCCCCTTCCCTGTGTCGGTCCCTCTCCCTCCTCCCCCAGACAAATGCCCCTAACTTGTTACTTACCCCTCCTTGTAGGTCCTCTCCAGTGCAGTTCACAGCAGCTATCTTCTCCCGAGCGCCCTTCTTCCTGTAGTATTTGGGGGCTCATGCACGGTAGAAGGCTGTTTCAGATCTACTGCGCATGCGGAAAGTCACAAAGAAATCGGAAACTTTGTGACTTTCAGGCGCATTCACAGAAGCTCTGTACTGGTAAATGCCTCCTACTGCGCATGTGCCCGAAATTCACAAAGCTTCCATTCTTTTTTCCAGGAAAGTTCATTAATTTAGGGGCGCATGTGCAGTAGGAGGCATTCGCTGGTACGGAGCTACTGCGCATGCGCCCGAAAGTCACGAAGTTTCAGAACAATTGTGACTTTTGGCGCATGCGCAGTATATCCAAACCAGCAAATTCCTCCTACTGCGTATGCGCCAGAAAACAGTTCTCACTATAATCCTCTACAAGAAAAATAAGGAATAACCAATTACAGAATCCTATCCATGTACACAAAATGAGAGCAAGACTCACATACCTTTTGTAGACTAAAGCTCCCCATAGACGCAACAATCTTTTCCTGCCGAACGACCGATCTTAGCGAAGTCCGACCAATCTGTCAAATTATCGCGCGGTTAGTGGGATTGTACATTTTACAATTTTTCGTCCGACATCGGACGATTGATCGGCCAGGTTAGAAAATCTTTATCGGTCCCCATGCAATCTACCTATGTTTGCAGGGCCAAGCAGGCTGCGATCCTTCAGTTTTGCTGGCAATATCGCCTGAAATTGTCTTTTTAGTTGATGGACACATCAGACATTTAAACGATAACCATTGGATCTTTCAAAAATCTTTACGTCTATGGCCAGCTTATCAAGACCAAAAATTTGCTTTTAAAAATCGTTTATGTTTAACTTTTGATGTTTCATTTTAATTTTGTTTTTATGATTTTACCACTGAATTTAATGAATACATTGTGTGTTTTTACTTTACCGGAAGACATAATGATATTTGTAAATTCACTAAATAGATTTGCATCAGCATTATGCTGGACTAAGAAAGTTGTGCATGTTTTTATGGATATATGTAACCATGAATTTCTGATATTTAACCTTGAAAGACAGAGATAATGTTGTAGACCAGATATGCAAGTCTGTCATCACTCCATTATTTTTTGATCATTCTCTGTGCCAAATCTTCCTCTGTTCACCTTTCTGTGCCTGTTTTCTCTTCCAGAGCATGATCTCTTCCATTGTAAACAGCACATACTATGCCAACGTGTCTGCTACAAAGTGCCAGGAGTTTGGAAGATGGTATAAAAAGTACAAGAAGATGAAAGGTAATATTCACTTTTGTCATTCAGGAAAGCACACATGGCTCGCAGAGGAAATGCTGTGTAATAGTAAAACAGTATCCAAAGTGAAGTGAATTACAAGTGAATCATCAGCTACAGTATTTGCTTTCATGTAGGCACTGGCTATTGTTCCCTCTCTTTCTCTCAAGGTTTTGCATTATCTAGATCCTGCTGTAAGACAAAGCACAAATGTACATAATGCACACTTTTATGCCTGTTTAAGAGATGAACTTCAAAGAGTGTCATGTGGTGTGGGCCAAAAGCAGCCTTCCATTTTTCCATTCCGTTATAAACCCAGTGGAGTGCCAATAAAGATCTGTGATGCCAACACAAGCTCAGATTATAGCTGACTAGTTGCCAGGTGTTCCTAATTATTAGCGTTAATATATATTTGCGAAAACACGCCAACTGCACAGAGATATGCCCCTAGTACCAGAAAGAAATTGCCAGAGTCTATACTGTGATCAGAAAAACTGTAATAATGTAACCCATGTGTCCCATTTCACAGCAAGTCTTATGTGGTACACTGACCCAGTAGCAATGTCTCTGGAAATTATTTTCAGATGTTGCCAGAACTGGTAGATCTATAGTTTTAATTCTATTTAATAATTGGTGAATATTCTCATAATTGGCTAGTTTCTTGCAATTCCGCATATCTTTTGAGATTACTGTGTCTGCATGGGATCAGAATAATTTGTATAGGTGGCTTTGTAAGCCATGACAGTATGTGTGCATCTGGTTGGAACCTTGCTTATCACACCAGCCCAGAATTGTTTAAATGAATATATACATTATATACAGTCACAACACAACATCCACATTTTGCAGGGAAGAGCAGCACTAAAATACAAAAATGCAGGCAGTCCCAGGGAGCAGGATAAAGCAGGAGAGAATCCCTGTACTTTAATGTGTCTCACAAACAAAACATATAGTATAGATCTGAAAAATCACCAGCGCATGCATCGCTAGCGTTTGCCACACTTCACCAGGTGAATTTTTGCCAGCACTACGCAAATTCACTAAAGTGCGAATTTACACTCAGGTCGGTATCGTAGTTCCGCTAGTGTTACTTAGCTAGACATAGCGCAATTACCCTAGCAAAACCTAATTTGGATACGGCGCAAATTTCTAAATATAATAGAAGTGTATGTTACAGCCACTACGTTGCACTACACAAGCCCAGGAAACCTTTAATAAAAAAAAAATAAAGTTGTCCTATTGCCTTCCATGTGCTCCCTATATACTGTAGTTGTGCTGCCATATGTTAGGAAATGTAGGGGGAAAGGAGGGTAACCCCCCCCAAATAAACCCATCTTTTTCAGACTATCACCCACAATGGTAAAACACACCACAGCGTTTTTTTGGGACTTAGAAAAATGTTATAATTTTTTTTTCCAACTCCTATCTTTTCTATTGAACTTCGCCTGGTCTGAGCAGGCGAAGTGAAGTCTAGCGTAAGTGGTAACGTTCAGCAAAAAGTTGATCTTAGTGAATTTGCGTAATTATGATCCTTCATCAGTGCATGAATTCGCCTGGCGTAAGAGTGCGAAGTTGCTCAAGTCTATCTACTTCGCTAGCCTAAATTCGCCAGAGCCGGTGTTAGTGAATTTGCAAAGTTACGATTTGACATCACGCTGGCGAATCTGTGCTAGCGTTAGAAGTAGTGATGGGCGAATCTCCCGCGATTCGCTTCACCGAAAGATTTCGCGAATCGGCGAAAAATTCACGGGACGCTTTTGACGCGCGTCGCGTCAACGTTGACGCGCGTCGCGTCGTTTTCAACGCGCGTCGCTTTCGAATTTATTCGCCAGCGTCGAATCGCGGGAATTCGCCGCAAATTCGGCTCTGCCAAATAAATTCGCCCATCACTAGTTAGAAGTTTCGCACTTTAGTGAATTTTCCCCATATTGGTTACATCAATATTTTTAATCGTGATTTCCCTTGCAGTAAGTATGGGCCAGCCTATTGTAATTCCTGGCATTCTGCTCTGTGCCATAGCCCTAACTCATTCATAAATGAGATTATCAGAAAGATAGGCCTGTGAATTGAACCACAAAACCACAAGCTGTAAGTAAATGTCTTTGTCTGGCTTACTATAGCTAACATATCCATGTGTAAGAACTGAAATATTCAGTTTGTTGCCTGAAGAGCACACTAGATTATGTTTAGAGATGTAGAAAAAAGAACTCTTGGAAGAACTGACCAGATGTAGGGCATGTTGCCTTTCACCCAGCTAACATTTTTTCCATTTAGTTGAAGCTTTGTGGACCAATATGCAATGTTTTCTGAATCTGTAGCATGCACACACGATCATATAATTGTTTCCTCTTGTGAGTTGTCTTGTAAAACAAGTAAAAAGGGAAAGTAACTTCAAACTTGTTATTTATTTTTCTTTTATAATGGGTAGAGCCACTTACTAGCACAATAAAGAAACTCTAAAAGACAGCATTAAACCTTTTTTTAATTCTTGTTTTAGGCAGTAAACTTAAAGGAATAGTAGCATTGACTGTCTCTAAACAGTCTTGAGCCACAAAAATGAGTTTTTAGCAAACATGCTTTGTATGAATAGGGGCAGCAATAGGTTAAGGGAAGGAAATTTGACACCCATGGATGAGACCATTGTGTCCCACATGAGGCCCAATTTACATCTAAATGCACAACTTCGGCAGTCGCACATGCAGTTGCAGTGTCGGACTGTTATGCCCACCAGAAAACCCACCTTTCCAAACTATTATTCCTTCTCACCTTTCCAAACTATTATTCCTTCTCTCCTCACTTAACCTCTTTATTCTCCTAGAATTTTAGATCTACTTACTATACTCTATTCGTCTATTATTAAGCCTCTTTTTCCACATAAAGAAATAAGGAATGTACATGAAATAAGCCCAAAAGACTATGGGCCTTCCTGACTATCTTTCTTAAAGACCCCACGGGTTGCTTCTTTCAGCATGAGCTATGACTTTGCTAAGAGTAACCAAAGAACTAATGCTTCTTATGAGAGCAAGTAATGGAAATGAACCCCATTACATATTAAATGTCCGCATGGGAATCTTACACCAACCAAGTAAAGAAGAATTTGCTATCCCTTTACATTTCTAGACATGCATTTTCCTGTTGTGTTTTTAATGTCATTGCTGTGTCAGTTCACTATTCCTGTTTGATTCTTTTGAGGTCTATCCCTTCTCACCTTGGATGTTAGGACCCCCTGCTATCACACTTAATCTACCCAATAAACACTGTCAGTATCAGGATGTAGTGCAATGCTAACACACAGTCAATGAGACATTCAGCCACAGGGACAATAGGAAGCTTATATGGCTTTGCACATGTGAGATGTCTTTGACAATGCTTTAAATTATGCAGTACTGTTTTCCATTTTATTAGTGTTATACACTGGTTCCTATAGATTATATGCTTCTGATGCTGTATTCAGTCAATTATGTTTTTCTTATTCCACTCAGATGATTCACTTGCTTTATAAGGGTTAACATTTTACATTATTGCTGCATTTTTTTCAAAGATATGTGTCTAGCTTATTTAATATGCTTTTTAAAATTTTAATGTGATATGGTTTTATTTTTTCTTTCCCGAGGGATTCAGTTTAAAATCAGGTGCTGCCCATTTGATTTAAAATTTCAGCAGCTATCTGGTTACTAGAATCCAATTTTCACTAGTAACCAGGGAGTGGTTTGAGACGCTAGAAGATAACTAGAAGAGTGCCTAAACAGAAAGATAGGCAATAAAAAGTAACAATAACAATAAAATTGTAGCTGATAGGGCAATAGTGTTTTGCCTGCTGAGGTCAGTGACTCCAATTCAATAGCTGGACACAGGTAGTATCGGAAGGCAAATCATTCAGAAAGCTATTAAAATTAAAACAACAAAAAAAAGACCATCTAAATAATTGGACATACTGTAAAATACCAAAAGTTAACTTAAAGTGAACTGCCTCTTGTCAGGTTCTATCACACCGTAGGGCAGTAATCCCCAACCAGTAGCTCGTGAGCAACATGTTGCTCTCCAACTCCTTGGATGTTGCTCCCAGTGGCCTCAAAGCAGGCACTTGTTTTGCAATTCAAGGCTTGGAGGCAAGTTTTGGGTGTATAAAAACCAGGTGCACTGCCAACACTGCCAAACAGAGCCTCAATGTAAGTTGACAATCCCCATAGGGGCTACCAAATGGCCAATCACAGCACTTATTCGGCACCCCAAGAAGATTTTTCATGCTAGTGTTGCTCCCCAACTAATTTTACTTCTGAATGTTGCTCACGGGTTCAAAAGGTTGGGGATCCCTGCCGTAGGGAGTAAGGTAGATTTAATATCAGAATTTATTATAAAGGACTGGCTCAGCTATAATAATTTTCTATTTTGCAAGTTAGCAGCAATAACGAGAATAACATTTCTAAATCCACATAAGCAGGAAAAGACCTTGACTGAAATCAGGTCAAGGATCCACAGCAATGATTTCCAAACAGTGTGTAAGCAGGCATTCTGAAAAGCACGTCTCTGTGACTTCCTATTATCCCATTGTTTCCTGATATGATCAGTGCGATACCCAAGGTAACATGTTAGATAAACACACCCGGTTTTTAATGGCTTTAAGTAGCTTTGATCTACCTTCTAAAGCTTGCATAGAAAGTGGTAGTTTTATACGTTTATTGTTGATGGAATACAACTGTATATGTCCCATACAACCAGTGGCTAGGTCTGTTTTCATTGCAAGGCAAAGGGGACATTTACCTTGGACGCCTAATCTCAGAGAAGCACCTTACAAATGTCTATGGTGAAAAAATCAAATATTATCATCATTTACACACAAGATGTACAAACTGTACTCCTCGAGTTACAACAGAAAGAAAGTTTATAGGCAATAAACCTCAGATTTCATCCTAACTTTCTAGCCCCCGCATTTATTGTTTTGTGCCACCCTAGTAGGGCTAGTTCTGCAGCTTGAGAATCATATTCTACATTAGATATGGAACCAAATATAATGCATGAAATAACTTAGTTTGCTTCTTCTCATAAATTTGAGGTTCATGGAGAGCCCATTACAGAGATACAGTCTGGTAAATATTCTCCACTGATTTAGTCTGCGATATCACACAAAGAGGTTTAACTTCTGTCAGAAATCACTTAATGTAGTACATGGTTTGGTCCTAATAAACAGTAACATTAACCAGTTGCAATGTTGCAATCCTGTTAAGCAAGTTGGTACAGCCCAAAGATTTACCTTCATATTATTCAGTTAACCTTTAGCAATCCAGAAATATTTGGTGAAGATTCATATACAGACATTTGCTGACCCACAGTTGAACTATTATGTGGCAAATTTACACTTCATTTTTGGCCAATGGTCTTTGTCAGTTATTAATGGAAGTCAGAAGAATCATGCTGAGGTCCAGCCCAGACAATAGGGGGAAATTATCCATACTGGCTTTTCATATGTAACCAAATATTGCATTATATCATATCTTTATAGGTAGTAAGAGGTTGATGGTATAGACTGGTGATGATATACATCGACTCTGCCTGCTAGTTAATCTTATCATCATGTTGTGTTTTATTTGATGATGTAGGAATAGGTAAAATGTTACCAGTGTGGTTGTTCAATGTGATACCCAAGTTAGTAAGAACACGGTATGAACACTTCACTGTCCCCTATTGGTGGTGGTGTTGGGGTGGGGGGTACCTTTTCTGGCATACTTTATTGTACTTATAAACAGAGGCAAATTATATGTTATCAATTTATCCATTGCCTTCTGCCCTTGCATGCTAACATCCTTCCAAAACATAGATAGTCCTTTACAACATATTTCACAGGAACTTGTGTACCTGAAGTATGTAAGAATTATTGCACAATGTCTCCTTTAGTTCTTTTTACCATTGTTTAACTCTTCGAAAGTTTTCTCCAAAGAGCTGTGTTGTCTGAAGCAGATAAAGATCTGGACTTACAACTTGACCCCACTAAAAAGAGACATTCATTATAAGCCTATGAGCTTTAAAAGGCCCAGTTACATATGACTGGCTATCTTTTCTAACCTGTTTCTGATTAGGTGCTTTTTAATACTACAGCAAGAGCAAATGGTTGCTTTTTAATGAAAACCATCATTGTACTTTTAGATCTTCTTACTCACTGCCACACAGAATCCTCACTGGTCAGGCGTCCTGCCACTCCCAATCAATGAAATAAACATTCAAGTAATTTTCCAGTATCAACAGATCTTCATGCTGTTAACAGATTGAGCAATGTCTATTTTTCATGATCTCCTTTTCATTATACTCCCACAGCGTTCACACTAACCAGCAATGCCTCATAATAGAGAACTCAAATGTAACTATTTTTGTTATATATATATATATATATATATATATATATATGCATTTGGAGGGCTTAGGCACTCACTTAAAAAGTAAATACCTGGGTGCAATACAGGAATATGGTATCCACACTTGAAAAATGCTGCTGCACACCAGGCTTTATCATACAAAAGTAAATAAAACAATAAACAACATTTACTTTTGTATGATAAAGCCTGGTGTGCAGCAGCATTTTTCAAGTGTATATATATATATATATATATATACATACATACATATAACTAGATAGGTGCACTCAGATAGCCATAGTGATGCCTAGGTGCTGGAACAAAAATTCATATCTATAAAGTTAAAAAAAATCCGCACACATAGGTCTTGATAAGTGAAAAAAAAAGCTGGTAGATTTATTTCAACTTTTCGGCTTACAAACTCAAGCCGTCATCAGGTAGGGTAGAGCCTAAAGTGAACATGAAGTTATATACACACACAAGAGCATTGCTGCACTTTGCCAGGCGTAGTTTTGCCAGTGCTACACTCAAATACTTAGTTGTGCTCAGGGAGGTAAATGGTAGCGGAATTGCACTACTGTTACTTCGTCAGGCAAAGCGAAGTAACGCTAGCAATGCCTAAGTGCACAACTTTGCTTGGCATAAGGGTGCGAAGTTGCTCTAGAGTCTGTCTACTTCGCTAGTGGAGTAATGCCAGGGACCGTCACACAAGCATATTTGCACTAGCGTTAGCCACTTCGTGCTTTAGTGAATTTCCCCCACTGGCTTTTTCATTTTAATGAAAAACATGATAACCAGTGACAGACAAACTGAAGGGGCATAATCATTTACATGAGCCCCATGCTTTTTGAGTCCCTTCTCTTTCCAGTTTCCGCCCATCTCATGTGATATAGCCAACCAACAAACTAAAACCAACATTTCTTAAGTACAAAGTTAGGGTTTTTTAAGTATTTGATTTATAGTCATCTTCTGGCCCATAATCTTTTACAATCTATTTTTTTTTTTTTGGAGACAATGAATTGGAGCAGCTTTCTCTGTTAGTCAGTGTGTTAACTAACTGAGCAATAATGCACTAATATTTTTCAGTTTACTGTACATTAATCTGCCTAGATATGTAAGCTCTAGAATATCTCTGTAAGTATTTTTTAGATTTGAAATATTTAGCATTTGCTAAAATGTGTTTTCTCTACTTTTATTTTACTAGTTGAAAGAGACATCCTATCAGACTTCTGTTTAGTGGGCCCAAGACCATCACACTTGCCAAACATCAACCAGTTGGCAAGTTTGGGAAAAAGCAACGAACCACCTCCTCATAGCCAGCTCCACCACAGTCCTCCAATCAGAAGCCAAGTTCCATCCCTGCAGCCTATCATGAGCCCTGGACTTCTTTCGCCACAACTCAGCCCTCAGTTAGTACGGCAGCAGATAGCCATGGCCCACTTGATAAACCAGCAGTTAGCTGTCAGCAGACTTTTGGCTCACCAGCACCCACAGGCCATCAACCAGCAGTTTCTAAATCACCCTCCCATCCCAAGGCCGGTTAAGCCAGTAGAATCTACAAATTCATCTGTAGAAGTTTCTCCTGATATATACCAGCAAGTCCGAGATGAGCTGAAAAGAGCCAGTGTGTCCCAAGCTGTCTTTGCAAGAGTGGCATTTAATCGCACCCAGGTAATGTTCCTAGACATGGTGTGTCTGAATGTGTACTGGTGTTTATTAATGTATATAATTTTAAGAATGTTGCAGTGGTATAAAAATATTACAATGCATTTTTATTTTGACAATTAGAAATAACCAGACTCTATATATTGACTTACTGTATCACTGTGTAGTTTTCTTTTATTCCCAGAGTAGGGTTTTAGTACAGCACCTTTGCTGTTCATAGGGATAGGTGCAAAGGTATGGTGTCAAGGTACATTTTGGACAAAAGGCATTACACTTGTGCCAATTTTTTGTTCTTTGCACCTTTCTTCATTTAAGTAAATGAGTTCTTTTATTCCTAATTCCATTATCCAATATTTTTAAACCTCTAAATATGGACTGGGACTTTGAGCTCTCATTAGTATTGTTTTAATGCCTTATGGTTATCGGATTTTGTGGGCATGGGGTCATTACTATAATGTCCCATCAACCCAGGTTTATTATAATATTATAACATTGCTGCATACTCCTTCTTCTAACAAGTACAATTGCAATGTAAAATAACCCTCAAGTTTGTTCATATTACAGGCTTGAGTTACTATGACGGGCAGAAGTTTCAGAATAAACTCCCAACCCTGATATAGTCCTATCATTACATGGAATGGCATTTTAAATGGGGGCAACTGTGGTGACTAATTGAGTTTTCCATTGTTTGAGCGCTGCCCAGAGAAACATTATAAGGCCATATATGTCTAAACATAATGACTGTCTATATCCTTTATGGGACCCCCTCTCATACAGACTCATGCAAAGTTTAATGTGTTTGCTATTCTTTCTGCTTCATGTAGGTCTACATTTTTATGATGACCCGTAACTTGTGCATTGATGTAAAAATGGATTAGTTAGTTGTTTAAAAAAAACGTTACAAAAACAATATTCAGCTATACTTTAAAAAATAATGAGAGGTGGAACATTATGCTAAGTTTTTCCTAAGAAGTTAGAAGCTCATTAAACATTCATCTATATGGGATAATTTAATTAATGCGTGTAAATTGGCACTGTGCTGCACAGTACATTAATCTGTGGGAAGATTTTACTTCATGAAAAATGCACCAAAAGCTTGATTAAAATTTCTCCTAATTCTTCAATTTCATTTCATGTCCAATGACCTACATAAGAGGATGCTAAAAGTGTCCATCTTCTCTTGTCATGAGATTTCCCTTGTGAGCTTACATCTCTGTAGATCTCTTCAGTGTAGTGAGCTATGTTTAGATTCCAGACATCATTAACATTGTGGAATGTGTCCATCAGACATCACTTCAGGTGCCATTTATTCTACAGTTGGCTAAGCCAAACAGACAGTCAGGGGCACCATATCCTATTTATTTTTTCAGTTTCATATAACTCAAACTGAAAAATAAAATAATTTACCAACTTTGTGTAATTTTTGACACCTCAACAAAACCATATCGAGGTAGATAGCAATTTCTATAAAATAAAAAATGAATAATTGTAAG
The DNA here is from genome assembly GCA_024363595.1 of Xenopus borealis. Taxonomy (NCBI): domain Eukaryota; kingdom Metazoa; phylum Chordata; class Amphibia; order Anura; family Pipidae; genus Xenopus; species Xenopus borealis. Next base: position 87,140,411 of record CM044447.1, on the reverse strand, counting down.
TGTGCTGTATTCTAAATTATGAGAGCTAAACCCCCAAATGTCATAAAAGGCTCAATTTGCTCAGGTGCAATAGCCCATAGCAACCAATAGGCTTTTCAACAGGTGACCAGGAATATCTACCTGCTGATTGGATGTATAGGTGAAAAGAACTGTAGCAAATTTTGCTCCTAAACTTCATACTCATACACTATAAATGTGTTTTTACGCAAACATTTTACTCTTCTCCAAGCAAACAATATGTATAATTCCTGATGGATACAAAACGAAAACACACCACATTACTCACACGTAAAAGCCAATTTATGAAGGTCTGAAAAAATATGTACTAACCACAAATAAAATTCACCATGTAATAAGGATCTAGTGAAAAATATTATATTGACAAATGCAAATTTCAGTTCTTATTTATTTAAATTTTAATCCTTTTTTTACGTGTCTAGCTTCCTTAGGGTGGTGGCACATGCTCCATTTCGGGGAGATTAGTCACCCAGCACCCAGTCGCCTCTTCTTTGGGTGACTAAACTCCCCAAACGCCTTCCTGCTGGTTAGAATGTTGCTTCAGTTTCTGATGTCACTTCACGAGGAAACTTAGGGCGACTACGGAAAGCCGAAGTAATCCGTGTGTCATCCCGCCGATAATTCACATTCTAGCTGGCGGGAAGGCATTTCTGGGAGATTAGACGCCCCAAAAAAGAGGTGATTTTTCGCTGGGCGAATAAAATCCCCCGAATCGCAATGTATGCCACCATCCGTAAGTTTAGGGATCATTATAAAAAGGCACGAGTAAGTTCATGACTGATGACATATGATATATTTAGGATCTGATTGCTATGGTTTTTTTCATGTTGAAAATGTGGTAAAATAAGCCATAAGTCACTCTTTATTGATGTCAATGTGAATGAGTCTGCCAGCAATGTATTCACTGTATAGTGCACAATGAGTTGCAACTGACAGCGAGACATAGTGAGTGCATAGAAAGTACAGGGTGCATTGAGGGCAAAAAAAAACAAAACAAAACATGATGCTTTTTAAAAATGTTTTTGAACGTTGCTTCTTAACCCCCTTCCCATATAAGTTCTTTAGTTTTTACATATTTTGAGTTGGGTTACACCCACATAGACGCTTCTCTTTAAAGAAATATTTACTTTTGTTAAACATAGAAAGGAATCAGAACTATAAAACAGGCAAAACAACTGTAGACAACTAATACAGCTCTGTCTGAATGAGGAAATGCACATTTTATGTACATTAAAATAAGTGTAGTGTGCAAATGTCAGTGTTTGTGCTGAAACAAGAGGCATCAGCTTAGTTACCCCTGGTTTGTTGAGCAATAACGTTCAATAGCAAAAACCTTTCTTGGGCAGTCATGTACATGATGAACTTGATTTCTGCAATTGAATATGTAGAATTATTGCCTCAATCTATTCTTAATATATTCTACTCTTAAATCTTATACACGTCCGCAGTTATTTACTCACTGCCCTCTTGTCCATATTTAATACTCTTCCTGTTTACTTCTCCTTGCACTCGATCCCTCTCCCTTCACCAGCCTCTTTCTTATTTATCCACTCATCCACTTTTCCTTTACCGACTTCCTTTACCAATAGTTTGTAAATTAAATCATTACAGAAGATTAAAGTTTTCACTTGCATATGCAGAACTGTGGTTGAAATTTCTATTCTGGCACTACTCCAAAAGATTCTAAAATAATACTGAATATGACTTATCTATTCATTATTCAGGTAGCTTAAGTGCACTACATAATAAGTAAATAAGCAAATCAGACAACAACAAATATCATTAGTACTAAATATGGGACTAATTATTCCAAAATAGTTTCTTCAAATATCCTTTGGTGATATCAATCCTCCCACCCTCATACTACTAGAAAACAAATACAGATAATGGGTTTCCAGATCCCTTATCCAGAAGTCTTATCCCTTATACTTTATCATGGGTATCTAGGAGAATCTATACCTGGCAAATTTATTCTCCCATCTCTACTCATATGCTATAAAAACTCCACTATTTGGGATTCGGCCAAATCCCTGAATCTTCCAAGAATGATTCGACCGAAACAGAAGGTTAAAAAGTGGAAAAAACACTTTTTAGTTCCTTGTTTTGTGACAAAGGTGCATATGCAAATTAGTATTATGATTTGGTTGGGCCAGGCACAAGGATTCGGTCAAATCCAAATTCTGCTGGAAAAGTCCCAAATCCCGAACAGAATCCTTGATATGGTGCATCCCTAATAAAAGCCATACAAACAGAAATTTTACTCTCACTGTAAAATAACAACAAATAAACTCTGTTCCTTGTTCTATAAAGCTTTTATTGTAAGGACCCCTTATATATTTACAAATAGTTACTATAGTCCACTTAAGCACATATTTTCCAATTGCAGCGGGTTAGCCAGTCTTTCCTCTGAGATGTTCCAGACCCTTTATTAGCTTAATTGCTCTTCTCTAGACTCCATTTTAATAATGTCATTTTAAATTACTGCAGATGTAAACTGTACTGCACATTCTAGATGGGGCCTAACCAATGTTTTGTAAAGGGGAAGTATTAATCTCTCTTCCTGTGAATCTATGCCTCTTCTGAAGATAGTGCAAGTTCTTCTCCACGAGAAATGCAAGAAGGGCACTGATTTCATGAAAAATGGGATTAATACTGAACTTTTTGGACCACCACAGAGCCAGTTTAAGAGTTTACCATTGACAGCTATTTTCTGTACACAATGCTCCAGCCAGTTCATGTGTACAAATAGCTCTAGACTAAGAGAGGATAGTTTTGAAAGGAAATGTCAAAGTAGACTACTTCTACTTCAACACTACTGTCCTACTTCCAGTAAGATTATTTGACATGATCTGTTCTAAACTAGATCTACTGTAAGGGAATGTAATAGAAATTCGACCATGTGAATAGGTAGGGAGGTAAAATCCTTTGAATTCGACTAATTTGAAGGATTTTACCACAATTTGATTGGTCGAACGATCAAATAGGAAATATTCAATTGATAAATCGTTTGAATTGATCGATTGGAACGTTTTTTTTCGATCTATTGAATATTTTTTTATTTCGATCAAAAATAATGAAACCCAATTTGGTAGCTTTGATCTGGCGAACTAGGTGGTCAAATAAAAATTTAAAGGGGAAGTACTTAGACAGTCGAATGGTCGAATATTCAAATGAAATTTTATTCGAATCATTCAATTCGATCGAATTTACAAGATTCACTGGTCGAAGTGGTCTTCAAAAACATTAGAAAATTCTAATTCGAATGTTTTTGAAAATTCGATCGAACTTCGAATCCTTCATGTGAATTTAGTAAATCTGCCCCTAAGTCTTGGAACAGTTATACAGTTCTACTAGGAACACAATACTGTTTCAAATATTTTGCCTAAAATATAATATAAGTTTCAACATTTCCTTAACACAGTTTACAAATATGTTTGTTATCTGGTAGAAATAACCATCTGTTCAGTGAGATAACTTGTGTCACTGTCAGTAATCCTTTATTGTCCCCAATGTACAATTTTCTATAAGTGTATGTGTTAAGTAGTCACCTTACACTTGGATGATCAACCACGACATGAACAGAGTCAAAATGCAATAAGGTATAAGACATTTGCGCCACATCCACTGGAACATAAGAGTCTGTTTTATTGCTCACATAGTCCATACGTCATAATTAAAGCTCATGTCAAACTTTGCTAATTGAACTAAACAGCGCTCTGAAGACTTTCCGGGACAATGCTTTGTTTATAGCTACCTTGTCATAATTACAGGGCTTCGTGTGGGTTCTGTGTTTGGTTATCATTATTGCGGGAATTTAGACAATCTCTTGAAAGCAAATTAGCCTTTGTAGAATACATTGAAATCTTCAGTCCTGACAGATATGATTTATGGTAAGATTACTCAATGAAGGGGGATGGTCAAAAGCTGAGTTAAGTCTTCCTCTTCATGGTTTCCAGCCAGTATATATATATACTACCAGAATTAAAGGCAGTTCAGCAGTATCTTCGATCAGGCAAGGAACTCAACAGCTTGTCAGCAGGTCTTACAATTGAGGTTAAAATGCTAAAGCTGCAACATTTTGTTGGAAGAAAACAATTTATACAGAACAGCAGGAGGAGTTCTCCAGTGGTTTCAGTGTACTATAGGACACAAGAGAAATTTCTTTAGTAATGTTTATTTTTCTTCAACAGAAGCACAATAAATAGCATCAGACATTTCTGGTTTTACAGAAAAATGTTATTGTATTAAGCATGGCAAGTGGAGCATGAATTATTTTTACCTCCCTTTCAATTAGCTTTTTAGTGTCACAGTGGAATAGAGGAATATTCTATATCCCAGCAGAAGGCTAGATACAAGATAAATAAGGGAGCAATGCATTTTTTTTAAAGATTTGTGAACTAGGAGTAAGCTCTATTAACTTTCAAATTCTAGTTTTTTCAAAATTCATTCACAAACATTTGTAATTAAATAAGATTTTATTTGCAACAATAATCATATTGCTCCATTCGTTTTCACAAACTGAACTTTAAAAAGTTTTTAAAAAACTCAAAAAAAGTGGAAACCGGAAATTCGAAAAAAAAAAACCAAGATGCAAAAAACACAAGTTTCAAAATGTCTTGGAATACTCCCACTTGCATCAAATTATTTATAAAGGGAATTTACCATTCATGCATAACATAACTAACTATATCTTAGTTAGGATCAAGTACAATGTAGTGTTTTATTATTACAGAGAAAAGGGAAATCATATAAAAAGTTAGAATAATTTAATTCAAATACAGTCTATGGGAGATAGAATTCTTAATGTGGAGCTTTCTGGATAATAAGTTTCAGATAAACGGATCCGATACCTGTATTATGAGAAGGGTTTTTATATTTATATTTTAGGTCAGTGACTCCCCTACCTTCAAAACAATCATGGGGTTAATAACACAAGACCTATATGAGATATATAGGTATATATGAGAATTGTAAGAAAAGAAGTCAGAAGTTCTTGCCAGTACAAGGGGCCATATGGACTTTTTTCATCATAACATTTAATGAATAGGGCTTCTTTTGAACAAACTCTTTGCCTACTGATTTAATTAAAACATAACTGGCCCTAAACATACCTCCCAACTGTCCTGTTTTGAGCGGGACAGTCACGGTTTTGACAACTCAACCCGCAGTCCAGCATTTGTACTGAAATGTCCCTACTTTCTATTTGATCTCCTGCACTGAGCAGCCAGAAAAAGATAAAACAATTCTAACTTAATTGACTTTTGGCAGAGCTCTGAGCATACTCATATCAGAAATAAAGTATTCATTAAAGGACTGCTTAATTAAAAAGGGTTTTTACTATGTACTGTAATATGTTTTTTTATTTAATAGAGATCTTCAGTGTTTAAGAATATAGTTTCTCTTGAAATATTTCTTTGTGTGTCTATGTGTATGTAAATAGAGTACAATTCTGCAGAAGACTACAAGACTACATTGTATCTGCCAGTGACTATTAAATACACTTATTGGAAATTACTTGGCACTATTGGTGTTCATATGTGTGTAAGAATGACAAAGATCCTTAATTAAATTCAGGTCTGGAATTATTATCCAGAATGCTTGGGACCTGAGGTTTTATGGATAAGTGGTCTTTTTGTCATATGGAAAATCTAACTCTAAGGCTACTAAAAAACAATTTAACCTTTAAATATACAATATGATTGTTTTGATTAGTAGAATATAGGTTTCTTAGTGCATGTGATATAGTTACAGAGACAAAGGAAATCTGTCAAAAAATAAGAATTATTTCCTTAAATAAACCCTGTGGGAAATGGCATTTCTATATTTTGGAGTTTTCTAGATAACCATTTTGTAGATAATATATGCCATGCCTGTGTTGCTGCAATCATTTGTCCCATCATTTTTAAGCCTAAACAGAAACTCCACATTGGCTTGTCACACACCTGGTCTCTATCACTTCAAAAAATAAATTCTGCCTCATTGAGTTACAATTAAACAGAATTATGACCATTTGTTTTTCTTCAAGGAGGTTGCTTTGCATATTGAGTGGCTAATTAGTTGCAGGTGACAAAAAAGATAGATTAGAAAATATTGTATATAATAGAGGGGCTGTATTTAGTGATGAAAGCACATACTGTATGGGAAGCCATAGTTCATTATACATAAAACAGAGACATTTTTCTGTGTTTGGAAAGTGTTATGATGGTTGCTACCACCCACTGGTCTATTGTATTATTATAGTTAGATTAGCGCTAATCTTAGAACATTTATTTATTATAATGGACTGCAAAAGTATCTTCTAATGGAGTATATCTATATGATTATCTCTGTGGTCAAAGAGCTTGCTAAGAAATCAGACTTGCAGGTTTAGATCATAATCACTAGTACTGACTGTAGCTGTAATAGTTATAGGCCTACCTGTCATTTAGGTTAAAGAGGGGATTCCCCTTTAAGTTAGGGGGTTATTTATTAAAGATTAAGTTGATATTTACCTCAAAATTTCGAGTTTTCAATGGTATTTTTAAGTCAAAACTCGAATTTTCAGGTTAAAAAAACACCTCTAATTTTTTGAGATTTATTACACCCAGAGACCTAATTAAAATCATAAAAATACTCCAGCTAAAACCTGTCGAGGTCATGTAGAAGTCAATGGCAACCATTTGAAGGTGTTTGTAGCCTTCATGATGTTCAGGTTTTTTTGGTGGATTTTGCTCGAGTGATTCAAGGTTTTATTTTGAATTAATCAAGTTTTTGTTTTTACACAAACCGAATTCACTGATTTGAGTTTTTTCCATTTTTCTTAACTTTTGAGTTGTGAGTTCTTTCAAGGTATAAAAAAAACTCACAAACCTCTTAAACTCAGAAATATACAAAGTTTGTTTTGTTAATAATATTATAATGTTAATAATAATGACTTGCCTAGATCTTTCATGAAGATAAATCACCAAAATACTTGTTTGCCACAATGGGTCATAGTTACTAAAATAAAAAAGTTAAAATATGAGTTTTTGTCACAAAAATATAATATTCACCACAACAACGGCAGTTTACTAAAGTAAATGGCAAATTTTGGTGAATTAAGTTTGCATTGGTTAACATTCTCTTCCCACTGGCAAACATTGCAAAATTTCTCTGGTGCTAAACTGTGCTATTTACTAAGGGTAAGATCACATGGGATGTATTGTTGTCATGTTTAATCTGCTTTACTGCAGTGGACTTCTGAAGTAGCCTGAAGTTGCCTCTCATGGAAGCTTGTGACTGGACTACACATATGATTTCCCATCTGCAATTCCCATTGCTGGTGGGAAATGAAACAAGAACGTTTTGATACCTGCAAAGCACAGGCCGTTCCTCTAAGAGCACAAGAATTCATTTTTGCATCTCATTATTTATGGCATATTCTCTATACAAATATTTTACACAGGGTCACTCCTACTGTGAGTGGCCAGTTACCAGGGGCTGCAAAAAGCTGCCTTCTGTAATTTTAAGAGCTGAATATTACTTTTTTAAAAGAAATTTGGCTCCACTAGTGCAAATAATACTATAGTGTTCATTGTACTAGCGATGCACCCCACCCCCTTGACATGCTCTGATGCTGAAGTTTTAAGTGCAGATCAATCTCCCCTGATTTATAGCAAAACTTCTCAAGATCATTTTTCCAACTACAATTGGGGGACAAAACACAGAGAAAAGTCACCACAATTTTCTCACAACAGTGTACTTATGATTTTTAGTAAACATGAGATGTGTTATGAAATTAGGCCTGACAAACTGAGCTGTACTTTGGCAGGGTTAGACAAAGGGAAAAAGCCCCATAGTATCAACATTCTTGGGTGGTTTTGACAGCTCCTGTTCATAGGCAAGTAGACTGCGTTAGTAGTAATTTAGAGAAAAACGTTTAAATGTTTATATACTTACACGTGATTTTGTGCTGGCATAGGGAAATGTATTTAGTGCAGAAATAAAAACTGGGTAAATAGATGTAGGCTGTACAAATAAAAAGTTTCCTATATAGTTAGTTAGCCAAAATGTAATGTATAAAGGCCAGACTGACTGGATGTCTAACATGACAAAACAGAACACTACTTTGTGCTTTTCAGCTTTCTAACTCTGAGTAGTCAGCGACTATAAGGGGGGCACATGGGACACAACTGTAGTGAGTTTGCAATTGATACTTAACATTCAGCTTAGTTTCAAAAGCAACAGTTATGTGTGGCCCCACTTCAAGTCACTGATTAGTTACTGCCTTGTAACCAATGAGTGGAAACCAAGAGAGCTGCAAAGCAGGAAGTAGTGTTCTGGCTATTATGTTAGACATCCAGTCACTCCAGCCTTTATACATTACATTTTGCCTAGATAACTATATTAGAAATATTTTTTATTTTGCACATCTATTTACCCAGTTTTTATATTTTATAATGAACAGTTCTCTTAGCTGAGAGTATACATATCTGTATGACAGAGAACTACAACTAACACCGCTCCTGCTGCACCCCTTTGGTATAGCAACTCTATTGGTTGCCAATTGAAAGAAGGATGACAGCAATGTTTCCATCATGAGACCTCAAAACATGGAAATTTGGTGTGCCCTGAGCTTGTGATCTATATATGATGGTTTTAATCTACTTGGAATAAAAGGGGCGTTTACATACATTGGATGTGCTGCCTGTTTTATGACTTGAGGTGTACATACCTTTATACCACGGCATTCAGACTGCAGTGGTGTTGGATCTACAAAATAGAGTTTATTGGAATGCAGCTGCAGTGTGATAGCAGATTTGGCATGCTGTTTACCCATAGTGCAGTGTTTCCCCCCTCATTTCCAAAGCATGTACAGTCAAGTGCGGTTTCCCCCCACAATTCCAAAGCAAATACAGTCAAGTGTGGACCTGCACTAGGCATAGTTGTGCCTGATGTATTAAAAAGCATGCCATTAGATTTGCATCAGTTTAAATGTGTTTTGTAGGGATTCTTTAGATGCAAGCCTGCAGCGCCTATTACAGCAGCCACAGTAAAAACCCCAGAATTAATGCCATGTGTGATATCACAAGAACTTTTAATAATAGGAATTATTATGTGAAACAAGTGTGTCCATTATTGCGTGACCACACTTGCAGTTAAGATTATAAATGAGCCCTGGTGTATTTGGTATGCTGAGAAGCAACTGAGAAGCAACACAATCTGATCACAGACAGTATTGAAAATGTGTTTAGAAACTAGTGTAGGTAGTAAAACTGGCTAAGATTTGACACTTCCTATAATATTCTAATAATCTTCTAATAACCAAGGAACCACAACTTGGGGCCTATTGTGCTGCTGTTTCAGAGCCCCTTTGGCAGGAATTTAAGTAAGTTTTATTTTTTAATACTGGATCTTTGTACTGGGTATCAGGTTTTTACCTAATTAATTTGGTGGTTAATTAACACTGGGGGTACAGGAAGAGGGCAATGGATGCAAGAAGCAGAAGGGACAAGGTACATGATGGCATATACCTTAAAGTTATCGATTAATTACAGTATTCTTTTGTAAAGAGTAGAGAAAATTCTTGATTTAAACGGTTGTCTGTTGACATTATCTGAAGGCCATTACTTAATGTTACATTGTGCCCTACAAATTAAAAAAAAGAGTGCCTTTGATCTCTTTTGGACCAGGGCTTACTCTCAGAAATCCTTCGGAAGGAAGAGGATCCCAGGACAGCGTCGCAGTCTCTTCTAGTAAACCTGAGAGCCATGCAGAACTTTCTGAACCTCCCAGAGGCAGAAAGAGACCGCATCTATCAGGATGAGAGAGAGAGAAGCATGAACCCAAATGTGAGCCTGTTGTCCACATCATCTAACAGCTCAAGCTCATCCAGGGTTCCACAGGTACTTTCATACTTAACTGTTCTATCCCTTCCATCATGTTGCTAAACTTTGTCTGAGCCATAGGACCTTATTTAATTACTTCTTGCACCCATTGCACTCATGTCAATTGCTGTTGCAAAGCAGCTATGAGCCCAACATAGATAAGGCGTTTCAGAGTATATGCATCAGTTGAAAATTTTATTTTACATTTGTCTGCTTACTAAGTTGTGCCGCACTCATCATTCTCATTAGTAGTTTTGAGGAGGATTCTACCACAAGTCTGGTTTGGCGTCAGAACCCTTTTATAATTAGTAGAGATATTACTGTATCCTTAACAACTTAGCAGTTACTTCCACAGCAAAACAAAACAAGGACTTGTCAGCTTTATCAGAAAACATATAATTTTTCATGAACACATACCCCAAATCATGCAAATTACTGAAGAGAAAAAGCCCTCATAGAGTACCATGATCCATAAATACAGACTATATGGTTCACCAGCAATAAACCTACCCATAGCAACCGATCTGAACTGGAGGTTTTTTCTTATACGTCTGGATTCTTTCTATGAGGCATGAAACTGGATCATGGCTATAGATCCAGTTATAACGATTAAACCCGTCAACCAAAGTATGTAAAAAGGCTTGCTTAAAATGTATGGATGCAAACATATCCACAATTTAAAAGAAACATTGTAGATCCAACTTGATTGTAGCTATGTTTTTACTCATAAATGAATCCCGTACATACTACACATTAACTGTATTTATATGTGTGAAAGTTCTGAAGCGTTTCCTTCAAACGCCACTGATTTTTAACACATTAACATTTTTCACTGTCCTAGTCGGGCAAATGCTAAAGGTTAATAGCTCTACATGTAGTCAAAGGATTTTAAAAAAAGTGTATCCTGGGCATAACAACTATTAGTTGCATTCCAAACATCTATGCCCTAAAGCCAGAGCTTTTAACCCTCTAGTGGCTGTATACCTCTGCATCCTGTTAATATAGCCTCAAACAGGAGTAAATATTTTCCTCAGTTACTGGGAAACTTTGCTTTCATATAATTAACAACTTAAGAAACAAGGTCACCGCCTCTCTGCAATAGAGACAAACAAAGGGCCTAAATAGAAGAACCCTGGATAGTCATGGAGTCCAGAAGATCTAAGCTGTACAGATATGTGGATGGACAGAATGGACCGATTGCTTTTTAGCTGCCATCACTTAATTTTCCTGTAATTCCTTTTTCCATTAAGTATTTCCTTGTCAATCCTTTTGTATTAGGCTGCAAATCATAATGTATCACTCAGATTTTTTTTCCCATTGCCCTTCATTTGTCAGCTGTTGAGAAAAATCATTGAATTAAACTATTACTGCAGAATACAGAAAATAACAATAACAGTTTAAGAAAATTAAAGGCGCAAATCAGAGGCAACCTGGGGCCTTGGATGCGAAATGAGTTTCTCTTTTCATTTCTGCTGATTTCCTAGGTGAAATTGGGTGTCCGACTGGTTAGCATAATGAGGATAATCATAGCCAGAGCTATGTGCTCAGATGACATACATACATGTTTAATAAAGGATGAGAGGGACATGAGGGAGTGCCTTAAATTGAGTAGTAATTTATTATTTAGAGATCTGTACCCATTTTCTCATTTTTTATGGGAGAATTGGTTGCTGCGCTCAGGCCCTCATCCAGCAATAGGAATGAAAATGTAGCTGCAAATGTTATGTATACTTTCATTGTGCACCTTTTCGGTTAACACACTGTTTCCTGGAAGATCCAAGGACCCATTCAAGGTGGGATTTTTTTAAAGGCACAATTTTTTTTACTCCTATAGAACCCCTTTAGTAGGGATTAAGAACAAAAAGCATTGTAGGCAAAAATGTATCCAGTCCAGTATTCCAATGGGATAGATTTGTTTTATATTTCTCTATATATAGTCATAGCTGATTATAGTAAATAGTACCTAACTTTTTAATGATTGCTGATTGCTGACATTTCTCTAACCAGAGCTTTTACAATTAAGCCACCCAAACAGTCTGAATGTGTCTTAGCTAGAAATTATTTTATTTTTATTACTATAAAAAGTTGGAGCTTATGGATCTATATATATATATATATATATATATATATATATATATATATATATATATATATATATATATATATATATATATATATATATATATATATATATATATATATCTGTATTTCTTGTTACTTCCCTACATCCTTACTGTAAGTGCTCCTGTTAGTTGCAGCTCTGTACATACCCAGAGAAGAATTGCTCTTCCTGCCTTTCCATGTTCTTCGGTGGCCATTATTCCCAATAACAATTAACCTGATTACAGCCATGGACAGGAAATGTCCCACTGTAGCTAATTCTGTTTGGCAGGGACCAATCTGAATCCTATGACAATTTCTGCACAGATGGTTCATCCAAACAAATTCCCATTCTCTCTCCCCCCAGATGAAAACCTCCAGCACTCCAACATCAGACATTCAGGTGAAAGTGGAAGGAGAAGGTTCCAATGTTAACATCACAGCTGCTGTGTATGATGAGATTCAGCAGGAGATGAAACGGGCTAAGGTATCCCAAGCTCTCTTTGCCAAAGTAGCTGCTAATAAAAGTCAGGTGAGTTTGACTATAAGGTGTCCCTTTCTGATATCCCATCCTTATGGAAATACATCTGCTGTGAGTGCTATTGTTGCTTATTTGGCCTGCTAGTTATTTTAGACTTAACAGATATAATTGTTTTACCTTGCTTAACAAAGCCCTGGATCCTATCAAAATGTCATCCAGATGTTGCTATATAATTCTCAGAATCCCATTGGCAACCACTGGCGGCCAGCTTGTAACATGTAAAGCATGTACCATGGAGAATGAAACTACATTTTGTTAGATACCCCTTAGGAGGATAGCCACCTTATCTGGAAAAAATACTATCCTTGCTATAAATCTTTTTTTGCCTATTTATAACAATGCATCTAGCATCATTTTTACTGGGCAGATGGCAACCCTTCCCCTGGTAGTGGTAATTCCTAACCTTCTACCCTGGACTGGCGCTGCTCTTCTTTAAAAACAGACTGGTCTGAAGTACTTTCTGCAGAGTTTGCAGCTGGCCCTTCTTCACTGTTCCTAGGCATCACCTGTGATTCCCTTTGTGTTCACATTTGAAGTACAGATCATCTAGGCCATTTCTGTAGTGCACATTTGTGGTTAGGGCATGGGATGCTTGGGAGAAGGGAAGCAAGAACATGTTAAGTATCCCCAGACTGGTAGGTTTTCTAAAGAAAGTAGTACTGGCACAGGGTAGTTGGTTAGCATGCCAAACAAATTGGTACAACCTAGTGAGTTTTATTTTTGTTCTCCTTTGAAATGTGTAGTGCGCTGCCACAGAACCTACAGCATAGGCATACAATCTCCATATTTCCTGGTCTCCATGTCTTATGTGCATGTTTGATGACGTTACACAGTGTGTGCAGATCAAAGAGATCTGCAACCGAAATGACTAATATATGCAACCATGCAGGGCCGGGCCAAGGTAGTTTGGGACCCTAGGCAAGGGGTTCAATCAGTGCCCCCCACG
>CM044447.1:87105553-87125827 GCA_024363595.1 Xenopus borealis | reverse complement strand
TGTTTTGAATTTTCACAGATAGTCCCATGCCTGTCTAATAAGGAAACTTTCACAGACACTTGAACAAAAAAAAAAACTCCTAACATCCCATTAGGGAGATATAAGTCATGCAGACGTTTCATGGGCTTTGCAGTTAATGACCAGGATTTTTGGGTGAGGTTACCATTATTGTGTGAGTTTAATAAGAGAAAATAAAGCTCACTTAAAGGAATCTTCTAAATAAGGCATTGAACACACGGATGCTGTTTATGGGGCTTAAGATGAATTATGTTAGAGGTATCTGAGCCAAGTGGTTTGATAATGAGAGCCAGACAACAAAGATACATTTATAAAGCCAGCCAAGCCTGAGACGCGCTCTGTGTTTTTGAGGCTCTCTTTGCATTAACAATGTTTTTTTTTTTTTTATATTTTCAGAAATATCTGTTATACACAGTTCTTCTATAACAATCAGACTATACACATGAACTGAACAGGCATTAGGAGTAGAACAGAATATAATGAATAAATTCAAGGCTATAATGATCTCAAGATCTACAGTTAGTTTAATATATAAGTATGTGTATATTTATTGCTTATATCTCTGAATGTATAGATAGGTCTTTATAGGTATGTATACACACACACACATATATTTGCAGTTTTCAATTTGCTGTGAATTCCCACGTTTGCCACCAGTGAATACATTCCGAAAACGGATTTTTGGAAGCCAGTGTCCGTTTTTGGATGCCAGCACAAATACGCCAGTGAATTTTCATGGGTGACGCCAAACGAGACGCCATTTCGCAAAGATTTCACAGTTTCACGAATTTCGCTGGACATTAGAAAAATTTTCTGCCAAGCGAAATGGGACAAATTCGCCCAACACTATCCAGCATACCTCAACTCCAGCCTTATATTTGAAGGAGGAACACATAATTATGTAACCTGGGTGTCACTCAACTGCTATCTAATCAGGACAGTCTGATATTTAGCCAGTCATTCTTGATGGAAACAGATGAATGATGTTTTAGAGCAGTGGATTTTGGACTTTTTAGAAGTCCACTCGCTACAGCACGTGCAGGCATCCAGTTACTTTAAAAGGGTGGTTCACCTTTGGTTAATCTTTTAGTATGTAATAGAATTAGTGCCACGTACAGTGATCACAAGATCAGACCTGCATTAGTGTTTTTTCCTTTGTAGTTTTTTACCAGTGGAGAAACCATTGCATGCCATTAAAGGCATACAGAATAACTGGGTAGAAATATAGTTATAGTGTTCTGTGTGGCCTATAATAAAGCCTGTTATAGTCAGAAGTGAATCAGAAAGTCCATTATTGTGTGCCACAAGCCACAAACGTTTTTGTTGGGGCCATAGAAGATGATTGAAGCACTATATGTGAACTGCAGGAGGCCCACTGTATATTCATTCTTACTTAGTGACATTGTTTTGCTAATCCTGATATGATTGTCTTGCTGCAGCCTTGCACTTATCACTAATAGAGGCCAATGTATTGATAGAGAGACCATTTCAGCCTCCTCATACTCAGGCCCCTTCAGTCGTCTACCTTGCCATGAAATGCATTGTAGCGAAAACCGCCAGGCACCTACTTAAACTGCTAAATGAATCCTCTTAGAAATCCTCCTATATATAACACATGGCAGAATATAATGAGGACTGGAACTGTTAAATGGGCAAAGCTGCTAAATGCATAATGCTACTTGGCAAAACTACTGTGCATTTAACGGTTTTCCACTCTGTAATAAATGACATATGTGGAAAACGTGCAGTAAATGTGAAAAACGGCACAATTGGTTTTGCAAACGTGCCCTTTTTTCCCTCTCTGTTCCCCCTCATGTGAATATCAAAGTTGTGCAGAATGTAATGGACGGTTTTATGGGCCGCCTTAGCAAGAGCTTCGGGTCACATACTTGGCATAAAAGTATCTGCCACTGACCAACGACAGCTTCCTTTAACTCCATGTTAAGTACCAACACCGGCTACCAGTGAACGTTTCAGCCCACAAGAATCCTTTCATATGGTTGTACCCCTGCTTTCTGACATATTACCCCCCTACTAGCCACAGTCAATTTCCTGAAACAAACATAGTCAAACAATCCATTTGAAATACAGACACACATGCATGCAGCATGAAAATGAAATCTTGCGTGCGTCCAAACCAAAATGCTGTTGTGTTGAAAATGAATGTTATGTATACTCAACTCATGTTGACTTAATGACTATTGAAATGTAGTAGCAAAGGGACAATTATGGGTTAATTCTGAATAACCTGCGTAAAGGTTACTGCATTCAGATACAGCATACACACGATTTTATTTTGTATCTGTTTGGAATTCCTTTTAAAAACAACACTTGCGTGCCAAGTAAATGAGTACATGTTTGCTTCTTATACTATAACATGTTAATAGTTGCATTGCTGTCTGGTAAAATAATACATTTTACACATATGGTGGTAACTTTATACTACAGTGACACTAACCAAACGGTGGGGCTGACTACTCTGGGGCAGACCTAATTCCTAGATCAGTGACAAGAGTGTTCAGCCTGTAGCTCTATTAGGGTGAATTTTTTTGCTCTCCTAAATATACCTTTAAACCAACCAGAAGGGTGAGTGTTGGATATGAAGACTTGAAGTACGATGGCTGGCTGAATGACACCAATTTTCTTTTCTAATATCTGTAGCCTTGGATCCCTAAATCAAGATTGGACGTACAAACGGGGACTTGAATTTTCCAATATGTAGTGCCTTTTTTTTTTTACACTTGGGCCGGTAGAGTGTTTAAATCCCTTCAACATGAAAATGAAGCTGAGCATTAACCTTTTCCAGCAGGTTGCACCTCAGACAAAGGGATTTACTAGTACAGGAACCGATATGAAGGATGGGGAAATGTACCAAAGTCAATGCAACCCAGTTGCCTGTATAATGGTGGGGAGAGCATAGTTGCTACAATTCCACCTTCCGATATATGATGGCACTGATAACTTTTCCATTTTCTGTGCTGTCAAGCTTTGGTTGGCCATTCCAGGACTGGTCATAATATACAGATACATATATAATATGCTACTGTCCATATATTAGTGTATACACATGTGATATTCTTAGTATTCTGACAGCACTTGTGAAACAGTGCAAATATCTGAGCCTGATGGGTCCAATTAAGCTACAATCAACAGTCCAGTTAAAGGGGTTGTTCACCTTCCAACTCTTTTTCCAGTTCAGTTGGTTCAGATTGTTTAGCAGAAATAAAGACTTTTTCCATGTAATAGAGTAGATAACAGTGCTACACTTACACTGGTACCACTTTTTGAAGTGTCGGGAGCACAGCTGCGCTGTATTATAATTACTGTAGCAGCACTCTGAATGGTGAATTAAACTTTAAGGCTAAGGCCAGACGGGGAGATTCGGGGGCATTTTGTCGCCTGGCGACTTCTCGCCGCGACTTGTAGCCCCCGAACCTCCCCGAATAGCCACTTACCTAAGCGCACCGGCGTTGCTTGAAATGCCGGCGCGTATCCACACGGAGCGGCGCGCTTTTTGAAATTGCTCCAAATTGCCTCGCCAGGCAATTTCAAAAAGCGCGCCGCTCCGTGTGGATACGCGCCGGCGTTTTCAAGCAATGCCGGTGCACTTAGGTAAGTGGCTATTCGGGGAGGTTCGGGGGCTACAAGTCGCGGCGAGAAGTCGCCAGGCGACAAAATGCCCCCGAATCTCCCCGTCTGGCCTAGCCCTAAGAGTGAGGCAATTTCATGTGACTTTGGAAAGTCGCCTACAATCTAAATCGACAGCGGGATAGCACTTGAAGCGCTTCGTTTTCCAAAGTCACATGAAATTGCCTCACAAGGAAACTTTGGTGAAAATGAAGTGCTCTGAGTGCCATCCCGCTGGCAATTTAGATTTTAGCTGGCGGGGAGGCAATTTGGGGAGATTAGTTGCAAACGGAAGAGGCAATTTGTCTTTAGGTGACTGATCTCCCCCACATAGCACTGTGTATCTACCCTTATTTGTGTCAGCAGCAAAGCAACATTTCAGGTTATTCCTGCCCTTTATCAGGTCTTGACTGGAGGCTTGATAAAGGGCTGGAATAGCCCTAAAACGTTGCTTTGCTGGTGGCAGGAATAAAAGTTTAATTCACCTTTCAGAGTGCTGCTTGAGTAATTATTATAAAGACTTTTTTCAATTACTTTCTATTTTTATGTACCTGTTTTTCTAATATTGAAGAGTAAAGTTTAATTTTTCACCTTCTTTTGTCTTTGTAAAGCAGAGGGGGCTGATCGCTGACTGTTACTGTTCTAAACTGATACATAGTTGTTACGTTACTTATCTTTGTCCCTGCTAAGCAGACTCTCAGCACTTTATTAAAGACAGATGTTAGACTTGATACAATAGTTGCTAATATTCCATAAATCCCACTGATAAATGTATCAACTAATGTTGCAAAATGGTAACAAGTCCAAATCTGCACCTGAATCATTGAGCTGCCAGACTGAAACACCAGACAGTAACATTCAACTTTAAAATTAAAAACTGTAAAATAAAAAAAATAAAAAAATGGAAAGTGATTGAAAAAAGTCTTTAACTCTGCTGAACAATCTGAAAACAAATGAAAGTGTATGGAAAACGAACAACCCCTTTAATAACAGCCACATGAACACTTCTTAAGCAACAGTCCCTACATCCAGCCTTCTTTCCTTCCTTGTGTGTACCATGGGAAATAACAGTGTGAGAGCGTGGGAGTTAGAGTACTCAGAACACCAAATTGGGCAGGCAGAAAGTGATGAAAGTTTGGGAAGGTGCAAGAGAAGACTTATTTTTGACCTTTATGTTAAAGAAACCTGAATACACCTCTTTTTTTCCCTTGCAAAATCAGACAAATAGTTTTCAGTGATAGACCTTTCTCAAGGTGAGACATACCAAAGTGTCAAGTTGAAACACAGCTAATATTTTATGCCACAGAGGCAAAGTAAATATGTTTAACTTGACATATTTCACGTTCCTCTCTCTCTTATCTTGCTGTCACTTGCTAGTCTCCTTTTTAAGATCACACCAAGCAGATTTATGAGTTTCTGCATAGCTCTCAACCTGCTAATTCTTTTAAGAGCTGAAGACTTGTGATATTTAAGAGGGTGAAACTAATGAAATCTATGAGGGTTGCTGATGTGTAACATCTGGGCATGGCAATTCTTTTATGAAGGTAACTAGATCTAATCGTACTCCCTCCACCCCCTACCCCATGGCAAAAAAGAATGAGATTCTAACCCCAACAACACTAGAAAACTGTCTGTTTGTCCCAGAATGCCTTGGGTCTGTAACAAAAGTGCAGAGCAATACATTAATGCTCTCCATTTCTTTTGCCATGCGATATTAGGTTTGCAGGTGATGGGCACAGTATGAAAGGTGGTCCATAGCATTTTTTTCAGGCCTACCATGCACTTTGATGCCATGATAAAATATTCCCTGCAGCTGTACAAATGTGCTCTGTGTAAAACGGCTGAAGGCTGCTGAAGGATACCGGGAAAATATAGCAAAAACATATTCACTGTATCAAATTAAAACAGTCATTTAAATGCATTTTGTCTTATCAGTATACTACTGTATACACCTATACAGTACATAACACTGCATATATCCCAATTTAGCAATCCCATTTGTCTGCTCTAGCTCTTTTCATCCATGAATCTCTTTGTCTGTCCATATGGCAGATCTATCACCCACCCAATTACCGTGCAAATTATTGCTAATATTAGCTCATGAAAATCTTTCTGCTCTGCAGGTTGGTTATTATTTATAAAAATTGCACAAGCAGCTGATACATGCATAAGCTAATTATTTTAGCAGCTGGGTACCCTTGGAGCAATATGGCTGAAGCTGGGATTCGTTCAGGACCTGCTGTGGTTAATGTATGGTGGCAGGAGGCGTGTGTGTTGAGGAATGGTCGGCTAAGTACATGTTCTTATAAGGGGGGGGGTCAAGATGGCAGACCCCTGCTGTGCACAACACAGTTGATTCACCTGATATTACATCTAGACAAAGTTTTCCACAGCTGTGTGGGAAATATTGAGATCTGCATGTTCTGACAAGTAGATATGTTGTGCTTGTAGCCATTAACCAATTGTCTGCTAGAGAGGAGAGTTAGAATATATCCACATGACATGAAACATATAACCTGTAATACACCAGTATTTAGTCAGTGTTGCTCACTTTAATCATTTAAATACCCACACAAACATAACACTTTAGGGCCTCCAAACTTGGAAACTTAACATCACATTGAGCTGGAATTTACCGACATCATTTATATAGAATTTTTTGTACATATTTTAAATGTGGGATTTTTGTGTCCTGGGACCCTTGAAATACTCATCTCTTGATTATACATCAGGCAGTGGCACATGGTGCATGTGGCATTTGACTACAGCAGTGTTTAGTAGCTACATAGACATATATAAACTCAAACGCACAGGTCATTTTTGCTTGGAATGTTGACTGTCATATGGCATCAACTGCATAGACATATTTGAATTCCATATGACTTGATTCTCCAGTCACTATGTAATCCAAAATGTGCCTAGGAAGAGGAAAATGATAGTGATCATGTCAGGAGGGCATTATAAGCAGATTGCATGTTCTCCGTGTGCACCTGTGGATTTGCTCCAGGAACTGAGGTTTCCTCCCACACTCCAAAAAACATACAAGCAAGTTAATTGGTCCTGATAAAATTGACCCTACAGTGTGTAAATGTGATTGGGAATTTATATTGAAAGCTGCAATAGAGCAGGCACTGATGTGAATGATGTGTCATCATAATTAGCATTATTGTGGTTTTCAAGGACCTCAATTTCTTTGGGAATCAGCCAATGGAGTCAGATACTATAATTTTTTTAAATTCTTTTATTTATTATTTTAAGTAATACACATCAGTCCCTGCCATTTTGTAAATTACCCTTAAAGGCAACAGGTAGCCTTTTGTGTATTACAGGGCATGTTTTATTTTCCTTGTACTGACATCTGTACAGAGAATATGACTAGATCTGAGCTGATGTACATTGCAGCTATTCGACTCGCAGTTTGTGCTTAAAGATGCATCAGTTGGATTCCCACATTCTATCTGAAAGGATTATTCAAGTTTCTGTGGGATTTTGTTGAAAAAATGACTGAATGATTCTATTTTTGTTTAAGGTTTGGTTTTGCATTTCAGAATCCAAGCTGAGATAAGAGAGGGGAACATTGAGAATGTTTAGGTATCCAAAACAAACACAGACATTGAAATACAACTGGTTATATGACTTGCATGCTATACAAGATTTTCAATGCCATGTCAAAACAATATGATATTATAATTACCCAGCTATCAAGCAGTCTTTACAACAGAATGGGATGCAAATAGTCTTAGTACAAAGGGCTAGGTACAAACGCAAGGTTGCACAATTGTGATAGTTAGACTCACATGCACTAATTACATTTACCTTGGTCATCTAACCCTGTATCTGCACTACCACTTTAAAAATACAGCAAAAGGAGCAGAGCACAATTTTTCAATCTATAACATTCTAAAAGTTAACTTAAAGGTGAACCACCCCTTTAATTTCTGCGGTAAGCAGATACACATTGTCCAACAAGCTGTTAAATTTAATAGACGCCTTGTACTTAACACCTGTAAGACATAAGTATCAAGCATACTAGCACCGTGGCACTACTAGTATGCATGTTCACAATGACACACACGTAAGGGGTGTGTCAGGGAAACCAAATGATCTGCCACCTTAAATCACTCCTGCATGCTATCTGCCAAAAGCGGACAGTACCACATACACATAGATTGGAACAACTCTTTGTGCAATTATCTGGTAGTGAAGAGAGTTGTATATATGGGCACTAGGAACATCAACCTGAGGATATTTGTTTTACGGTCTGATCCACCTAAAATGCCCCCATTCTGCCTGGGAGACTCCAGAAAATACAGGAAAGTTGAAATATATGCTAGTTTCGTGCTTGGTGGGACTGTAATGGCACTTAGAATGTCTTTTAATTGCTGCTGCTGCAGGCTAGATGTGACACAATGATTAAGAACTGGTACAGGTCATTGTTACATACAAAAAGATACTAATTTTGTCCTGCATTTGTTAGGGCTAGTCATGGGCCTTCCCACTGGAGTTATTAATAATGACCCACATCTTTAATAATTTCATTACCATACTGATATCACACATATAAGCTATAAATAGTATTTATAAGCAGTTGTTAGCTTCAACCTATTCTACATTACATTTTACAGTTCTTGGCTATTTACAGGCTAGTGCTTCTCTTAATGTTTGTGTTTATTCACAATAATGGGATTTACTATACTGCTTTCCCCAGCACAGGCATTACCAGTATTTTTTATAGAACAGGAAATCTTTTTTCTGCTCACTCTTGGTGCTGATGTATGAAAATGCCTAGTCAATAGGGAGGATGATGGTAGCTCCTAGTAATACATATAACTGCAAATATTCAAAAAAGAATTCCTTGTTCTTTAGTTTATCCTTAAGATGGAATGAAAGGAAGATGCAAACTACTTATAAAGTGGGCATGCCCCCCATTAAAACAAGTTACTAAATCTCTTCATCATGATGTGCTTTGATGGCTTGCCCCTATGAAGACTCACTAACACTCCTAAAAGCCCTCTCGTTCTTTCCTTCTTCCACTTTATTGCAAGAATAGAACAGGTCTGTGCAAATGTGGCCTTTCTCTTGTAAAAACAAGGCAGTCTTGTGTTACAGATTACCCAATAAATCCCCAGTGCCTTCACAGTTCAGTGCCTACAGCTGCTACAGATGGGCAGGAGCTCTTTCTCTCTCTGCTCTGTGCTTTGCAGCCGGCAGTTGAAGGAGAAAATGGAATGATCAGGTTATTAACATCGGGGCCATGAGGAAGACGAAGCACAATAAGAACAGCTGGTGTTTCTGCCTTGGCCGATACAGCGAAGATAATCAAATCTTGCATTCCCCCCTATTTATTTATGTTTAGGGAGAAACCAGGGGAAAGGGGAGGGGGAAGGTAGTAAGAGAGGGCATTAGAGATTGAAGAGTTAATTGTCTAATCTGCAATACACAGACTTTGATGCAATGTATTTACTTCACTAAAAGTCTAAACATTAAATGGAAACTTTAATTATAGGCCATTCCTATGAGGGGTGTTATGTATGGTTAACAAATAATCTATCCTATCTGTCTGTCTGTCTGTCTGGCTGGCTGGCTATCTACACCACCAACAGATTTAAAGGTGAAACAAATTGATCCTTTATTTTCCTGCACAACAGTACAGTTTTTATAGAGGTCATTCTAAATCTGGTTAAAAAGGATCTTCTAACACAACTAATAAAAACAAGTCTTCTATAAATTGCATCTGCTAGATTTTAAAAGTTTAGAAAAAAAGGGACCTGGGTTAGTGTTACAGTTAAAGTATAGTACACTGCCCCAACTGACATGTTTGTCACAAATGCTCTAGAAATTAAAAGATATCTGGCAACTGGCCAGTTGAACAAAATCTTGAGCATAGTTTTTTCCTAGAACAAAAAAGGAACAGTCCCTTTATATAATGGACAGTTGCAGCAAACCTATTTTTTAAGTGGACTTACATGGGCCATATGCTTTTGTTGCTACATTTTGTCCAGAGATCCCTAATTGTTGACCCAAAACATCAGTTTTATCAGTCAACAATAATTTCTTCATATTATGTCCTTCATCCTGCTATATTGCTGTGTGGTATTGTGTGCTATTTCCCTTACATATGTTGTAGTCTTGTTTTTCTGGAAAAGGATCAAATTTTTGTGAAATGTTGGTTCCTCAGATTCTTGGGCCCTTGTGTGATGGAGATCCTATTTAGCCTAGAGTTGGTTTTACACACTGCATGGTTCTGCAGATTTGTAACAACTTTACCCAGCCAGATTTGTGACCTAGTCAAGCTATATTTACTCTATGGGCTGTAGGCTTTCTTCTTTTTCTGTTAAGATTACAGTGTTCTGTCCTGCTTTACATAGAGTTATCAGGCCGGTATATGCCCTCTTCTCTATGGTATATAGAGTTTGTTTCACAGATATGTTTAGTAAAATTCCGTTTATCTCTGGTCTGTAGGGATGGCTCTGCGAACTCCTCCGATGGAAGGAAAACCCAAGTCCTGAGAACCGCACTCTATGGGAGAACTTGTGCACCATCCGACGCTTTCTGGCACTGCCTCAACATGAACGAGATGCTGTGTATGAAGAGGAGTCAAGGCACCATCACAGTGAGAGACTCCAGCATGTCGTACAGCTTACCCCTGAGCCAGTGCAGGTTAGTAATCAATTGTCACTAACATTTATGTTTTGACTGGGCAAACAGTAGCACTAGGGATAAATGTGAAAACACAAGGACAAGAGAATTATTTGTGTGTGTGCAACAGCTTTATCATATTAAAGGAAAACTACACCTCCCGGACAATGTAGGTCTCTATAAAAAGATATTGCATAAAACAACTCATATATAAGACCCTGCTTTATGTAGATAAATCATTTTCATAATAATATACTTTTACAGTAGCATGTGCCATTGGGTAATCATACATAGAAAATAGTTATTTTAAACAACAAACTATAAAGTTAGGTCACATGAGCCAATTAACAGACAGAGTTGTGTCTTTTGCTTCACCACTTCTTCCTGTTACAGTTAGAGTTTAAATATTTCTGGTCAGGTGATCTCTGAGGCAGCACACAGACAATCACAAAATGTTGTCTCAAGGCAAGAGATGTAAAAGGGCAATATATTCACTTAAATATATATTCCATTTTGGCAAGATTATTTAATGTGCCACTTAATACAATATAAACTACCTGTTGCTCAAGTATTCATTTTGGGGCTATAGTTTTCCTTTACCTTGGCATTGATAAAATAACATAACTAACTATTTATTATGTAGATCATGGTTTCCAATTGTGCAGCAGGGCATAAATTATGCTTATATCCCAAGTGATCCACTTGGCTCCCAATTTGCCTGAATAGGAAGTGATCTAGGATAAGTAATGGTGTTGTTTTGGCATTATCAATCCAGCAATGTTGGGTAGCCCTGATATACCTTGCACTTTTGCAATAAATAAGTTACCTCTCGTGCAATGAAGGGTTAAAGTCCAAAAGCTTAGACAGATATGCTAATTAGGTTGTCTTTCTTATATTTATTATTCTTCTTCTGGCATTAAACATTATTTTTATTGGCTGGTCCAGTAAAATACTGGCAAGTTGGCAACCCTGAATGCTGATAACCTACCCAGTGCCTCAGAGACTTTCTTTCCAATTGCTTCTGAGGCCTTTTCAGCCTCCTATCTCATATACTTTCCACGGGGGAGCCTTGTCCTGGCTTCTTCATAGGCTAAGTACTGCCTCTGGGTTTATCTGTAATAAGCCTTATTGCTTGAGTAGATATACCTCTAAAAAGTTGATAAGGCAACACCCATACAACATACAAAATGTCATTTAAACTCCTTTCTATCAAAGTGACATATACTTTATTGTCACTGCTATAAAGAAAACATTGTTTCAGATTTGTGAGCAATCATTGTGACATATTAAGAATATATGTATGTACAAATGTGAAAAAAAAATTATAACACTGTACAACTGAATTTGCAATTGAATTTGAATCAAGTTGTATGAATTGCAGAATTCTTGATAAACAAGTTTGTTTGACTGACACCAGACTAAAACCTTAGCTGGAATTTCTTAACAAAGCCAGCAGCCATTCAAAAGAAAATTATACCCATTTTGTAAGGAGTATTTTTATTGTGTTTATATTTCCTTATACAACGCGTAAAGTCTAAGAGCATAGGTCATTGTGTGCACAGAACATTCATGCCTTGTATGTTTTCAGTTGTACATTTTTCCTCAGAATTTCAGTTTAACTGCCAGCACCCACTAAATAGTGTCTACTGCAAGTTGCCCGCCAGGCACCAATACAACTGTAAAATAAACTGTCATTGAGGGCAAGGCCAGACGTGGCATTTTTACGTTGCATTTTAAAAAAGTTCAGTTGGGTGTAAATATGCATAAACTGAAACTAATGGAAAACTCACTATGGCAATTCTGACAGGCTTCTTGCAAGCCGAAATCCGTCAAGGGACACCAGTACTGGCATTTTTAAAGCAGAAATGGCAATATGTCAAGAAACCAGCAAATTGATAGACTTTATGGGATCTGCATGTTTGAAACCACACTTTACTTAAATATGCAGTGTATTTTAAATATGACATCTAAATTCTCCCGAGATAAATGATGCATATACGTTTTTACAGCGTATTAGGCTGGTGACGTAATTAAATTGTGTAGTGACAATCAATCCTTCTCCATTTTGCATGTAAATACCTTTTCTATTTTCTATTTCTAGCCAGTGGAATTATGGGGAATGAGAACAATGAGTAGTGCATGTTGGGAAAATAAACCTACGTGCTGTAAAACTCATGTTGGCAGTCACGTCTGCTTTCAGTGGTGTATTTAGGCCTGACAGCTTTCTTAAAAATGCAACGTACAAATGCCACGTCTGGCCTTGCCCTTACCATTGACCAGGGGAAGAAGTGCTCATGTCCCACTTAGCCCATTTAGTCTGCAAGCCAGAGCACAATGCAAATCACAGACTGGCCCTGCTGTGAAAAATGGCAATAATGCAATGGCAAGGTGCACCATAGTGTAATATACTCAGCTTTCATATTTTATATTTCCTACATTACTCTAAAGGTGGCCAGTTGCTTTATATAAGAAGCTTCTGAAAGTTGGATCTGAAGAATCATTGATCAGTCAAATTCAGTCATCCAATGACCACCCTGTGAATTGAAACGTTTGTTTCCTGTTCTAAACATTTTTTGCATATAGCAAACATTACTATATTGGTGTATTCAGATACGGGTATATCATTTTCAGCCAGGATATTTATGTGCTGACTCACGAGGTTGGATGCTATGAGAGAACCTAATGAGCCTGACAGCCAGTCAGGTTGTATATAGGCAACAATCCTTTACAGGAGCATCTTGTACATTTATTACATGCTGCACATGCCTTTTGTAGCATCATCTGATGTGGTGTTATATCCCATGGGAGCATTATTATCATCAGTGTATGAAGGCTAACAGTTTTGCTTGTGTGTATATGGGTTCACAAGTGGTTAATAAGGCAGGGATTATTACCTGGACTAAGTACTGTCTCTTTATATCACGGCTATCTTTTGCACAGTTGATCAGGTGAGAGTGCACATGTGACAGCTATCGTGTATAAGCTCTGATAAATATGAGATATGTTATCAAGGTCCCAGTACACACCCTCAACCATCTTCTGTGATATGTTGCCAGTTAGGGCCTTTAAATAGGCTAATGACTGTGGAATTCACGGAATGTGACAGCACCTGCATGTCCTCTATTGTTTACTTTAACACCCCCTCTATGTACAGCTGCTATATCAGACTCTTCAGGTATCCAGCTGCCTTATAACCTGGAAGTCAACGTGCTCCCTGCAGCACTTCAGTAATATCCAATATGGTAAATGCATGGGCAGATCCCATGGGTCCAGTATACTGCATCGTGTCTGTTATTAATAAGGGGGAAAATTAAGTTGGCAGCAGAATTGTGAAAAGGAAAATAGTGATAGAGAAATGATAAATATTTCACTTTGCAGTGTTTTGTTCATGTTCTGAAGTTTTAAGAATCATATATATGGTACAAAGCTCCAGCTAATGCATGAAGCCTTCTTGTTGAACAAACCTACTGAGTGCTCCGTAAAAATCAACTTTCAAGCTTCGCATGAACAAGCCTTGACCGATGGCCTGGATACGTGTCAGCACCAGCATAGGTTTTCAGGTGTGAGTGTGTGCTCCCTCTTTTTGGACTTCTTGCCTCTGGGCATGAGGGCTTTGGCCCATGAGCTTGCTAAAGAAAAGTAACTTTTCAGGAGTTTTAAATCTTTTACAAAAAGATTCAGAATGCCGAATAGAGTTGGTAGGAGGTTTACAAATACAGCAATCTAAATAACAGTGGGAAAATGTGCTTATTTCAAAATGGCCCCTAATTTTTGTACTGAATAAAATCAGTATGGCTAATTTACCAATTTACCAAAGTGCAACATTTTTAATACATAATGCTGTAAACCCCCCCAGAATTCCAGCATAATTAATGGTGCAACCTACATTGTATGCAGCACTATTTGCATGTGATGGAACATGGACACAAATTGGCATCTTTGTGGTAAATTGCAAGATATTTCCCCCTGCATTTGTGTAGTCACTTCCAACACACACTACTGATAATGCATTAATTCATTGATGCAAGAATAGAGTCAATGCTCAGTTTTGCAGCCATTTTAGTGTTTTGCATATGCATTCATAAAAAATTATTTTGGTGTCTTGCTAGGGTACCCCAGCAATTGTTATGGAAATAATGGAAATGTATGAAACCAAACTATTACAGTAAACATCAATAAAATAATAAACAGGCATGGAATGCTGAAAAAAGCTGTATATCAGTATAGACACATGTTCTGTTTCCTTACAACCTTTCTCAGCCAGAACTTGCACCTGAGAAACCAAATTATCTAGTGCCAATAATTGTTGTTTTGCTCTAAATTGTAAACACCTAAAATCCCTGTGGATTTTTTCAGTGTTTTCAGAGTTTTACATATAGAATACACTTTGAAGTTTCAAATAGTTTTTCTTGAAAATTGGGATTTGGGCTATTCTATATATTCAAAAAGTTTTCAGAGACAAAAAAAAACCCTTTTTATCATCATCTATCTTCTATTCATCTGACTTTGGTCTATGCTAGTGATTTTGGACATGCCATCACTTAATGATTTCCATTCTCAACCACCCCCCCATTCTCCCCCCATTTCACATATTGGTAAAAGGCATTTGCATGCATTAAATCCCAGGCTTGCTAACCACCAAGGCCATGCTAATGCTAAAGATTTCTGTAGGGCTTATGAATGTTTTTAAGTAAGAGATTTCCTCGGTGCCCACAACATTTTTAATCACCATTAATCTTAGTCTTCAGATGCCCTCCAGCTTTTTAGAGGTTATTTAGACTGTTTTCCAGATCCTTTGCACATTGTGACATGTTACATTGTAACGCAAGGCTGCGTTTGGGGCTGTCAGCAAGTTTTTAAAGCGTGGATTAAATATTTATTGTGGCCGTGGTGCACAGAAACGATGGCTGGAGCTGAAGCCAGCTGGTAAGAGATGCCAGCTTACTCTAGAGAACCACAGTCCTGGTGTAGGCAGGAAGAGGAGCACGTTAACAAAATACAATAAGTTAACCATTTGTAAAGAAAGGACATTTCACTGAATGGACAAAAGCACCATAATAGCTAAATGAAAGTTCTAGAAAGTATGTTTTACTTGCTTGACAAGTATTTTTGCACAAGGTACTGTTCAATACATTTATACACACACATATATAGTAGGGATTTCTGGTAGTTGGACCATGGTCTCACTGGGGAATTGATCTTGGCATATTCTTCTGAACACCCAAAACAGAGGCACAGACCATTCAATATAAACGACCAGTTTATTTAAGGTTTTTCCAACAACTATTTTTTCCCATTGCAAAACTGACATTGACTGAACTTACCATACATATGAACCTGTTTCCTTTTTTCTCTTTTAAGATTGTGATATTTTATTTGTTTTAAAAAAAAATATATAAAGAGCTATATCATTCAGGACAGAATTTCTGCCATTCCGTATGACTGTAATTGTGTTCTAAAAAACAGAATCAGCCTAAGTTATATTCTCTGTTAGACTTATAGTAAGATTGTTAGGCTTTTATCTGAAAAGCTTAGTGCTCTGATATATATATATATATCCATTACTGATGCCCGAGAATGCTTTAATAGATGTAAACAAAGATTGGTAAAATTAAGTAAATATGAAAACAGAACCGACATATTAATCTGTAAGCATACAGTAAGAAATATGAAACTCTTAAGTGCCAGTTAATAACTGAGCCTGATTCAAAGTTATACAGAGTTAATTGCATCATTGTATTATTTCTTATTTTTAAATAAGGGATGACTGTATCTCTTCAAACCATTAACTGCAGAACTGTGACTTGCTGCTCAGGAAACGGAAAAGAAATTGGTAGTGAAGAGTGAATGGCAAATAGCAGACCTCAGGCAATATTTACTATGCCTCATAAAATCTGGTGTATTTTTTCTCAATAAAATGGTGGCCAGGCAATGAACCTTTCCTGATAATTTCTTCTATTTTCAGGTATATCATTTTGTCATCTTACATAAACCCTGTTTCACTGATTTGTGGCTCCAAAAGTGGTTAAAAAGGAAATTCATACCCCATGATTATTAAACCTTATAAAGTACTTGCAAACTTTTTTCTTCTAGAAAACAGACTTCGTTTATTTCTGTATATAAGGTTTCGTAATTACAGGTATATGGAATTAACAGAGAACATGTTTATAGTCCCTGATGCCATGGCCTCCAAACTTTTACTACTGATGAATCCAGACACATTCATGCAGCTAACAGGAACCCTTTAAACTTAATGATAATATCATGTTATATTGCAGCTTATATTTTTGTCCATATTTGTTCAGGTAGGGTGTTTAATTTTGATAATACCATCCATGCATGTATGGGCATGTTTTTCAACTTGGGGTCACTTTCGTTAGACCACTCAGCAATCTGGGATGAAAACAGAATATCAGAGAAAAAGTATTTAGCACCTCTTTAGGGTTGAGGCAGATTCGGGGAGATTTAGTCGCGTGGCGATCAATCGCCTCTTCTGCGGGGCGACAATCTCCCTGAACTGCCTTCTGTCTGCTTGAGTGAAGAATCGCCTGCACTCGTGGCGCTTCGATTTCCGAACTTGCCTGA
Organism: Xenopus borealis; assembly: GCA_024363595.1. Classification (NCBI taxonomy): domain Eukaryota; kingdom Metazoa; phylum Chordata; class Amphibia; order Anura; family Pipidae; genus Xenopus; species Xenopus borealis. The sequence continues at coordinate 87,108,958 of CM044447.1, read as the reverse complement.
CGAGGAAACTTCGGGCGACGCGAGTGCATTAGCGCATGCGATTCTTCATTCAAGCAGATGAAATGCAGGAAGAAGGCAGTTCGGGGAGATTGTCTCCCGCAGAAGAGGCGATTCGTCGCCAGATGACAAATCTCCCCGAGGTTGCCCTTCTGCCCCAACCCTTAATAAGTGGAGGAACTTCTGTATGGTCTGTCCAAACTGAAAATGTCATCTGCTGATGTTGGATGAATGGTACATCAACAGATGAAGAAGGTCCTCCTCACTTTTTGTTAAATTTGATTATTCAGGCCACTTTCTCAAATAAATGTAACTTTGCCGATTAATGATCAAATCACATATTATCAATCCCTTTGGCACTTGTGTGGTTTACATGGAAACCTGTCAGGTTAGCAAATGAATGGCCATCTTAAACCAAACAAGATCTAATATATCCCATTTAAAGTCCTGTAGCCATTCTACTGTAGTTTTGTGCTTGGAAAAAACATAGGATCAGAAAGGAAGCTAATATGTACCCCTTACAGTCCTATCCCAATCCTGATGTAAGTGATACCACTTTACCATATAATAATGAATATTGCACTATCCTTTCATTTAGTAATACACAATTAACAATGGCAATCTTGAATACATTCTGTGCTCATTATATTTATAAGAAAGCCAAGTTTTACATAAATGTTTCATTTTCTGCCAGGCAGTAGGGTAAAGGAGAAACCTAGTATTATGCTATGTAGAGTTAAGCTATACTATAAACTCCAATTCATGGCTGTGATATATTAGAGCAATTTCTGGGTGTTTAGCCCTTTCAAGGGTCAATTATATACCATAAATATCTCATTTTCTCAGCGTGTTGTTTTACAGTTATCATGCTCTGTTTTATTCCCCTGTAGACAAAGAAAAAGGATCTAAAAAAATATTTTGGCAGAGACAGGCAGCGCTAGGGAGCCCCTAATAAAAAAATTATAATACAAAAGCTACATTCAGAGCACAAATCAGACACATGACTTTAATAAATGTGCCAGCCTTTTAAAAGTAGGATAGCTTGAAAGCTCCTATTTATGACTCTCTAACTCAGAATGAGGTACGGTAGGATTTTGGCTGCTGCAAATGTCTGCCTCTCAGAAAAGTTTTTGTTTTGTCCTTTTTCCTTATGTTTCAGATGTAGCTGATTAAATTACCATTTTAATACAACAAGGATATTTAGATTAAATAAACCTAAGTACTTAAATATGTTATGCTGTTCCTTAGAATGGCCACACATGGTCTGATTCCTGTCTGATATGATCGACTGACTTACTGGCTGAGTAATCCATTCCAATGCGATTTGCCACACACATGGATGACCAGATTGCACTGATATGATTGCTTGGCAAGTGGGAGGGAGGTGTGGCCATGTCACTTTAGGGCAGACTGGCGCTCTCCTTCATGCATCAATAGCAAGCAACAGCTTACTGGATTTTCAGTACTGACTCACCGGCTGTGATCCAATCAGATTACAAGATAGTCTGTCGTGAAATTGTGCTGTTTTTAATTTGAGTTGGAAATACTTGAAATTGTGACTACCTAGGGACAATATCCTATTAATGATAAAATAACCTGTGTGCCTGGGTAGGTATACACAATGAGGCTGTGCTCGGTATCTATGGGATAAAATATTCCCTTATATTTTATGACATATAGGGGCAGATTTACTAAATTCATGGGAAGGATTCGAAATTCGAATTTTCAAATATCTTTTTGGGTACTTTGACCATCGAATAGAAAAAAATGCAATCGATTCGAATAAAAATCTATTCGATCATTCGACCATTCGATGGTCAAAGTACTTGCCCTTTAAAAAAAAAAAAAAATTTGAATCCCTAGTTCGCCAGATTAAACCTATCGAATTGCTGTATAACACTATGGAAAGCTCCCATAGGGTTATTTCAGTTTTAGATTGAATAAAAAAAATTCGATCAAATGGTTAAAATCGTTGATTGAATTTTTTCTATTTGATTGTTCGATCGATCGAATTTCACTAAAACCCTTCAAATTTGATATTTGATGGGTTAAAATTCAACCAATAGTAAATCTGCCCCATAAAGATAGTCTTTCTCAGAATATGTCGCCTAAATCTTACAACTGTTGTCTTTTATTCTGTATTCTGTACAAATAATATATAGCAGAGATGTATTTTTCTATGCTGTTGCTGAAATATCAGCTTGCCCATGAGGCTTCCTTGTATGATAAAAGAAATAGCAGATGTGATGTCTGATTTTCCTCTCTGGAGTCACTGGGCTTTCTGCGGTGTTATAGATATGCCAGTTATCCCTTTGCAGACACACTTCCTTGAAGGGGCACACCTGCCCTAATTTGGGCCATCAGTCATTTCCCAACCATGCAGATGTAAAATCCTTTACAGTCATGAATGATTCTGCATGAAAGTTTTACAAGTGGTAGGGCAGGAAAGGCCAACAAATGTGAAACCTAATCCATGCTGTCTTTATGTGCTAAGGCTTTCGTGCAGGTGCACCTCACTCTCTTTTATGGTAGATAAAAGTGTTAACACGCACACAGCTCTCTGCTGGTTTGGAGGCTGCTGTCTCAGCTTATACCAATGGGTTTTCCATATTCTGACTCAGAGCTGTCACTATGCATTGCAGTATTATATCAGCTCAGTATTAATGTTGATGTGGGCTGAAATGGCAATATGGCCTAAAGGCATAACGCAATACATGGAACTATACAAAAGGACATGTTGCTGTCTGTTACCAAAACAGTTACTAGTTTGCTTTAGGATATTAACAGGTAAATCAAAAGCCCCTGACTGTGTAATATACTGCAAAGTATCTTCTGTAAAGCAAGAAATTGTGTTCATAAACCACACAAGAATGCAAACGTTTAAACTGCACTAAGGAATTGTAGTAGGTGTTATGAAATGATCACCTTCACAACTTTAGGCCTGATATCTTTATACTAGCTATTATAATACGCACACAAGACTAAATTTATAGCGTAATAATACCATCATAAATCTAGTGAATGTAGTCATCTAGAAAGCAACTAAAGGGGTGTGGGAGCTGAAGACTTAATAAATCTTCCACTTTCTAGGAAGAGATTGGTATTCGAAAACATATTCTTTTCTTAGAAAACTTGGTGGTAGGGTATGTTAATCAGTTATGTCTAGCTCCCAATTCTAGGTCAGATACAAGCAGGACAGTTCCACTTTGCTGAGACTAAAAAGGGCAGAGTCTAACTGGAGGTGGGAAGGGTGAGAGGAGTATTATATATATATTGGGCAAATACAATTATATTAGCTTCTTTGTACTGGGACTCTGAGGAAGAACAATCTCAGACAGTTTTTTAATCCAGAATATTGGAAGGTATAACATTATATTTCTGGGTAAGATATTTGTAATCACTATATAT
>CM044447.1:87084363-87104108 GCA_024363595.1 Xenopus borealis | reverse complement strand
ATATATATATATATATATATATATATATATAGTTCTACAAGTTGCTGGCACTCTCGATACAGATGATGTGTGGTGCAGGGTGGCTGGGTGCAGGGTCAACAAATTGTCAATACTCACTGCAAAAAGATTGGCACTCACAGGACTTTCTAAAAGTACAAAACTGATCACGGCAGGAAACAGCAGCTGGAATCGTGTCATATGGTCAGTATTACGCACAATCATTAATTACCCATACCACATTAAATACTTTCCATTACCCATAATTCATTATACAAAAAGTTACAAACTGGACACACTCTATCCCATAGTTCATCTAGCAGTCTAACAACAATTCATTCTGCAAACACACATGAAAAACAAGACACCTAGTTGTCTAATTACTCAAAGTATCATATGGCATAGGATAAAGAGGCTATTCACCCACTCGGCAACCTCCAGCGTGATACAAGAAGCAACACTCTGAGGCAACTTGCAATTGATTTTAACTTTCTACCATCAGTGGTATTTGGGTTATCCAACTTTCTATTTAACAGCTTTCCAGTCTGCAGTGTCAGCAATTTGGTTGCAAGGGTCCAAATCACCCTAGCATCAATGCACTATCCTAAATAAGGATATGGAACTTTAATAGGGGAGGTTCATGCTAAAAAAAGTGTTCCTAGTTTCAACTATTAAAGAAACTCTTCAAATGTAAAGCTGATCCCAACTTGGAAGCACCACTAGGCGGCCATGCAGGCCATGACCCTACAAAGTATTGGTAGGGTTAGGTCGAAGCAGTGCATTAATGAAATGATTTTTACGCAAATCCGCTAAAGTGCGAAGTTACGCTCAGGTCAGCGAAACGGTAGCGTAGTTGCGCTAGTGTTACTTCGCCAGGCAAAGCGCAGTTAAACTAGCAATGCTTAATTTGCATAAACCGGGAACTTTAACGTATAATAGAAGTACTTAGAAAGATTTTACAATTTTTTTTTAAACTCCTATCTATTGTATTGAACTTCGCCTGGTCTGACCAGGCGAAGTAAAGTCTAATATAAGTGCTAACGTTCAGGAAAATGTTCATCTTCGTCAGTGCACAACTTTGCCTGGCGTAAGAGTGCGAAGTTGCACAAGTCTATCTATTTCACTAGCAAAAAGTCGGTGTTAGTGAATTTCCGAAGTTACAAAATGACATCACGCTGGCGAATTAGCGCTAGTGTTAGACGTTTCGCGCTTTAGTGAATTTTGGCTTATATGTCAACTATAGTGCAGGTGAATGTTTATAGCTATGACTGGGTGTGTAGGACAATACTGACCCATCATTATTTAACATACTGAGAAAAAATATTTTATTTTATTTTTGGTTAGATATTTGATTTTGTTGCTGAAATAACTTCTGCATTAGTAAGGTATGGTTTCCTGTGGAGCACTGGGTAACTAGCAATGTTAATTAAAGCAATACTTTACCACTATGAGCCACTGTATGAAAACCTCAAGTTGTGTGCGTGCTGTTCCCATGAGATGGGGGTTAACCAAGTTACTTTTCTCTGCCTTGCGCTCAAATTGAGCAAACTAAAATTGTGCCTTATGAGCTTCAGTGTTGGAAGTGAAAGAGAAGCTTTCCCTAAGTCACTTTGGAAACATTAATAAATCCACAATAAATAAAAACTCATCTAATGAAATAACTGGTTTTTCTTGGCACGGGGAGAACTGCACACCACATCACTACATGGACTAGCTTCAGCTTCTATTTGCGAAATAAACTTGGCTTGCCTGAAATTCCTTTGTGAGCATCCATTAATACAATCCTCCATGACAGCAGTTAATTAAATTGCTTTCCCTGGTACTAGATTCATTATAATAATTTGGTGAAACTGCTTCCGTGTCGGTGCTAACACCACTTTATTCTGAGTGCTAATTTTAGTTAACTCCAAACAGGCATAATAAACTTTTGAATTAGGCACACGTGATATTGTTCTGAAAGCAGCAATCAGGACAGCACTCCACTCTGTATGTACATGTAGCATTTATTTATATTACTTTACCCATGAAGGCCCTTATATTCAGTATAATATCAAAACTGGTGAACATAACCCTGTGTACAGTAACTTTCCAGCTACAGGTATAGGACCTATTATCCGGAACTTGGGACCTAGCATTTTCCAAATAAGGGATATTTCTGTAATATGGATAACGTTACCTTCTCCTAAAAATCATATAAATGTTAACTAAATCTAATAGGATTGTTTTGCTACCAAAATGGATTCATGCAGCTTAGTTACCATTAAGTACAAGATAACATTTTATAATTACAGGAAAAAGGAAATAAAAAAAAAATAGTATTTCCTTAAAATGGACTTTATAGGAGATGGCTTTCCTGCAATTTGGGGCTTTCTGAATAACAGGTTTCCAGATAAGGGATATCATGCCTGTATTATAATTATTAGGCTGATGTGTCTGCCATGTGTGTTATGAGCTAAGACTTAATACATAACTATGTATTCTATTTTTATATCTGTGCCCAGCTCGTGGTTAGTTGCAACATTCAGGGCAAATGAATGAGACCCTGCACTGAAAAGATTTAAATTATTATTTTGTCAGAATAAAAATGTTTTCAATTGCCTGAAAATAATCAGCCCCATTTATCTAAGACCACCACATGAGGAAGGCTCAGGCCACAAAACACTATGTTAAAAAAAAAAATACTCTGGGTGATCCTTTTTTTTTAAGGCACAAATGCAGGTGTACTTAAGGTAGCAAAATTGTGACTTTAAAATATAGCGTAAAAGAGAAAACAGATCACTAACAAAGAAGTATTATATTTAACATCTGCCATAAGTATGAGGTGAGTACAGGGCACCCAAGGACCTTGGAACCCCAGTGCTCCTGTCTTGCATGTGTTGAATGACACATAAACTAGGGGTGAGTCAGGGAACAAGTGTTGCCAGCCTCACAGTCTTCTTGTATGCAACAGTGCACTGGTGTCCTGGGAGCACATAGTGTTGTGCCTATGGTCAATAGATGCAAATTTCACGGGGGGGATCATGTCAGTTTGCATAATTTTTACTTTTTAAGTTTCCCCTTTTTGTAAGCGAGTCTGATTGTGTACTGTTGTGTACTGGCATGTAAGAGAAGCCCAGCCTTGTTTTTTTACCAGGGATTCTAGATATACTTTTAAGATCAGAGCCGTATCCTGCAGGATCACTTATCGTTTACCTGAATGGCTCATTAATATTACTACACTGCTACCTTAAATGCCTGTGACTCATTTAATAATGAGAATGAGATAAGGATGCTGAGCAAAGTGTGGCATGAGATGATGGTTGTATAAGCAGCAACGTAATACCTGTTTTAATTAAAAAAAAAGGTGTAATAAATGAGGTTTAAACTCTACTAAACATGCTAAATGTAAACAATAAGATAACTGTTTAATATGATCTAATGATCATGCATTATTTTTGCATGAGAAAAGACAACACATTATGGGGGTTATCTATCATAGGCCGAGTTGTGTTTTCTATGAAAATTTTGAGTTTCTATGGTGTTTTAGTCAAAAATCAAAACAATTTGAAGATGTTAATAGCCTTCATGATGTTCAAGTTTTTTTCGGTTGCTTTGCTTGAAAACTCAATCACTTGAGTGATTCTAGTTTTTTTTTTCCACCAAAAACTCGATCAAATTGAGTTTTGAGGTTTCTCACCTCAAATTCATGTTTTTTACATTCAGGTTTCTTCCTTAAATGAGAAACCATTCGAGTTCATGCAAGGTTTAAAAAAGCTCACATAACTCTAAAATTTGACCTTTGATAAATAACCCCCTACATGTTGCCTGAATCAATTTCCAACTATAAATTCCCAAACTTGTCATTTTGCAAATGTTTTTCCCTTAAATGAGCAGCAGTCAGACTATTACTTGTTGCCTGTCTTAGTCCTATTTTACTGCCAATTCATATAAATGTCACCTCTCATTACTTGCTGCAATCAGTGCAGTCAAAAGCACAATTTGATTTAGAAAAGCAGTGATTCAATAGAAAGGAGAAAAATGTAATTATTTTAAGGATATGGAAGTCAAATACACTACATAGATAAACTAAAACTCATGTTAGGTCATATAGTTACATGGGTCATTTGGGTTGACATAAGACCATCAGGTTCAGGCTCTCTAAACAAATGCCTAAGCAATAAGCTGAGCCCCATGCAGATGTGTTGCAAGATTTAATTTGTACTGTTCTTAGTTGGAGTGCATTTGCATTGATGATGAAGAGTGGAGCAGAAGGAAATCGGTATTAATAGTTTATTGGCAGTTTAATGTCTTGGCACCTATTCCTCCTATGAAATATAATAAACAGGAAGCCGAGTGATGCAGAGCCGCTCAATAATATTTTCAATCAAAACCTTTCAGCAGATTGCAAGGCGACCTTCTTACAGAAGCATTCCATGTGTAACGCAGCACAGTGTTTTAACCCATATACTGCCAGTGGAAGATGCATGTGCAACAGGACTCCAGGAAAAGCATGTAAAATGTCAGCAAATTACGTTTTTGGGTCTTATGAATAATAAAGTCATACTGAGTGAGAGGACTCATGAGATCCATATATACATATATATATATATATATATATATACAGCTGAACCAAATACTTTGGGACTTATTAACATATGAGTCTGGAGAACTATAACTTCTATAATCTTTTTCCCAGAGTTCCAGCATAAATGAGGCTCTTAGAGAGCATGCAGGCAGGACGTATGTGGGAATTCCATTGTGTGTGTGATTCAACTTTAGGTATAGCGATTTGGGTGTACTATGCAGTTGGAGCACTGTACTTACTGCCTGATAAAGACAGAGGTGAAGTACAGGGCTCCGCTGAGCTCAGACATTCTGTGTCCTGACCTGCACCCCATACACCAAGCAGGTACAATCATCTGATTGGCATCCTGCTGTAGCTGTAGTATAAATGAGTGCAAGTAGGAGCAAGCACTTTGTATATAGTAGAAATGCACTAATATTGTGCTTGATGCTGTGGCAAGTCACAAACACACACTTTTTAAAAATCTAGTTAAATGTTCAGCATAGAAAAAAAAAGAAACCGTGAGATGTAAGTTTCCATAAAGCATTACAGGCCTTTCAGATAATGGGTTAACTTCCCAGTAGCCATAAGGTTAATGGACACTAAGTGCCAAGAGTGTGTGGTTTGTATTTAGCCTCTGTAATTTCTACATTTAGTTCCTCTAATTTCTGCACCATGTACCTAGATCATACTTGATAAGCTACAAAGGCATTCAGGAAGCGATGGAGGCAGGTTGGGGTACCTTCTTACTGAGAAACAGCTGCTCACAGGGTTTGTGGGAGAACACAGTGGTGGGACAGCTGGAGACATATCTCTTTTGGAAACTGGGACTCTGTTTTTTGAGTGGGGGTATAGAGGGGACTCTGCAGGTGAAAGTTCAAGTACATTTACATCGTTGGATAAAGTGTTCTGTGAAATTCTCTAAAGTTCTATTGTAGGACATTTTTAGGCTTACTTCTACAGCAGTATTAAAGTGAAGGGTCAGGTACAGGTACAGGGCAGCTGATGTGGTATATGCATGCTTCTAGCGGCATATAGGGCGCTAATTATTATTATTGCTGATTACTGATTATTAATTGCACCTAAAATTTTTAGCTCAAAAAGATTTACAGGAGTTTACTGTATGAAAAATGTGCATGTGCTACATATATATGTGGGAGGTAGGCAGGGCACAGGTGGCCCCTGTCATATTGCTTGTGCAAGCTAGGGAGTAGTAGTATGCTTATCACCGTGCCGGTATTTAACTTGCCTTACTGGTAAAAATTATGCTTCATCCCAATGTTATTAATAGGAAAAACAGATTAATATATAGGAAGGCTGGTATTTTATTCCAGAAAAGATGGCAATGCTAAGTACCAGTTGGCATCAACCGCAGGATCCCTGTAGTTCGAATGATATAAAGGAAGCCTTGTAACCAGACGCATTGTGCTCTGAAGTGGATATTTAATACTTACATTTAAAATAAAGTCCTGTGCACTCCATTAAAGGGTGATATAAATACCTAAGTCCTCTACTATATAAATCCAAAAAACACATTAATATGATTCCTTTGGAAAAAACCATGTTGTTTCTATTGGTTAAACACAAATGACCTGAGTGGTTTCATGTATTTAAAGTGTTTTTATGCTGATATTCCCCAAGCTGTTAAGCAAAGAAATGTGTCTATCGAAGTTGATTTTTATTTAAAGGTTAGGCTTTCACAATCGACTGCATTTTTATGCCTATTACAACATTCTGGATATCTATCTTAATTGTTTAAAGTGACAAGGGTGAGATGAGTGCCTGTGATCAGTCTGCGCTACCAACTTGGCAGCATTGGCTTTATTGTAATGTCTTCTTTGCTCTTATGAAAGAGCTGACTCACAATATTACCCAATATCAAATTCATGCAATACATATATATATATATATATATACCTATACAGGTATAATTTTAAAGGGTCTTGATTTCCACCGTTTACAGTTTAAGAAAGCCTTATAATCTATAGGGTCAGTCGTCTATGGAACTAATCCATAAAAGGGATGCCATTTGTGGGACATTACAATGGAACTAGTGCATGTGAGGTTATAGCAGAGTGTAGCTAATACCACAAAGTATAAGTAAGTTCTTCCACTGGCCTCTTCTGATCATGCTCAACTGCAATTGCCAGAATTCATTTATTTGGGGTTCCTGGGAAATGTTTTCTAAGAACAGCCTTTAAACTGCTGTTTGATGATACATGATTATAGAAGCAGAGTTCTTTGATTCTGTATTCTTCCAAATTGCATTGGGATATAAAAGAGTGGGATTCAGTGTTATATTTATGACATATTAAACATGAAATAAAACAAAGATTTTTTATTTTTTATTTTTTCAATTTGAGCCGGGAGAAGAAAAAACGTCTATGCAACAAATAAAGTATTGGCCTATGTTCATTATGCAGCCTTGGAAATGCTTATATTGTGTTGTTAAAGGCTAACAGTTAAAATGAATCTATTCATCAGACTCATTATTGCTTTGCAGTATTGCAGTGATCTTCTCTATGTAGACATTCTGTAAATGACTTACTGGTAAAATAGAATGAAACAAGTGTCTGGTCTCTGGAGCTAAATTATATGCATTATGGTTTCTTAGGTTAAAAATGCAGCTCTCATATTGTTGGCGCTATATAATTTAACATTTGCTTATTGTATTTGTTCATCTATATAGTTTCAATGCTTTTTTATTGCTAATAATATAAGGGCAACAGAGGTCACAGTTGTCCTTATATTATTAGCAATAAACTGAAAGCACTTTTGATAAGAATTAATTTAGTGAAAGCAATTAGGCAGTAACTCAGGTTTTGTTATTTTCAAAAATATAAATATTTCATTTTATGACAATACACTTTAAGAGGAACATCTCACAGTTTAGTTATTGTCTGATTAATTTAGAAATGTAATTTATCAAATTGAAAATACAAAAAATATGCACAACATAAAACAAATTATTTGTGCATGGCTGTATGAAGTGCAATATTATTCGTTTTGAATATTTACAGATCCATGGCAAAATATGCATCTGTTCAGTATCTTAAATTCAATAATAATAACATTCAGCCATTACTAAAAACAATAATCCAAGAAAACATAGGGGCAAATTTGTCAAATACACATGAATAATTCGAAATTCGAGCGAATTTTCAAAAAGATTAGAATTTTCGAATGTTTTTGAAGACCACTTTGACCATCGAATTTCGAAAATTCTATCGAATTGAATGATTCGAATAAAAATCTATTTGAATATTTGACAGTCGAATAACTTCCCCTTTAAATTTTTATTCGCCTGCCTAGTTTGCCAGATTCAACCTACCGAATTGGGTTTGAAAAATTTGATTGAATGGTTAAAATTGTTCTATCGTAAGCGGTAAAATCCTTCGAATTAGAATTCGAAGTTCCCATGGTTGAATTGGAGGTTTTTTTTAACCCTCAAATTCGACTCTTAGTAAATCTGGCCCATAAAGTAAAATCAGGTTAAAGCTCCCGCTGAATTGCATTATAAATTGGTGGAACCACAAATGTGGGGAAACTTAAAATCAGGGTATGTAAAATATTGTAGATATGAATTGCCCTTATGAAAATGTATTGATTTTATTTTGCTGGAATCCTCGGATTCTGGTTGGAATTCACACATTTTTTTGATACTGTGGAGCTGATTTACTAAGGATCGAAGTGAATATTCAAATGCGAAAAATTCGATATTCAAAGCAAATTTTTGAAAAACTTCGACCATCCAATAGATTACTTCGACCATTCAATCATTCGATTAGAACGATTGAATAGTAAAATCCTTCGACTTTGAAAGTACTTTGAAATCGAAATTCTGAGTACTGTCTCTTTAAAATTGTTTGATTTTTTTACTTCTCCAAATAAAAGCTGCCAAAGTGCTATGTTAGCCTACGGGAACCTGCTAGACCATTTTTCTAAGTTTTATTTTATCGAAGAAAAAACCTTCAATCGTACGCTAAAATCCTTTGAATCGTTCGATTCGAAGGATATTGCGTTCGATTTACTAAGGGTCGAATTTCGAAGCAGAAAATACTTTGAAATTCGACCATCGAATTAAAATCCTTCGACTTCGACAGTTTTTCACCGAATTTTGCATTCCTGTGATCGAAGAAAGATCACAGGAATGCAAAATTCGGTGAAAAACTGTCGAAGTCGAAGGATTTTAATTCGATGGTCGAATTTCAAAGTATTTTCTGCTTCGAAATTCGACCCTTAGTAAATCAGCCCCTGTATGTCTGGGCTTTTTATTAGGGTTTCTAAGTTACAAAAAAACAGGGATGGTCCAGGGATGGTCCATAGGCAGCCATTTATTTATTCAGAGGCAGTTTATGTAAGCAATGACCAATATTTATTTTAGGATTTCACCATAAATATTTACCAGCCAAAATACATCAGACTAATCAAAAGAATTATAATTAAAGACAACTTATTGGTTGGTGGACATAACAATATATGTTAGCCCCATATATGGTATTGTTTCTTTATGGGCGGAAAATAAAGGGAAGTTTAATATTTTAGCAAAAATACAATCAATAAAAAATAAATTTAAAATACTAATTCAATACTAAAATTACTTATGCATATCATATATTTCAGGCGTTAATTTTAACAGCAGTGCAAATTATTGTTATCTTTACAAATGAACTTTGATGCATCTAAACTGCTATTATATGTCATATAGCTCCAAAAATGCCAGATTTAACTGTAATTGCAATAAAGAACACACTGTAAGTACATCTCAACAGGAGCCCTATTTCATATAATCACAATTATTAATCTGTACTGTATAAAAACAATATCCCAAATCTGCCACAAGCAACTCGTTCTATATTAAAAAAAAATGTGACCAGGGCTGGATGAAATTGAACACATATTTCCATGTCTGACTTCCTACCGTTTTGCACGCTGCTATTGATTTTCCTTGACACGCTCTTTTTATATTGAAGAACGTGGTTTTCTTTTTTTTTCTTTGAGAACCCGCAAGGAGAAACAGTAACAAAAAACAAAACCAAGGTAATATTAAACCTGCCTGAAGTAAAAATGTAATTTAACACCTGTAGTATACAATTTCACGTTGTAAATATCCATATATACTTCTATTTAATAATGGCCAGACTCTCTTGGGTACTTGACCTTTGCAGTGTGAAAAGCTCAGAGATTAACTAGTATCTTGGAACGATCTTTTGGCTTCCAGTAAAATGCAATAGAAAATACATCGTACTCATTATATTTTTGAAACCCATCTATCTGCTATAGACCATGAATAGGCTTCATTTCTAGGTCCATTTCTGAGGACATGCAAGTGTCACATGCACATTTTTCACTGCTGTATATGCCAATTTACTTTCATAACTTTAGTCTTATTTACCACTATAAATTATACATGCAGGAAGCTGGAGACATGTGTCAAGATCCAAGGGGCCCTTGAATTACAAATATTTTTAGGCCAGAATACAGAACTTGTTCTCAATGAGACTAAGTGCCTCTGCGTTGAAATCTTTATTGGTTTATTTACTATGTTTAGCACATGTGTATGCTTGAAGAAAGTGCCAGTTGCTAAGAGATTCCAGCAAAAACAGATTTCCGTCAGTTAGTGGGTATGAAGTTGACTGATCCTTTATTATTTGGTGATAACCAAAATGTGAGTCCCAGAGATCCTGCATTTGATCAGTATCTGAGTTGGGTTGGTTCTAGCTATGGTTTGCTGAGAATAAGATTGTTGGAACAGAATGTTCTGGCTGAAAGCAAAAGATTTATGAATCCATGAAGTGGCCCAATTTGTTTTGTATCATGTAGGACTGCATTTCTTGTGTATTTCTTTAGAGAAATAATAGCTAGTATAGACGGCACAAACTATCCCACTGCTTTATACATCTGCTTCAAAGTAAGCTTAATATAAAAGGCATGATTAACTTATATTTTATTAAGAGTGGCATAACAGACAACCACTGTGATATATGTTAAAGAATCTGTCAGCCAGTAACCATAAATGGGTCATGTCTGACCAAAAGCAAAATACTTTCGGAACTTGCAAGACATTAATTCCACAGGACACAGATGTCTCACTCTCTTTTGCTCCTCCTTCAATATTAAACAATGATAAAAAAAAGTCTTAACTACGGGCACAATAGCTTGTTAATATAATGTTAACCCTACCACCACTCTATTGCTTATTATGCGTATCAATGGCATAATGATATTTTCCTAAAACTGTTCCTTCACTATTTCACTTCCTTCCCTCCAGGCAGAAACCATTTGATTTTACACATGCTTTACAGCTGGTTTACATTCTCTCCTTCAGAACATATTTCAGCACACAGAGATTGAAGGCGAGACGCTTTATCTGCTGTAGTCAACTTTCAGCAAGCAAGCCGATAGTCTTTCCTACATGTTTTATTAATAGCATTTGATTATATCATGAAATATTTGCAATCCTTCATTGGCAAAATTATATTTATGTGCCTTGTATAATGAAAATGCATTGTAGTATTTTAAATAACACTAGTAGTAGGTCAGAGATACAAATGTAATGTTTATATACTCATAAAAGTCATGAACAATGATATCCATCTTTTAAATCTTGACACACATATGCACATGTCCTTAGCCAATATGGTCAGATTAAACCACTGATTACATATCGATGTTATCAGGATGCATGTTCCTTAATGAGAATCAAAGTAGACTAGATCTTAATGTTCATTGTAAATAACTGAATTGGGTGAGGATTACAATAAACATATGCATGGGGTCATCAGCCACCGTAATAGTGAAATCCACACAAGACCCACATCTGTACACACAAAACACACTTCTATATGGTGGATTTGTATAAAGCTCCAGTCATTTGTTGACTGAATGAACAAATTGCAATATCGATGGCATAATTACAGCAAACTGGTAGAAAGGGATCAATTGTCTATCAATTATAACTATATTTATGGTTTATTTGTCTTCAAAGAGCAACACTGCACCCGTTTTATGAAAAGGTAGTATCCTTCTTCATTTAGTGATGCAGCAAATGTAAAACCCCCTGACATTTTTGCCAGAAGATGTGCTGCCGTAGTATTATAAGTTAATATTCTAGCTAAATTTAAACCATTTCTTTCAACAGGTACTTTTAGGGCAACAGCCACAGCCAGCCAAAGAAACCTCACCCCCCAGAGAAGAAGTTCCACCTGTTCCACCACCACCTGAAGACAGCTGCACCAAAAAGCCAAGATCTCGCACTAAAATATCACTGGAGGCTTTAGGCATACTTCAGAGTTTTATTCATGACGTAGGCCTCTACCCTGACCAAGAGGCCATACACACTTTGTCAGCCCAACTCGATCTACCCAAACACACCATCATCAAATTCTTCCAGAACCAGCGCTACCATGTCAAACACCATGGCATACTCAAAGAGCACTTGGGAATAGCAGTGGACGTGGCAGAATACAAAGACGAAGAGCTGTTGACAGAATCAGAGGAAAATGACAGCGAAGAAAACTTGGAAGAAATGTATACAGTTGAACAGAATGAGGATAATAGTGGAAAAACAAAATCTAATGTATCTGATGCGGACCAGAGATAATACAGATATCTCATAAAAAAACCATAGTTGCAATACAGAGACGCAATGACACTTGCTATTTGTTATGCTCTTGCTTTCTGCTACAAGGAGAGAGCATGGAACAATGCGTTTCGTACTGATATTGTTGGATTTTTCCTTGAGACTTGAGTATATAAATGATACCCTACTGGAAACAAACTATAGTAAAAATATATACATATATATATATGTATATATTCAATCTTCTTGCACTTATGGTGAAGATACAAGTAAATTAAGGGACCTCGCAACATAAAAATAAAATGAATTGATAAAATCAATGAAGGAAAACTAATTGTATATGTAAATATATATATGTGTACATATGTGTGTATTGGTATATGTATGATATATATATCTATACACATACAAAGACTCATCCAGACATGCACACACACACACATATATATATATGTATGTATGTATGTATATATATATATATATATATATATATATACACATACATATTTATATATATATATATATATATATATATTGCATGGGAAGCAAACATTTCTTTCTCAATGTATAGAATGTGAAATGAGTTTATTAAACACCAGACTGGTTTATGTATTAAGACCACTTAACAATGAGAAGCTATGGGTTGGGGTTTCCTCTCTTACAGACTGTCAGGCTCTCATTGAGTGGTAAAGGATCACTTTTGAGTCTAATATTTCCAACTGTATTTATCTTTGATTTTTGTATGCTTTCTGCTCTCTTTCTATCTGCTTGGTGGGTTACATTTATTTAAAAAAAGGCAATAAACTGTGTATAATATAAAATAAATTAAAAGGTCATAACATCTTTCAAAACCAGTATGGATAAAAAAGCAAACGTGTTTAATGTGCTTCAGAACATCAGAGAGCAATATTTTGAAGGGGCCCTCTGATTCAATGCACAGTCGCATTAAGCCATTTTATAGAACTTTATTATTGTTAACTTTTGTTTGAAGATTTTTTTTTTTTCATTGCCATTCAGTCATTCCTTGAACCAAACCTATTCCTAACAGCTGATATGGACACAGGAAAGCAGGAAACAAATTGGAAGTGTGAACTGCATCTCATCCTCAGGCACATTTCATTTGGTTTCCCTAACTGAGTGGCAGCCGATTTACACCATCACCGAGGTTGCAGGTGTTATTACATTTATATGGAAACCCAGATCCAGCGAGCCATGGCAACTTGTACTGGCACCATAGCTGAAAGGAACCCATACAATGAACCAGCACCATCAAAAACTATAAGAAGTTTGATACACAGTTGAACAAAGCAGGCCCCAATCAAACTAAAGGCCCTACTGTCTTTAAAGAAACATTCCTGTCCTAGGAAAACCAATTTGCCACTTTAAAGAACTACCCTTTTTTGTTTCCTTATATTGTGTTAAATATTACTGTAGTGGCTGTGGGTTTCAAGATAAATGGGGAAATTCATGAAAACAAGGAATTTAAATATTAAACGTATGCATATTTTTGTTGCTGCTCATAAATACTTGCATCTACATTAGTTGTGTTGTCCTAAAGCACTTGATGAATTAGATTATTACCCGCCAAGCTGACTTGTAATTCAATGTTCTCCAGTTGAGATCATGAGACCCAATTACATTTTTATAAAAATATTCCTCTCTAAACATTCTGATTGATAAATATACATGTTTATTTGATATAAAGCAGAGTTAGGCAACCTTTTGTACTACAGAGCTGGAACTAGGATACAATAGGTTAGAGACCGCATTACAAGGGTGCATACATGTATTATTCGTTAAGATCTGCTCATCTACCTTGTTGTGAATTACCTGTTCTGCCTTGGAGTGTTAATATTGTCTTGGCCACATGTGACACTGACCATAAATGTGGTTCAGAAGCTTAATTTGGAATAGGCCATTCCATATTTTTTTTTCAGTTTACACTCCATAATATCAATGGCACAGTTTAGTCATGGGGAGTAGGGTTGCCACCTGTCCGGTATTTTATTGGTCTGGCCAGTATTTTTGATGGTCGATCCCAATGTTATTAATAGGAAAAAAAGATAAATATAAAGGAAGGTCTGTATTTTTTTCAAGAAAAGGTGACAACCCTAATGGAGAGTAATAGCTGGCCAGAATTTCTATGGTGAGGAATGTGGAAGAATCACTTACTGGACTCCAGTTGTCCAATGCTGCATTCATTTATCAGAAGTCAATCTGCAAATTAGCAACCATTATCCAAACCCTGAGGAAAGATTCTCAATGTGCAATATGATGCAGAGATTAGATGTTACTGTTATTTATATACTTTGAGGGTTATAAGGTAACATATGGCATTGGCTGCCATGGTTCAGTAAACCACAGCAAGCAATGAGAAGTTTAGTCCAGTTAGCAAAATGAAAGCATCTCAATAGTTGCTATGGCTTGCGGGACCTGAGCACCCTTTCCCCATGTTACTTCACAAGCACACTTGTGCAGAGATCTTAAGAACACTTATCAGTTATAACCTGAAGGTGAGATTACTGAGTATCACAGGTTTTACAGTTGTATATTGATATTAGAAATGATGTGTGAAACAAAGTAAAAATGATCTGTACTTATATATGGATTCTGCAGTCATTCATTCATTCATAGTGAGGAGATTGTGGTGCTCCGGGTTTTTTTCTTGTTACTTAATGAACAACAAGGTTCCACCACCAAAATTATGTCGTTGCCTGTACTAGAACCAGTGTCACTTTGAAAAAACTTAAGCTCTGCTTTCTTTAAAGGAACAGTAACGTCAAAAAATAAACATGTTTTAAAGTAATAAAAATATAATTCAGTGTTGCCCTGCACTGGTAAAACTGCTGTGTTTGCTGAAGAAACACTACTATTATTTATATAAATAAGCTGCTGTGTAGCAATGGGGACAGCCATTCAAAGGAGAAAAGGCTCAGATTACACAGCAGATAACAGATAAGCTCTGTAGAACATAATGGTGTTATCTGTTATCCACTATTTAACCTGTGTTATATAACCTTTTTTTTAAATTTCATCATTGCTGCATTGCAGATTGTTTATATATATATATATATATAGTGTTTCTGAAACAATCAAATTAGTTTTACTAGTGCAGGGCAACAGTATATGATAATTTCATTACACTTTAGTTTTTTTTTAATGTTACTGTTCATTTAACTCTTCAACTTCCTTACATGTATATTTAATGAAGAGGTATGTATGCACACACACACGCATAATACAAGGCTGTGTTTTATTTCCTTTGCACTTTTTCTCTTCTTCCTCCATTTTCAACTGATTGAACACAGCAAGTTTCTGATTGAAAGGAGAAGGAAAAGTTAAAACTAAGTAAGTCTTAAAAGAAAGGTCCACCTAAATATACCAGTAAACCAGGCCTGGACTGCCAATCTGTGGGTTCTGGCAAATGCCAGAGGGGCTGCTGTAATGTGCATAGAAAGTCAGTATTTAGTGGGCTGATGGGGGCTTTTTGGGCACCTGAGTCGGCTGATTGGTCCTCTGTGTACCTGAAATGGCAAGGCCTATTTTAATTCTCAGTATGGACCTGCAGTAAACTCTTACAGTAATGATGCTCTGGGTCCTCTGTGAAAAGACAGAGCATTTCATTCCTTCTATTGTGTGCAACTGTGCACATGGGCTTCTGTATCAGACTTCCTGCCTTCAACTTAAACCTTCTTGCCCTGGGTGTGAGCATGCTCAGTTTGCTCCTTGTCCCCCCCCCCTGTAATCTGAGCCCAGAGCTATACATGAGCAGGGTGAGACTCAGGCAGGAAGTGAAGTCACACCAAGCTAATACTGTAGCTAATTACCTAAACAAACAGAGAGCTTCTAGAGCTTTTTAGTCAGGTATGGTAAAACATTCTACAGAATAAATATACCATTCTAGCTTGCACTATTGCAGCAAATCAATTGGAAATAAAATGCCTCCGTAGCTTTCCTTCTCCTTTACCTGTAGATTATTTTTGAGGAGGGCAGCATTATGAAAGCCTGTCTCCTAATCATCAGAAAGTTTTTGTGTTGCTAGTGAAACCTGCTCTACCTTTTTGTCCATAAGACACAACTGTCTTGCCATGGCTATTATTGCTACCATTGCTTTGCTGAAGTATTTTAGACATGACCCTGGACTCAAGTGCTAGAAAAGATATGGATGCATACTGTAAGGGGCAAATTTACTATTATTCCCCCAAAAAATTAATTTCTATTCGATATTCGATTAGCATTAGATTTTCGAATGTTAATCGAATAGTTCTAGGCTACCTTTTATTCGATATTTGATCATTCGATGATCGAATACAAATTTATTCGATCAGTCGAATAAATCATTCGACTGAACTAATAAATCATTTGATCATTCGAATGATTCGTACAATTCGAACGATCGAAGACTTCGATCGTACGAATCCTATTCGATCAGGACTTGCAATTCAGTAGGTCCAATCTGCCGAAGTAGGCAATCGAATAAACTTTAAAAATAAAATCCTTTGCTGTCCGAATGATCGAATATTCGTTCATTCGACTCTATTCGAATGTATTCAATCGTTCGACCATTCCCTATTCGATGATCGAATATGCCAAAATTTGCATATTCGACCAAACGTATAAATCCTACATTCATAATTCGATCGAATTCGTTCGAACTTCGATCTATTCACGTGAATTTTGTAAATAGGCCCCTAAGTGTGACCCATAGAGCTCATTCAAAAAGTACAGCTCTGTATGCACACACAGGTCTCTTAACTTAATTTTGGAGCATTTTTGTAATTTATGTTTATTACTTAAAATGCGTGCTTTCAGAGATACATACCATAGAAATCGATCATCTCAGCAAAATCTTTGTGTTCTCTTGTCTGTAGGGTTGCCACCTTTTTTTGAAAAAAATACCGGCCTTCCTATATATTTAAATTTTTTTCCTATTAATAACATTGGGATCGACCACCAAAAATACCGGCCAGGCCGGTAAAATACCGGCTAGGTGGCAACCCTACTTGTGATCCGAGATTGTGGTACAGGCTCTGTGTAAAACATACTGGTTGCCATAAAAGGAAGTTGAAGATTGAATCTGCACAGAGAAAGCTTTCTCTCTCTCTCTCGCTGCTGCTTCATTTGCATATGTTTGCTCCGATTGGCTGAATCTTGCCAGACAATGGAATTAATGATTTACAAATGAAGCAGCAGAGAGAGAGTTTGCTCCGTGCAGATTCAATCATCAACTTCCTTATATGGCAACCTGTATGTTTTACACAGAGTGGCAGTGAACCCAAAATACAGAAGAGAATGGAGAGAGTTTTTAAAGAGGTGATCCATGGCTTCTATGGTATGTATCTCTGAAAGCACACATTTTAGGTAATAAAGATAAAATAAAAAAAACTTTTTTTAAGGCATGGGCTGTTAAACTAGCTTTATTGTTCAAAGGTGAACAACCCCTTTAACAATGTTTGAAATATGGAAGTCATTATTGCTGCAAATAAACCAATAAGGATTAGCAGGAACCTAGAACAGTATCACACAGTGTCAGAGCATTATTTTCACAAAACGACAGAGTTGAAACCAAAAATAAACACCTTAAAATGTCATTTAAATCAAAGGCCAGTATTCTCATGGTGGCCATGGTGCAATTCTTTCTTTCCAGGCATGTCTGCAGAGCTCTGAAAAGCAGTTGGTGGAAGTTATGGCCAACCCCTATCATTTTCCACCAACCCCTATTAGTTTATCCCATTAAAAAACTACTACTTTGACTACTTTGTCTAGTTAAAACTTTGGGGTTTTTGTTAGTAACACTTGTGCTAAGCTTATACATTGGTCATTACTTTTGGCTGTATTTAATGGTTTCATATGGACGTAATGTACAAGAATCATGCCATCTGATACACCAGCATTCTACAGCATTATTAAACACTACAGGTCCCTTACCATCAAAAGCAATGATCCTGGGCTAGTTTTTCTAAAAACAGGGCCATTATGATCAGATGCTGATAATTGCATTTCTTGGCTTTGTTTAGAACAGTCAAGGGTTTTAAACTCGTAAAGGAAATATATTTATGCACATCATAAAAAAATTTGGGGTATTTTTATATACAAATATTCTCTTCTATGGTCTACCTCCCTACTTGCCTACTTGTGCTTCTTGTTTAGTTTGGGCCAAGACATTACAAAACTGCTGTAACTTTAATATAAATTGATCTTTTTAGAAGATATAAAGAAATGATGGTGAAGGGAGGAAGCTAATTATACTTCTTAATACCTGTGCTGGTAGTATATTTATTAGCTGTATGAATCTGAAAGCGACATCACCCATCAAATTGCCGTTTATGGATCTTTTTAAGTGCTGAAAAGATTGGATTACACCCATTTTAAAGGGTGTATTACTCTTGATCATCAAATATCTTGTTGTAGTTCTTCTAAGGGGTTTGAGAGGTCATCGATTTCTAGGAGACGCTATGTTCCCAATTACTTATTTTGAAGCCAGTATCTTATCAAGCTTTGAAGCTGTTCTGTTGTAGCCCAGAAGAATCGTAAGCCAATTAATCATGGTTTAACTTAAACATCTTAGGGGCACATTTATTAAGGTTCCAGTTGTGTTTTCCACGAACAATTGAGTTTTGGAGGTTAAAATTCAATATTTTTGGTAAAAAAAAAAACTAGAGTTTTTTTATATTTTTGATACCCTGACCCTGGAAATAGCTCAAATCTGAAAATCCACCATCTAAAACTTGTCAGTGTTATGTAGAAGTCAATGGCAGAGGTTTCTTGAACCCTTTGAATATAATAGCCTTCACGATGTTTGAGTTTTTTTTTTATCAATTCAAACGATTAGCGTTTTTTTCCCACTGAAAACTATCAATTTGAGTTTTCAGGTTGTTGACCCCAAACTCGCTGATTTGAGTTTTTTCGATTCAAATTTCTTCTTAAATTAGAAACCATTCGAGTTGTAAGTACATTCGAATTCATTTGAGGTCTAAAAACCCTACAATTTGACCATATTAAATAACCCTCTTAATGTAGGAGTCCCCACTCTTTTTTTACCCAAGAGACACATTTAAATGTAAACAGGTTTAGGAAACACCACAAGCAGTTGGCTATTTGGTTGCCAACTGGCTGCTTATAGGAGGCTGTTTTTGGCAGTACACCTCATTTTTATACAAGCACAACTTGCCTCCAAGCCAGGAATTATTGAAAATAAGCACTGGTTTATTGTTACCACTGGGAGCCACATCCAAGGAGTTCGTGAGCTACATGTTGCATTAGAACCATTGGTGGGGACCGCTGTCTTATTGTTACTGATCTGGCCCAAATATTAATCTCTACATGTATTTAAACATATTATTAGGGATGAAGAAGCAACATGGTTTCATCAGTTGAAGAAATTTATAGCAGCTAATTAGATGTAACACACTCACAACCATAAAAAACAATCATTCATTTTCACTCCCAAATCTAACACAAATCCCTTAATACTGCATCTGCAGATCTCAGATATAGAGTATTGCATAATAACACTACCCCAGTGGGTAAACTGCATTGTTACAATACATGACTACAAGTTCAACAGCTGGATCAGTGATTCAGTCTAAATAGATGCAGCTTAACAATAATTGTATGGATGTA
>CM044447.1:86924849-87081122 GCA_024363595.1 Xenopus borealis | reverse complement strand
TGAGGCAGCACACAGACCATCACTAAATGGTGGTTCAAGGCAAGAGATCTAAAAGGGCAAGATTTGCTTAAATATATATTCCAGGTAGGTAAGATTCTTTAATATGTCACTTGATTTGATATAAACTATCTGTTGCTCAAAAATTCATTTTTGGGGTATAGTTTTCCTTTAAGAAGGCCAGGTTTGTGCAGGAAGAGCTAGCTACTAAGTAGTCTGCTATCTGGGTTTGAACATCAGCATCATATAGCACACAGTTCACAAGTGTATTTTGTATTTTGAAATGATATCTGTTAGTTTATGGACACCAATAAGTTTAATCCGATGTCATGATATTTGCAGGCTATGTCCAGATTTAGGAGCAGATTTATTAAGTTGTGTTTTCCATGAAAATTTTAGTTTATTTTTTTGGTCAAAAATAATTTTTTTGGTTTAAAAAATTAAAATGTTTGAGATTTATTATACCCTGACCTTGGAAATAGTTAGAATCGAAAAATACTCTACATCTAAAACCTGTTGAGGTCATGTAGGAGTCGATGGCAGAGGTCCCTTGAATCATTTGAAGATGGTAATAGCCTTCATGATGTTTGAGTTGTTTTTGGAAGGTTTTGCCCGAAAACTCGATCAATTTAAACGTGATTAGCTCAAGTTTTTGGGTTGTTAAAGTGATACTGACACTAAAAAATGAATTTTAACATATGAATGTACATTAATTGTTACCTATAGGTCATGTTGATCATTTTTTGCTGAGAGGTTTGTTTTTGTATATAATTGTTAGCTGAAATTTCTAAGCCTGACTCTCTGACACCCTGACACTCTGACTTTGCCAGCCTAACAGTCCCATCTCAGTCTGTTAGTTACAGTTTGTAATGATAACAGATGCTGGGTGCACAAATATGGCAGCCCCCTCATACAGGAACATGGGGGATCAGACAGGTAATGGAAAAGCATCATGCAAATACCTTATGGCAAAGTTAGAAGTAGCTTTCAAAGCCAGTTATTATAATAGAGGATTAGAGGTAAAAAAGAGTTTGACTTTAGGTGTCAGAATCTCTTTAACCTCGAACCCATGAATCAAGTTTTTTTTCAAAGTGCGAGTTCAATGGGCCGTGTAATTAATGAATAAGTAGAGGTGTAGCCTGGCAGACAGCATTGGACAGTTTATATAAAATAATTATGTCTAAACTAAATGCAATCTCTAGTTAATGCCTTCTGTTATATCAGGGATCCCCAACCTTTTGAACCCGTGAGAAACATTCAGAATTAATAGAAGTTGAGGAGCAATACAAGCATGAAAAATGTTCTTGGGGTTCCAAATAAGTGCTGTGATTGGCCATTTCGCAGCCCCTATGTGGATTGTCAACCTACATTGAGGCTCTGTTTGGCAGTGTACATGGATTTATACAACCAAAACTTGCCTCCAAGCCTGGAATTCAAAAATAAACTCCTGCTTTGAGGCCACTGGGAGCAACATCCAAGGGGTTGGAGAGCAACATCTTGCTCACAAGCTACTGGTTGGGGATCACTGTGTTATATAATAACTAAAATGTTTTTAGTCCAAAGGAATTATTTACTGACTACATAGTATAACTATGCCCTGAATTTGCCTTTAAACCATGAGCTCAGGTGGTTTATACAGATTTTGTAGGGAATGCATTTTTTAAAGCTCAGTGTTTGCAAATTAATGAATCCAAGACAAAAGAGGGTCTTTCACTTGAAGATCTATGGAACTGAGGTGCAGCTAAAAAGTTATTCAGTAGAACTACATTTTAAATAACAACTTGTGACAGTTCAAACAACCAATACTATATTACATTATTCTAACTTTACAAGACAGAGGCATTAGCTAGCACTGCTGCATTTTCAGCACTGGGGTCCTAGGTTTGATTCGAGCCAGGGCACTATCTGTAAGGAGTCTGTATGTTCTCCCTTGTTTTCTCCAGATTTCCTCCCACATCGAAAAACATGCAGACAGATTAATTGGCTCCTGATATAATTAATCATAGTCTATGTGAAAATTATAGGGACTTATATGGTAAGCTCCAATGGGGCAGGGACTGTCGTGAATGATGTATAATCTATGTAAAAGAGCTGCACAAAATGTTGGCGCTATATAAAGGATAATAGTAATAAATATAATAATAATAATAATAATAAAGGCTTACTGCTGATTCCTTTCCATGAGTTGTTTGCTTTGCCATATTTAACCTTTATACTTTTTTGGAAACTAGAAAGGTTTTCTGCTGTGATAGTTATACAAATCCATCTTATTTTATTATTTGTAAAATGAGGGTTTATATTTTCTCTGCTGCAAATTTCCTCTGTGGTGTGACTTTATTGCATTCTTTGGTTTGTTTTATTCTTTTCCTCAAAGAGAACAGATGGTATGGAATTTCACAACCAGAATCCCACAGTTAGATTTTTAGTTCAAGTTCAATTCTTCTAATCACTGTTGGCTCCTGAATGACGCTGGAGGTTTGTCACATTAAGAACCACTGGTTGATATGACTGGACTAAGGAGTGATGTTGCTATTTATACATGCAAAAATATTTATGCAGTTATGTATTACAGATAGACATCCTGTTGATGATCCAGTTAGACATCAATGTGAATATAAAGTTGCATGTTTTATATGTATTTTATGCATATTTTTCACTTTTAAAGTGATACTGACACTAAAAAATGACTTTTTAACACATGAATGTACATTAATGGGCAACTTTACAAAATTCACGTGAATAGATCAAATATGATCGAATTACGATCGTACGATTTAATCGGATATTCGAAAATTTAAATTTAGCCTCTTCGATCATTGAATACAGAATTATCGAATAGATCGAATGAACGGATATTCGATAATTCGATCATTCTATGATCAAAAGAATCAAAATTTTTTAAAACCTTCGAATGCCTACGTCGCCAGATTGAACCTACCAAATTGCAATAGAAGCCTATGGGAACCCCCCATAGGCTTCTATGGCTAAGTCCTGCTTGAATACCATTCGTATGATCAAAGCATTCGATCGATCGAATTGTACAAATTTTTCGGAGGCTTGAAGGAAATTTCACGATTTTCTTCGTGAAATCGAACGATCGGTATTCGATTATACGATTTCATCGAGAAATAGAATATCGAGCAAAATGATAGCCTAAAACTATTCGATAAGCATTCTATAGTCGAATGCTTATCGAATTTCAAATAAATTCGTAGGATTTTTGGGGAATAATAGTAAATTTGCCCATAAATGTTACCAAAGGTCATGTTGATAATTTTTTGCTGAGAGGTTTGTTTTTGTATATAATTGTTAGTTGAAGTTCCCAAACCTGACTCTCTGACCTCTGACTTTGCCAACTGGACTGTCCCATCTCAGCCTGTTAGTTACAGTTTCTAATGCCAATGGACTCCTGCTGCACAAATATGGCAGCCCCTTCATACAGGCACATGGGACAACAGACAGGTAATGTAAAAGCAACTAGCTTTCTGGATAGTAGGTTTCAGGATAACAAGCATGTCATCTCATGGATGGCCATCCCAAGAGTAAAAGCACAACCATGATTTACTTGTCCTGTTTAAAGGAAAACTGTCATGGGAAAACATGTTTTTTTCAAAAGGCATCAGTTAATAGTGCTGCTCCAGTAGACTTCTGCACTGAAATCCATTTCTCAAAAGAGCAAACAGATTTTTTTATATTCCATTTTGAATTCTGAAATGGGGCTAGCCATTTTGTCAATTTCCCAGCTGCCCCATGTCATGTGACTTGTGCCAGCACTTTTGGAGGGAACCGCTTTCTGGCAGGCTGTTGTTTTTCCTTCTCAATGTAACTGAATAGTACGCAGTGGGACATGGGTTTTACTATTGAGTGCTGGTCTTAGATCTACCATGCAGCTGTTATCTTGTGTTAGGGAGCTGTTATCTGGTTACCTTCTCATTGTTCTATTGTTAGGCTGCTGGGTGGGAGGAAAGGGAGGGGGTGATATCACTCCGACTTGCAGTACAGCAGTAAAGAGTGATTGAAGTTTATCAGAGCACAAGTCACAAGACTTGGGGCAGCTGGGAAATTGACAGCTTGAAAATGTCTAGCCCCATGTCAGATTTCAAAATGAAATATAAAAAAATCTGTTTGCTCTTTTGAGAAATGACTTTCAATGCAGAATTCTTCTAGAACAGCACTATTAACCAATGCATTTTGAAAATTTTTTTTTCCCATGACAGGATCCTTTTAAGAAAACTGAAAAAAGTGTATGCTTGGATACACTATACATTTAATACAAGCCTTTGTGTAAAACATCTAAATGTTATAATAGAGTGGTACCAACCTTATTAAATACACGGCGTCCACAAAGAATCCTATGAAATATCAATTTGATTTTTGTATGTGACTCTTTCTTGCATATCTTAATTTAACCAAGGTCACTTTTGCAGTGTACTTTCATGATATGTTTATATTTAACCTTAGTGTACATATAAGAAGCATTTGTTTACATTTTGAAAATAAAAAAAAAATATTTTTGAAATACAAAGAATACAGAGAGGGCAGCAAACCTAATAAAGGGAA
This sequence comes from Xenopus borealis, assembly GCA_024363595.1. NCBI lineage: Eukaryota > Metazoa > Chordata > Amphibia > Anura > Pipidae > Xenopus > Xenopus borealis. The sequence continues at coordinate 87,076,565 of CM044447.1, read as the reverse complement.
TTAAGGGTTTTAGTTATGAAGAGGGGTTGACCCATATTTGCCACTTTGTTTTCAAAAGACAGAACATCTATCTCTTGATAACAGAACAAAGAAGGTTTATATTAGGCGTAGTAAATGATTTCCAGTGAACACTGCAAAAGGCAGTATTCTCTCCCACAAACTGTTGTAGAAATGGATCTTTAAAAGAAATTCTGGGTATTAATGGGATCTAATCACTGCTACGCAAGCACTCTTTTCTCAGCTGTTCCTGGGCTGCTTTAAGTTTACTTATATGAATTTGTGATTAATCAAAGATACCTTTTCACTTTAGATGAACCTGTGGTAGATTTAATGACCCTAAAAAAAACTTACTTATGGAAAGAATTATATTATGGCATGCCATTTTAATTATGAAATACTGGGAAATGATAGCATCAGTAGAAAGGAGTTATAGACTGACTTTCTAAGAGCAGATGGAAGAGAAGTTTATGGTGCATTTAGGGTAATATAAAGAAAGCAATATTGTTGCATGGGATTGTGTCCTAAACCATGTAAGACAAACTCATGATATTTAGAAAATTTGATTTTATTTCACTGATATGAATCTAATTGTTTCAGTTCAGATTTCATGGGTCAGACGTGTGCATCATTATCTGATGATAACACATCTTTTCATTGAGAAAAAAACAGGAATCATTTATATGGATAAAATGTACACCTTATTGTAAAGTACGAGGGTTCCCTACCTATATAAAGGCAAACGGCCACAGCTTCAAGGCTTTTACACAGATTATAACATTCCAAATTGACTACCAATATCTAGGAATGTATATTATGACACATTTTAGGGAGACATGTCACGTGCTATTCCTAAATATAATTCATAGGTTATTTACACATTTTATTTATGATAATATTTTAAAGGAGGACTGTCAGACTGGATGTCTGTAGGTAGGATGTTGGCCTTATGGGATTCAAGATCAAACTTAGACAACAACCAAATTGCTAATTTTAGCCCTTCTAAATTTTAAGGTGGCTTTTTAATGTCAAATTGGAATAATAATATAACTTTGTAAGATATTTAAGCACCGATACTTTACCATTTACATATCAACTTGTCTATATTTTATCAAGGAAAAACATATGAATGGACAGGCCATGATCACATGATACTAGCGCACATATCTTTGGACATCACATTTTTTCAGATTATATGAAATATAAAAGGACTCATGTCTTCAGCCCAGCTGGAGTTGCAGTAACATAAACTTTGCCACATAATTGGTGCCATTAATTAAAGATACTTGCATCTGAAGCCACTCCTTGCACTTGTTTTGATACCAAGCACATTTTCACAGATCCAAATCCTTTATTAAAGAACAACACAACACAAACCTTGCTAATAATGTTCAGAATTTCTTCCTTAGGTTTGTACGTCTTGTATCAAACACTGTTCTTTCTTTGTGTATAGAGTGCCTGATCCATCCCCAGAAAAACCTTGTATACATTCACATTTTCAAAGAATATATTTGAGTTAAATGATTTCTCCTTAAACATCGGCATATTGTTTCCTTAGTGGACCATTTGTTTACTCTTCCATTAAAAGCCCTTCTATTCAGTACAGTCAGTTTCCTTTCTTTATGGTGTGCTTTTATGTCCACTAGTTTTATTCATATGTAGTAGAATTATTTAATTTACAGTGATGAGGATCATTGTGAATATGAAGCACTTAAGTTCTTTTTTGAGACTATGGCTGAATACTGTAGGCACAGACCTACTTAACATGGAGCCTTTCATTGGTTAATTTTTTATAGGAGTTTAGGTTCTGTGGGTGCAACAATACTAGCAGTTTATGAAGTAGCTTTGCTATATAGATATTTGAATCATTGTCGGCAGAATTTAAGGGAAGCATTTTATACCACTGTTGATGACATTCTAAAAGGAGGAGTCATAGAACCAAGTTGTTGATATAAATCAGGTCAGGAGTAGTTGGCTTTATCCATAGGGTTAGTATAGGCAACGTTTTAAATTTAAGGATCACTTTATTGAATATAAAATATAATTCTTATTGCATGAAAAGTACTGTAACATGAACTTGACATTGAAGGCAAACTATAGAATATTTGCTGGAGTTAAGCAGTTAACTGTTGGTTAGTTATCTCCTGCTCTATATGGCAACTATCTCCCAGACTGTATGAACCCTACATGATTCTTTTTATATTTTTTGCAGGGTATCCATTAATGGTCTAATGTATGTTTTCAGAAGCAATCAGAAGAATCCCACCTACTGTAATTTCAGATATAAATATGCTCCACTAAGCGGTGCTAGTTGGGTTTCAGGGTTATCCTCACAAAGCAACAGGATAAAAATAACGAGAAATGTTATAAATAAATATAGATTCTCTAGCCCAGTCCTTTTTCTTTTACATTCTCCACAAATATTTTCTGTTTATAATTAAAAACCACAAATGACTGCTTGTCAGGAAATGTTAGTAGCACATGTGTATATCGTTACTGGACATAATAAAAGGCTTATTTTATTTATAGAGGACACACTGAAGAAGGAAAAAAAGTCCAGACATCTCAACCTATCTCAGCAATGTGTGCAAATGATTTATATTCATGGAATGAAATTAAGTTTTCTGGAACATACTTGCACAATACAAAGGCGCATCCCTTCCTTCTTTAACACCAATTAACCAACTATAATTTGTAATATTTTGTGGCTACACATAGCAGTGGCTGCTGAAATTTTGGTGTGTCAATTCTGCTTGTTGTAAAGGAAACTGGTTGATTTTGTCTTTCATGTGCAAGCAAAGAAAGACTGAACATGGCAGCAGAGTTTGTGTAAACAGTTATTAATTCTTCTTCTTGTTTATTCTGCTGTCCTAGTTATCATTATTATATGATTTTTTATCAATTTTAATGGGGACCTGTCATTCAGACATAAAAATATGTATAATAAAAGTCCTTTTCAAATTAAACATGAAATCCAAATTCTTTTTTTATTAAAGCATTCATAGTTATTGTAAACTCATTTAAACATTTCAGCTCCTCCTCTATACCTTAGGCATAGCTTGCCTTAATAACAGTCACCAAAGTGGCTCCTGTCTGTACGCTATAGTTATGAATTCCCAGACCAAATTCAAATAATTTATAAAGTGCAATTAAAATGTATTTTGCTTGGTTAATGTGATATAACAGGATTTGGAATTATTTTTTTGGGTGACAGGTCTACTTGCCTAAACTATGCTTTGTTGGTTCCTTTGACATATAAGTTTCAGTTACATTTTCCCCTTCCTCTCCATTTCTATTCAGTATTTTGTCAAGTATGATTAGATAAGATTAAAATTAAAGGGGCTTATTTTATTTATGACTGAAAACAAAATTATTCACAGAATTATCTAAAACCCCCCATCACAAATTGACTCTTCTAAGTTTAGTTCAGAGACTTTTGCTGGTTAATATTTACATGCTGATTGGTAGATGAATTAGGTCCATTGCATAAAAGCGTTTTAGTGTCTGTAGTTGCTTGACAGCCCAAAGCCACCACAGACTTTTAGGCTGGTGGCCAGGGATGGCGCGAACCGCGGAAAAAATGTTCATGAACATATTCGCGAACTTGCGACAAAACGCGCAAATGGTTCGCGAACGTCGCGAACCCCATAGACTTCAATGGGAAGGCGAACTTTAAAAGCTAAAAAAGACATTTCTGGCCAGAAAAATGATTTTAAAGTTGTTTAAAGGGTGCAACGACCTGGACAGTGGCATGCCAGAGGGGGATCAAGGGCAAAAATGTATGTGAAAAATCCAATAGTCGCAGCCACTGAAGCACAGAAAAAATATGCCATATAAATTCTGAAAATAGTCGCAGCCACTGAAGCACAGAAAAAATATGCCATATAAATGCTGAAAATAGTCGCAGCCACTGAAGAACAGAAAAAATATGCCATATAAATGCAGAAAATAGTCGCAGCCACTGAAACACAGAAAAAATATGCCATATAAATGCTGAAAATAGTCGCAGCCACTGAAGCACAGAAAAAATACAGGTCAATGTATGGCAGTTGTTTGAAGAACAGTAGATTACTAGCCAGCAAAGCTACCTAACCTAAAATGTCCCTCAAATCCCTGCAGACTTCTGTCCCTCCAATACAGAGCAGTATCAAGCAGATTACTAGCCAGCAAACTTTCAACTGTCCCTGAAATCACTAACAGCTCTCTCCCTACACTAACTCTTCCAAGCAGCACACACAGACAGAATGAAAAAATGCTGCAGGGCTTCAGTTTATATATGGAAGGGGAGTAGTCCAGGGGGTGGGGGTGGTCCAGGAGGGAGAGCTTCCTGATTGGCTGCCATGTATCTGCTGGTCTGGGGTGAGAGGGCAAAAAAAAGCGGCGACTATGCGCAAACCCAAAATGGCGAACGTCGCGCGACGTTCACGAATATTCTGCGAGCGCGAACAGCGGATGTTCGCGCGAACAAGTTTGCGCGCGAACAGTTCGCGCCATCCCTACTGGTGGCAGACGTTAAAGGAGAAGTCAACCCTTTCAGTGCTAAAATCCCTCCCTTCTCCCCCCGGCCTACCTCCCTCCCCATGCAAATGCCCTTAAGTTGCTAATTACACCTCGGCACAGGTCCTGTCCATGGAGTCCACAGACTCCATCTTCTCCCACGTGGTCTTCTTCCTGGATCCATCAGCGTATTCTGGCGCATGTGCAGTAGGAGCATTTGCTAGTTCAGCTTTTCCGATTTCTTTTTTTTTAAACTTCATGACTTTCAGTGCATGCGCAGTAGAAACCAGCAAGTGCATTTACTGCACATGTGCCGCCAAACGCCGATGGATCCAGGAAGAAAGCCGCTCGGGAGAAGATGTGGGGGAGATTAGTCATCCAGTGACAAAGATTCTCTTCTTCGGGTGACTAATCTCTCCAAAAGACTTTCCGCCAGCAAAAATTTGAATCACCAGCGTGACGTCATTTCGTAAATTCGCAAATTCACTAACACCGACTCTGGCGAATTTTCACTAGCAATGTAGATAGACTTGCGCAACTTCGCACCCTTACGCCAGGCGAAGTTGTGCACTGACGAAGGATCGTAATTACACAAATTCACTAAAATCAACATTTTACTGAACGTTACCACTTACGCTAGATTTTACTTCACCTGGCCAGACGAGGCAAAGTTCAATACAATAGATAGGAGTTTGAAAAAATTTTTTCCCAAAAAAACGTGTTTTACCATTGGAGGGTGATAGTCTGAAAAAGATCATTTTTTTGGGGTGGTTACCCTCCTTCCCCCCTACATTTCCTAACATATGGCAACACAACTATATAGGGGGCACATGTAGGGACAACTTTATTTTATTTATTAAAGGTTTCCTGGGCTTGTGTAGTGTAATGTAGTGGCTTTAACATATACTTCTATTATAAGTTAAAGTTCCCACCGTATGCAAATTAGGCATCGCTAGCGTAACTGCGCTTTGCCTGGCGAAGTAACACTAGCACAACTACGCTACCGTTCGCCGACCTGAGTGTAACTTCGCACTTTAGTGAATTTGCATAGCGCTGGCGAAAATTCACCTGGCAAAGTGCGGCAAACGCTAGCGAAGCTAGTGCTTCATTTTCCAAAGTCGTCTGAAGTTGTCTTACAAAGAAACTTCGGGCACCTATTTTGCTACTGCAGGAAATCTGGCACTGATTTCTTTCCTTTTGGTACAGGGGAGAGCAGGTACCCTATAATTTGACATGCCTCCAACCATTGTAAGAAGTCAAACAGCTGGTTTAATCTCTGAGCTTCTGGGGGGAATCCCCAGTTATAGTATCTGGCAGTTCCTTCAGAGTCCTGAGAAGGACTCCCTTTGGCTTTTTGTGCCAAAGGGAGTTGCAAGGCTGAAAGTAAAGGGTCAATTTACTGTTCAATATGAATGCAATGAATAGGGCCTGTGCTAAATATACTTTTTGCCTTCTTGATGGATATCTGACCAGTTTGCAGCTAGTGGCCAGTTTGTACCAAATTAGCAGCTCAAATCTGCCTGTGTATAGACACCTTAAGCATATTGTCCCACAAATAATTGATATCACTGAATGAAATTAAAACAGAGGTGGGGGTTTCTACTAAAATCATCAGTGTGTTTGTTACCCAATACAGAACATGTTTTGCTTAAAAAACCTTGTCATTTCTTTGGAATTCTTCATTCAATTAACCATCTGGAACAGTTTAATAAGAATAATTGTTGAGGCCTTAAATAAACAAAAAATAAGCATATTAGATATGTTTGTTTGAGAACACGCATATCTGCAGCTTTGCAATAGGAAAGCTAAGTCCATCTTGGAAAGTAGTTATTACATAAATAAATAAGTATATCTAGTCAAAACTAACCACAATGGTTGTGCCAGAAGCTGAGAGATGTTATCTATTTATACATTTCTGAAATATAATATACTGTCATAATTTTAATGATATGAAATTTTATCACATGCAACTGATCTGCAAATTCTAAAAGCTTGTTTACTGACTAGAGAACCCCAAGAGTCCTGCAGCGGGTCGGATACCCGCAGGTTACCCGCAAAATCCTGCGGGTTGCATGTAGAAGTTCAGGGTGTGGGTATAGAAGCGGGTCAGTGGTTCTGCGGGTTTGTGAGTTGAGGTTCGGGCTGTGGATCTTCTCCATAGCAATTTTTACGCCTTTTTTCTGAGCATGTCTACTTCCGATGATGTCACTTCTGGTTTACAATGACAACACTTCCTGTTTTACTCCTTTTTTTCTGATCACGGCTACTTACGATGATGTCACTTCTGGTTTACACTGACAGCACTTCCTGATTCTTGATGGTCAGTGGGTCGTGGGTCCGGGTTGTAGATAAGGTATCGGGTCGCGAGTCCGAGCAGGTAAGAATGCAGTTAATAATGCGGGTCGCGGGTCCGGGTTGCAGATTGCAAGTTGCGGGTCGGGTACGGTTCCTAAAAAATTGACCCACGCAGGACTCTATCCCAAGGAAAGCAAGATTCTAACTTAACAAACGTCTACAAACTAAACGATGACTGTATAGAGCCAAAAACTGACAAGGCCATGATAACTTTGCATTTCCTTTTTCCTTTCATCAAATGAAAATATCAATATACACATGTATAATTACAGTATTATCCTCTTTTTGTATTCCCTAGCTTCTATGAAGGATTTCCATTTGACCATTCCTAAAACTGTTACTCACATATCTAACACAAGTAACTCAAAAAAACTGGACTTGCTGAGAAATTTAAAAGAAGACATTTCACGTTTTTTTTTTCAAACCTAGCAAAACACACTGAGACAAAAACTGGTACACTCAAAGGATCCAACTCCTAAAGGAGTTACAATGCTCTTTTAGAAAGCCAGCAGTCATAGTGATACAATTTGAGCAATGGACTGTTGGAAATAGAAGGAGATAAAACTATCCTGGGATTGCATGTCATGCTCAGGGTGTTAGGTTGAGGCTGAGATTGCTAACACCCATATTTGTATTTATTCAAAAGTTCAGAAAACACGTAAAAGGAAATTCATGGTTTGGTGTTTTGTGATCAGCAAATTTTTTTTTACATTTTTTGTAGATTAGTTTCCCACTAATAATGAAAGTTCTGAACAAATATTTGTTCATTACAGGGCATAAAACTGCTGTGTAAAGATATAACTTTGATGTCTTTGTTCCTACCTGTTTTCTTGATGAAATGCCTCTACTCATTTTACAAACAAATGCCCTGATGTTTGCACATTGTACCTTCCCTTCCAGGATGCCTCCTGAGATGCAGCTCTATGTGTTTTTAGAGTGTAGTGTCAAAAGATGCACCTAACTCTGAATGACTTTGCTCCTTTGTGTGTTCTTGATGTGTTCTCTCTGAGTTGCCATAACTCAAGAATGAGAATATATCTTGGCTATACAATGTAGGCTTCTATGGGAAATGAAAAGGGACATGTTTCTTTGCTGTATTAGAAATTAAGTTGATGTTAATTAAATTGCTACTGAACTCTGCTGTAGAAATCTATTCTCAAATAGAGAACATTTGTCTTTGATTTAGTCTGCAGAAGGACATTTCTTCTCCACATTTCAACAGTTTTTTTAAATTTATACTGTTCAGTTTTGTTTTGTCAATGTGCTTTTTTTACTACTGGAGGTGTTAAATGAAATATACTCATTCAAAAATGGTATGGCAGAGGAGAATGGCATGGCAGAGGAGGAGCGGTTGCTGAGGTGTATACGTCTAGCAGCAGTGTTCATTATGGACTGGAGAGGTGACAGTCTCTGGCGGGGAAGGACAATTATAAGAGAGTTACAATAGTCTAGACGTGATAAGACAAGAGAATGAATAAGAATTTTGGCAACATCTTGGGTGATAAATGAACGTATTTTGGACATGTCCCTTAGGTGGAAATTACATGATTTAAGTGACTGGATGTCAGGGGTGAGTGACAGCGCAGAATCTAGGATAACCCCAAGGCACTGGGCCTGGGGAGATGGGGTAATAGTGTAATTGGGATGGTGGATACTTCTGGGATATTACTGGTGTTAGTTGGAGGAAAGAGAACCATTTCCGTTTTGGAGAGATTTAATTTAAGGTAGCGTTGTGACAAGTAGAGATATCTCCAAGTAGAGATATGCAGGAGGAGACACAAGTTAGGAGTTCTGGGTTGAGATCAGGAGAGGAGAGATAGATCTGAGTATCGTCACCGTTAGTGATGGGCGAATCTCCCGAGTTTCGCTTTGCCGAAAAATTCTCGAATTTCCAGAGAAATTCTCGAATTGGCGAAAATCAAAAATGACGCGCAACTCGTTTTTTGGCGAATTTTCGCCAGGTGAAATTTCGCTGGCGTTTTGTGAATTTATTCGCCAGCAGTGAATCGCGGGAATTCGCCCCTGGAGAATAAGTTCGCCCATCACTAGTCACCGTAGAGGTGGTAGTGGAAACCATACAAGCTGATTAATTTGATGAGGGAGGAAGTATATAGGGAAAATAATAAGTGTCCCTGGACAGAGCCTTGATGAACCCCAGCAGAAAGAGGTAGGAGAGAAGATGCTACTCAGTTGTAGGAGACACTGAAGGAATGATTGGTGAGGTAAGAAGAGAACCAGGACATGGCTGTGTCATGAAGGCCAAGTAAATGGAGGGACTGGAGGAGGAGAGGGTGATCTACAGTGTCAAATGCAGCTGAGAGATCAAGCAGTATTAGTTGTGAGAAATGTTTGTTGGCTTTAGCTGTTAGTTAGCTGGGTCAGGGCAGTTTCAGTGGAGTGTTGTGGTTTAAAACCAGATTGTAGGGGGTCCAGCAGGTTATTGTCAGAGAGGAATGAGGTTAGTTGGTTGTAGACTAGGCGTTCAATAGTGATGGGTGAATTTATTCGCCAGGCGCAAATTCACTGCGAATTAAAAATTTGCGAAACGCCAGTGAAAATTCGCTCACGGCAAAAAACAAACAAGTCGTAAAAACCGTGCCGTGACTCATTTCGCAAATTTTTCATGAATTTCACTGGAAATTCGCAAATTTTTCAGCGAAACGGGATGGATTCGCCCATCACTAGCGCTCAATAGTTTAGAGATGTAAGGTAGCAGAGAGATAGGTCAGAGGTTTTCAAGATTGTAGGGATCAAGAGAGGGTTTTTTTCAGACTGGGGGTGGCAAGAGCGTGTTTTAGTTGAGAAGGAAGTAGTCTAGTTGAGAGAGAGAGATTAAATAGATGTGTTAAGGCTTTGATTAGACAAGGATTGCTATTGCAGAGACGTTTTGAAGGAATAGGATCAAGCAGGCAGGTGGTAAGGTGAGAAGAGGCCAAAAGTTTTGAGACTTTCTCAACAGTGACATGGGTGAAGGAGCACAGGAGACACTGGGGAGTGTGGGGGGAGGGTGGTGGAAGCCTAGGGGGGTTGAGTAGTGTAATGTCCCTTCTGATAGTGTCAATTTTGTTTTTGAAGTGCTCAGCAATATCTTGAGCAGAGACAGATGTGCACAGAGGAGTGGAGAAGGGGAAAGGAGAATGTTAAAGGTGGAGAAAAGTTGTGCTGGTTTTTTTAGAAAGGGAGTTAATGAGTGAAGGAAAGTATGTTTGTTTGGCTTGGGAAAGGCTGGTGTTATAGGAACGCAGGGCACATTTGTAGCTCCAAAAGTCTGATTCTGAGTGAGATTGGCTGCAGCAATGCTCAAATGCACGAGTGTCTTTGGAGCACTTTTGTATGAGCAGTGTGCCAAGGTTGAAGTGGTTGGGGTCTAGAATATTTAGTTTTTACAGGAGTAAGCTCATTAAGGGCAGTGGTGAGTGTGCTATAGTAAACAGAGATAGCCACATTAGGACAAGAGATGGCTGAGATATTGGCAGGGCCGGGCCATCTCACTGGCTTGCCCAAGGCAACTCTCTTTGATAACCCCGCCACTTCGCACACTCACGCAGAGGCACAATTGGTGGGAGGGGGATGGAGGAGTGACGTGCTGGGAGGCATGCGGTAGGAAGGTAATCCTGGGTGCGCAGGTCGAAATGGGTGAGAAAATCCTCTCCTTGCAGGATAGAGACTAGGGGAAGCCAGGCAGAAGAGGTATGTGCCAGGTGCCCCTTTAACTTTGCGCCCTAGGCAAGTGCCTCTTCTGACTGCCCCTAGTTCCGGCCCTGGATATTAGAGTGAAGAGAGTCAAAGGAAGACATGTGCAGCGGTACGTGTTAGGGGATTAGCAGGGGTGAGGAGGGAGTTAGTGAGAGTTGAAATGTGAGCATATTGTGATCAGAGAGGGGAAACTGTGAGTTAGTAAAACTGGTGGTTGAACAGAGTCTGGTAAATATGAGATCCAGAGCATTAGCATTGGTGTGAGAGGGGGAGTCTGAACACAATGATAAGCCTAGAGAGGATGTTAGCAAAAGACATTTAGAGACGGAAGGGCTATTAATGTTGTTAACAGGTATATTAAAGTCACCTAATATGATGATGGGGTGTTATTTAAAAGAAAGTAAGGAAGCCAGGCAGCAAACTTGTCCAAAAATTGTGCGGTTGGTCCAGGTGGTCGATATCTGACAGCAATGCAGAAACAGGAGAAAAGAGCCTAATGCAGTGAACCTCAAATGAGGAGAATGATAAGGAAAGAACAGATGGAAGAACTTTAAAAGTACAGCGGGGAGAGAGAAGCAAACCTACCTCACCCCCAGGTCTGTTTCCAGGCCTGGGAGTATGAGTAAGGTGAAGGCCCCCATAGGGCAGCAGGTGAGGCAGTGTCAGTGAGAGAAAGCCAGGTTTCAGTAAGTGTGAGTAGGATAAAGGAATTGGCAATGAAACAGATCTGGCATTCCAGAGAGCACAGCTTTAGGGAGGATTTTTACTATTACAAACAAAGATGTAGTGAACATGCATAAAGTGTCTGAGCTACATGCTGGCACTGGCAGACTAATTAATAATAGGAGAAAAGTATTAACATTGATACCATACCATCAATCTGTCTGCCATATTTATTTCTGTAATCGTTCATGGCATATGCTAATATGTCTTCACAGAAGCTCAGGCAATGCCCTCTAAGAGCCCTCAGAGGAGTTTATTATTAGATTAGATATTAGAGCTTACGCTCTAAATTCCTTATAAAAAACATGCTTTAGAAACCAAATGACCTGCCTCAAGATGTATATTTTTAAAGTGTGGGCATAAACCAGAACATATACAACATATAAAACTCTGTGCACCTTGTTTAAAATTGAAATCAGGACACTAGCCCAGTAAAGCAGCAGTGCTAACCAATGAGTCTCCAATACATTAAATGTGTCCCAGGGACAGGTCTGATGAAGGATACAGCACTCACCATTCACCCCAAAATTCTTCCATTAAAATGAGTGATATATTTTGCACAGCACACTTTATGTATTGCATTATATAGTGCCACCTTTAGTAGCAAGCATGTCCCAAACAGCACCTTGTTACTGTATACTGGCCGTGGGTGGGATACCCTGGTTCTTAAGACTTCATTCTTGCCTTGAGCCCTCTGCTGAAATGTCATTTAACTTCATTTAAAAGCTAAAGATACCATCTTTTTGACATGAGGTTTTTCAGTTGGGCTTAAGTAAAAAAGCTGCACAAACACCATATAACCTTCCAAAAATAATTACAATTTATTAATATTTTGCACAACCGTACCTGATTCCACAGATTAAGGGGAAACCGAATAAGTCTCTCTGTAATGTGCACAAACTACTTCCCAAACAACAGAGTCGTGTTTCTATTGTTCTATTGGTAATTTATTTTGGACTATAAAAGGCAGTGCACATACAGTATTCTGTGGAAACTAAATTACAAAATCCAACACTTTCCAATGGAATAAGGTGAGGGAGAGGTTGCATGATACAGTGAGCCACTAGTTTCATTGCAGTGAGTGATTTAGGGACCCATTTATTAAACCTGATTTTTTCTGGTCAAGGTTTTTAGGGGGAAAACTCATATGTTTAGTTATCATACCCCAAAGCTGCTAAATATCTGAAAATAATCCATCTCCAACTGATCATGTAGAAGTCAATGGCAGATGTCCCTGAAGTTTATTCTTGACATTGTGATCCGCGCTGGAAAATAATTTTTAACTGAGTTCAATTCATGGAATGGGACCCCTTAGTGTGTGCCAACAGGCTAGTGTTACTTGTCCAATTGCCAGACAGCCTTAAAAATAGGGTTAAACTATGGTCAAGATAAAGCAACACTCAACAATCTCTATAACTAAACAATACAAAAATACACAGCATGCCAGCAGGATGCAAGGTCCTCGCTTGTGATTATAGAAAAACATTATACCTTTTGTTGAGGATTTTTGTTATTTACAGTAAGAGAAATAAAGGTATGGAATTCACTGCTAATGGAATTCATATTGACATACAAAACAGAAAAAAAAGATTCATTTATGTTAGAAATACATTCAAAATATTAGACTGGTCTAATCTAACATGTTGTTTATCAGCAAAACGTCTGTGTTTTTCTGTTCTATTTCTGAAATCAGCATCAAGACAGTCAGCTTGTAGAATACTTAGACTTTATAGAAGTTTCCTTTAAAATGAAACCAAGAATTAGCATATTGTGTAATGAATAGTGATGGGCGAATTCGCGGCGAATTCCCGCGATTCGCCGCTGGCGAATAAATTCGCGAAACGCCAGCAAAAATTCGCCTGCAAAAATTCGCCAAAGAAAAACGAGTCACGCGCGCACCGAAAACGACACGACGCGTTGCGCAAATTTTTTCGCCAATTCGCAAATTTCGCTGGAAATTCGCGAATTTTTCGGCGAAGCGAAACGGGTGAGATTCGCCCATCACTAGTAATGAAAGAAATTTTTTATTGTGTACTTGCATGAGAAATTTTATCTCATGATTCCTGGAATAATAATTAAATATGGTCCAATGAGAAAATACAGAAAAATGAAGGATCACTGTCCTACCATATATATTGGTAAAAGCTTGTAATGAACAAGCTTTTAAAGATTGGTTATTAGTGATGAGTGAATTTTTCGATTCACAGAAAAATTGGTGAAACCGCGAAAAAATTTCAGCACATTGAAGTCAATAAGTGACAAAAAACATTTTTGCTTAAGACAATTTTTCTCACTCCAAATGCATTAAAGTCAATGGACTTTTTGTCCAATTGCATTGGCAACATTTTGCCCAATGGGGCAGATTTAAAGAGTGAAGTGGTCGTCGCTAGCGAAAATTCGCCAGAAATCTCATCCACAGTCAATTTAGTAACAGGCGTAGAAAACAATTCCCTAGCAAAAGAGACTGTCACTAGCGCTAGCTAATTTTTTTACATTTTACAGAACATTATCTCTTTTGCCAGAGTTTTCTTCGCTACCTTAGACCTGGCAAACTGATAAAATGAAGTTACATCCTCCTCAATCTTAAGTCAGTGACTTCATTTCCCATTTGCTGGAAAATCAAAAAAGTTGTAAAAACCTCTGGGATTTTTAATTTTTTCATTTCTTTCCCAAACATTTGTAATAAAAAAGTGACCATTTGCACCAACTTCTTGTCCATATGAGACATCCATACGTTCTATATGTACCCCCCTATTCAAACTGACCTAAGAGTAAGTGTGCTAATAAATCACTGACAAAAAAACTTGCCCTTTAGTAAATTTGCCACAATTGGTGCTTTTTTTTCTTATTTTTTGTTCAAATGCATTAAAGTCAATGGGCACTTTTTCTTATGGCGACCTTTATGTCTTGGCGACTTTTTTGTTTCTGCAAAGCTGTGCCTCAATTTCGTGAAAAAAATTGTAGATGGCAAAATGCGGAATTTCTCGGTGAATCCATGGCTGGTGAAAAAATTCCTTGTTAGTTATAGTCCACAGTTACATCTAAAATGACCTGGTTACATTGTAGCTGAGGTGCAAACTGAATCATACCCATCAAGCTGAAATTTCCCGCTACTTTAGTTGAAAGGTGGCCATACACGGGCAGATAAAGCTGCCGACATTGGTAGTTTAGAACAATTTGACAGCTCATCTGTGTATCGTGTATGGGGGCTTCCGACAGGTCTTGGCTATATATCGATCAGGAAGGTTTGATTTTCCCCCGACGGACCCATGTCAGCCCATTGCCCTTGTCGTAATCCGATCATTTGGCCATAGGACCAGACACTCGGGTTACCCCCGATAAAGCCCTGTCATTAGTGCCATATTGGGAAAGATCCACTCATTTGCAGATGTCACCAAAGAGCGGATCTTCTAGCGTATGGCCAGGTTAAGGCATATAGTACAAATACATTGTCGTTATATTAATTAAAAACACCTCCTGTACTGTAACATTCCCAGAATTCCCTTCTCTTCCCTTCAAACTCTTTTTGGTGGGAAAAATGCATGGGGGGGGGTTCTATTATAACAAAGGAATGTTTTATGCACAGTGTTTCATTTAAAACACTATGTTGATTAAAAGAAGTAGAACATATGTTCATCATTTCCTAATACATAGTCTTCAATCCATCCAGCGCTATTTATTACATATTAAGGGGCAGTAGCCGTGAAAATTGCCAGTATTAGAAACATTGTATTGTTATCCTTCAGTTTTACAATTAAAGCTGGCAAGCAAAATGCCTCACACAGAGGTCTAACCGCTTCTCATACAAAGGAAACAGCTTTCTGGCACCAACTCCCATACCACCAAGTGCCTTTGTGCCAATTTCAGGTTTAATGCCCCCTTGTACATGCAACAATTGCCTTCCAGGGAGGAAACTACTAATTGCAGGCTGAGCTTTCTCTTTCAAAGCATTTTGCTTTCTCATTAAATGTTATGATTTTTTTTGCTAGTCAGGCAAACAGTTTATGTAACTCCTTTAATGCCATGGGGTTTAATAGTCACAAAACAATACAATCACTCTGGCCAATCTTGCACTACCAGGGTAACGATCTACAGTATGTTTAATTAAATTAATCAAACAGACATACTAATAATTGCTTTACCTTAAAGGCATTTCTAAAAAAAAGTCTTTAATGAGAGTTTAGACACGACACTAGATACTTTCAATATTAGTTGATCAGAGGATTTATATATTCTTGATTCTTAGTAGTATGTAAATCTTTCATTACTTTTATTATCTTTCTTTTTAATGCCAGCTATACCTGGAAGTAAGGAGTCCTGTTTTGTGTTGTCCTATCAGACACCCCACTAGGGAGGATGGAATTCTGTGGGTGTCTCAAGATGATTGAAATGAAAGTTAGAGGTATGTGCAAATATATTCAAATTCAGTACAATGGCTCACACATACATGTACCCACAGAAGCTTCCAGCAGTAAAACACTGGTATAACACATAAGGAAACCTTAAGGGAAGCTGTCATGGAAAATAAATGTTTTTTTCAAAATGCATCAGTTAATAGTGCTGCTCCGGCAGAATTCTGCATTGAAATCCATTTCTCAAAAGAGCAAACAGATTTTATTATATTTCATTTTGAAATCTGACATGGGGCTAGACATATTGTCAATTTCCCAGCTGCCCCAAGTCATGTGACTGCTCTGATAAACTTCAATCACTCTTCACTGCTGTACTGCAAGTTGGAGTGATAGCACCCCTCCCCCCCAGCAGCCTAACAACAGAACAATAAGAAGGTAACCAGATAACAGCTCCCTAACACAAGATAACAGCTGCCTGGTAGATCTAACAACAGCACTCAATAGTAAAAATCCATGTCCCACTGTGTTCCATTCAGTTACATTGAGAAGGAAAAACAACAGCCTGCCAGAAAGCAGTTCCCTCCTAAAGTGCTGGAACAAGTCACATGACTTGGGGCAGCTAGGAAATTGACAAAATGTCTAGCCCCATGTCAGATTTCAAAACTGAATATAAAAAAAATCTGTTTGCTCTTTTGAGAAATGGATTTCAGTGCAGAAGTCTACTGGAGAAGGACTATTAACTGATGTGTTTTGAACAAAAAACATGTTTTCCCATGACAGTATTTCTTTAGCACCTTTAAGGCAAGTTAGCCTTGTTTAGGCAACCAATAAGATGCTGATTTACCCTCAGCCTGCTGCTATTTGCCTCTCCCTACCAAAGTGCTCTATGACAGAAACAACCCTGATTCCTTCTTAGATTGAGGATCATTCAAAGAATAAAATCTCATTCATCTCCCAAGTGTTTTTTAATTTTTACTTTAGAAAACCATAATCCCTTAAGTAAGGTAGGCGATAAATGGTCTTCCTTCATGAAATCTAATGTCACATCTAAGGAAATTGACCTTCAGGAGTGGATTTCAGGCTTGGTGCCCAAAGGCTGCTGGGTCCTAGTGTCCAGTGCCCTTGCGAGTGCACCCTTGCTACGGACACACCAGAGCACTGAGGATTACACGTGCCCAGTGCTCCTTAGGCAGGGCCGGAACTAGGGGTAGGCAGAGTAGGCGGCCGGCTAGGGTGCAGTCATAGAGGGGGCGCACTTTAGAAGGGAAATAATGTTTTTTTTATTTCTTTAAGTTTTAACTTCGCCCCTGTCTCTAGCTGCAGCATTCTGCTCTACTTCAGTCCTCACCTCCCTCTTACTTGCCCTTTGCCTGGTACAGATCTGGGGCAATATTTTTACTGCTGCTCTGGCAAAGGCTGGTGGCACAGGTACAGACTTGGGGGGGAATGGCTGATGGTACAGGTACAGACTTAGGGGCAATGGCTGGTACAGACTTGTGGCACAGTTACAGACTTAGGGGGCCAGCTGGTGGCACAAGTACAGACTTAGGGGGCAATGGTTGGTGGCACAGGTACAGACTTGGGTGGCCATGGCTGGTGGCACAGATACAGACTTGTGGGAAATGGCTGGTGGCACAGGTACAGACTTGGGGGGGGGGTCATGGCTGGTGGCACAGATACAGACTTGGAAGGCAATGGCTGGTGGCACAGGTACAGACTTGGGGGGTCATGGCTGATGGCACAGGTACAGATTTGGGGAAATATTTTGGCTTGCTGGCACAGGTACAAATTATTTTGTGTGCTGCTGGCACAGGCACAGATTGGGGACAAAATCTGGGCTGCAGGCTGACACAGGTACAGATTGGGAGCAATTTTTTGGGTGCTGCTGGCTGGCACACATACAGTTTGATTCATTAATGTGTTATAAGGTTACTCAGCAGATAGCAGATAAGCTCTGTAGAACATAATGTTATCTGTTATCCATTACTTATCCTGTGCCATATAGCCATTTTTCAATTTCCGCCATTGCTACTTAGCAGCTTGTTTATATGAACTATAGTAGTGTTTCTGAAGCAAACAGACCGGTTTTAACAGCGCAGGGCAACACTACATGATATTTTCTTTACTTTTAAACTTTGGTGTTACTGTTCCTTTAAAAAATCTTATTCTCTTACTGTTCGTTTTGGCCAACATGCAAAGAGCAAAAAATAAACATTTTTCATTACATATGCTCTTGCCTGACTGTAAGAATGCTTTGGAATAAAGCAGAGCTATTTATCAGAGATAAAACTGACCAAAAGGATTCTCTTCAAGTGAAAAATAAAAATTCTACCTTCAACCTTCCAGATGAAACAATTAACTTCTGTTTCTTACTAAGGACAGCAACTCGTAAGTCAAGCTGTATGAATCCATATGGTGATCCAAATTGCTGAAAGGTCTCTTATCTGGAAAACCAAAGGTTCCAAGACTTGCAGATAACAGAAACTATATATGTACATGATGCAACAATGTGATCACTTCGTAGCTTCACTATGAAGTTTCATATGCTCGTCTAGACTACTGCAGTGATTTACAACTAGAGTTACCACATTTTCTAGAGAAAACCACGGCCCTTCCTATATCTGTTATCTTCCTTCTCTATTAATAGCAGTGATATCAAGCATTTGTTTTTCAATCAGATGACAATGCCAATTATTACTTACCTATATTTTCTCTCACACACCAGTAAATATATTGAATGTACGAATTTGAGAGAAAGCCATCGCCTCGAATGATTGGATATGTATGTTTCTAGTGTTACAATACACAAGTCTGTGAATAGAATAGAGGCACTGTAGTAGTGATTGTTTTATGCATCTGTAGCAAATTACTGTTGCTTGCTGCAATATAGTGTATTGAGCTTTCTACAACAGCCCTAGGCAATGAGAATGATTGTTCCAGCTCCTACTGCTCACCTTCTGCATATCGTCTTTGGCTTTAACATGAAAGAATTGTTGTACACCCTTACACACTTACAAGCACACATACATTTACCTAAATATAAGCAATTTGGCTAAGCTACAGAAGCGGTTTATTGGCAATAGATTAGCTGCAGTAGTGCAAGCTATAAAACTACATTTATTCAGCAGAATGTTTTACCAGACCTGAGTAAACAGCTCTAGACCCTCTCTCTGTTTGTTTAGGATAGCGGCTGCCATATTAACTTGGTGTGACACCACTTCCTGCCTGAGAGGGAGAGAGGAACAAAACTGAGCATGCTCAAGCCCTAGCCCTGGAAGTTTATGCTAAAAACAGGAAGTCTGATACAGAAGCCCATGTGTACACTATAGAAGGAAAGAAGTGCTGTGTTTCTTTTGACAGAGAACTCACAGTAGGGTTTACTGGTGTATTTATATAGACCTTTCTGATAAAGCTCACTTAGTTTTAGCTTTTCCTTCTCTTTTATAGACCTTTCTGATAAAGCTCACATAGTTTTAGCTTTTCCTTCTCTTTTAAAGGTGACAGCAAAGTTATTAATTATATTCACTTCCTATCCTGCAGGATATAAACTATATGCATTTTAGGCATAATTTGGCATATTTTTTTTTTTACCAGCAATTCAGCATAATTGCATCCATGCCATTTAAATGCTTTCTTGCACCTGTTGATCCAGGCTGTAGCTACAGGGTTTCCCTGCATCAATAGGTGCTCTTGCAGTCATTTTATCAAGTAAGCCAATAAATGAGCCCTGTACCTAGCTTTCAGTGAAAAGACTAATGTGAAATTAAACAGGACTAAGTCAATGAAAACAGTTAAAGGTCAGTTTGTGCCAAAACATTTTACTTTAGGTGTTGTTTATATAGTGTAAAAGTTAGTTAAAGGTATAGTTAAAAGTGCATGTAATATTCAAAAAGTAGGCACAGAAAAAAACCAAGCAAATTGCCCAGGTTATGCTATAGCACACCTTCTATAATTATATTTGTACAGCATGACGCTTTATTACTATGTGTAAAAGGTCTGCTTCCACGACAAATTGCATAAAGGGATATTTGTTTTAATAAATAAAATGAAATGGCATTGGTCACTTTTACCGGCATGGAAAAGCATATTTCATTGCAGTCGTGTGACTTTTATTACTTCCTTCCTGCAGAAGTTTGTTCATCTTTTGAGACTAGATATTATTAAAGAACAATGACTCATGATACCTGAAAGGGTATAGGAATAAGAATTTGGTTGATAACAAACAATTACTATCTCAGTCATGTTTTAGTAAACTTCTGCTTTGCCATGACATTTTCTCTCTGCATCCTATCAGGGATTAAGCTTATTAGATACTGCATGACTTCCTTATGTGCTAACATGACATTTATTGAGCCCAGATAATAAAATAGTAAAATACAGTGTGATATTGCCTAAACTAATATATATATATATATATATATATATATATATATATATATATATATATATATATATATATATATATATATATATATATATATATATATATATATATATATATATATGTACAGTTAGCCTGGTGAGCTGTCCTACAGTTTGAGGCTTGCAGAGGAGGTAACAAATCAATGTGGGAAGGGTAGTTGTTATTTCTTTGTATAAAATACTGACAGTAGGGTTACACTACCATGTTACAGGGCTCTTTTCATACAGCAGTTTACTTCTGGCTTTGGCTCAATCTACAGCTGATGCACAGCCGTACATAACCATCTCTGCATTTGCTGTTGGTGTAGTAGTTCTTCATAGTTCAAAGCTGATGTCATGTCAGTCTTTTGCCAAGGTCTGCAGTTGTGCTGGAGCCAGGCCTAGCACCGAGTGCATAAATGACCCCTGGTGTTTAATATTGTAAATGCATATCATGAGTTTCAAAAGCACCAATCAGGGACACAGGTGAATATACAGTACTTCTGTATTATATACATCAACAGCTGAATATATAGCATCATCCCTGTCATATGCTAAAGTCATTGATACATACAACCAAAGACATTTAAAAAACCAAGATGCATGCAATCCACATGCTGAGCAATTCACTTAGATACTGCTTCAGTCTGCAACCTGCTTAAGCTGAGTAGACATGAATAATGTGGATTTGATATGTGTCAGTTTAAAGGAGTAAAATGATTAAATAAAGTTAATCTCTGGGTGCAGATACTGCTACGTACAGGTATAGGATCCATTATTTGGAAACCCGTTATCCAGAAAGCTCCAAATTACGGAAAGGTTGTCTCCCATAGACTTCATTATAATCAAATAATTCAAATTTGTTGATTTCCTTTTTCTCTGTAGTGATTAAACAGTACCTTGTACATGATCCCCAACTAAGGTATATTTAATCCTTATTGGATGCAACACAATTCTGTTGGGTTTAATTAATGTTTAAATTATTTTTTCATATACTTAAGGTATGGCTGTCCAAATTATGGTAAGATCCCTTACCTGGAAAACTCCATGTCCCGATCATTCTGCATAACAGGTCCCATACCTGTATTATTATTAGTAGTAGTTGTATCTGTGTTATATAACATTTAAGCAGTGCCTTAAAGAAATTATATATCATTCCACTCAGTCCTTGGTTTTGCCTATATGTGTACACCCCACCCCCACTGCACCATATATGCATAATTACTGACGAGGCTACCATTATTAGTCTCCCTTAAGGCATCCTATTGCTTACAAAACTTTTTTTTCTTGTTTCATTTCTGAGAAGCACGAGCCACATCACTCTACAATTATTCATCTATCTAAGAATTCTTCAAAACAGCTCCAAACCAAATCTGCACGAGTTCATGGTGGTCCCCTGGAACAAGCCGTTACCAGAAAGCCACATCCTTTCTGATATTAGTTACAAGCTGTGCATGTCTCACATGCAGAGAAGAAATGTGTAAAAGGTTTGTGATCAGCTAAGGTACTGTGCACTGATTTGCAAGAGATAATGAATACCAAGCAATTTTGGCTTTAGTGTTGATGGCAGCATTCCAAAAAAAAATTTAAAAAAAAGTAAATATTTATTAGGACATATAGGACAAGGACCTAATGCGTTTCGTGCCTTTTGGGGCACTTACTCATAGGCTCATAGTGTTGATGACTTTCGTATCAAGGGAATCCACGTTTTAACACGTATTTATCTATTCTATGGTGCCCCTAATGAGATTGGGAAAGAGGAAACTACTGGTTTATTGAACCTCTTGTAATGGATCCCCATGTATAAAGCATATCCAAAGAAAGAGTAGATAAATATGAGCTGTTCTAGGAACAAATAATTACATCTACAGTAGCTGCCAAAGCAACCCTAAGAGTTTGGTAATTGGCTAAAACATAAGAAGAAAATAAGTACTATATTTCTGTACACTAAGCTCACAATTGGTGTTGGTGTGGGCTAGAGGGTGATACTTTAGATGATTTCTATAGTAGAATGTTACCCAGTTGATCTTAAAAAAAAAGATTAAGGTGCACATTTACAAAATTCATGTGAATAATTCGAAGTTCGATCGAATTTGACATAAATTCGAATTTGAATCTTCGTATATACAAATTAGGCAAATTCGACCATCAAATAGTTGAATTCGAATAATTCGAATATTCAAATAAAATTTTATTCGAATATTCGACTATTAGATGGTCGAATAACTTCCCCTTTAAAATTTTATTTGACCACCTACTTCGCCAGAACCAAGCTACCGAATTGGGAATCATTCGTTTTGATCGAATAAAAAAATTTGATCGATCAATTAAATCGTTCAAATTTTTTTATTCGATCATTCAATCTATCGAATCCCAGTAAAGACCTTCTCCTATGGACTCCCTTTTATCCAAATAATCAGAATTTTAAAAATGATTTCCTTTTTCTCTGCAATAATAACACAGTAGCTTGTACTTGATCCAAACTAAAATGTAATTAATCCTTATTGGAAGCAAACAGCCTATTGGGTTTGTTTAATGTTTATGTGATTTTCTAGTAGACTTAGGGAATTAAATTATGGAAATATGCATTATCCAGATGCCCCAGGTCCCACGCATTCTGGATAACAGGTCCCGTACCTGTATTATAATATATTATCATCCTTCAATTTCCAGCATCCTTCTGGCATCCTTCAATTTTTTGGCATACTGGTTAAATTGTGGGATGTTTACATGTAGATTAATACCAATAGCCAAAGCAGAATCAGCAGCTGTCATGGTCCTACTAATGCATAATGTTTGCCAAATAAATAACAGTGCTAAGGGAAGACTGTGTAGACCTGTCGTTTTTAGCTGTGCTTCTTTTTTTGAACAGGGAGCTAAGCTCTACATTTGTATATGTGTCCCTACCTGTTTTCTGACCTCCCCTCTACACTTATACAAATATACACCCTTACCAAAATATGAAGACTTTAGGACAGGACCATGGTGTGTAGCTGAGAGAACTCAACTTCAGTGGAAACATGCATTATGTGCCTTAAGCATTTTTGTCATTCTTACTTAGATAATTAGCATTGGAATAAAATGTTAACATGAGTTTTGTATAAATTCGAAAAATGATTGTTTTACTGTGGTTTGCCAAATATCAGACCTGCCCTTCAACTCCAGAGGAGTTTCCAGTTCCAGCTCCAAGGCTGATAATAATCTGTAACATGTTCCCAGTCTGCTATGTATATGTGTAATACATGATTAATAGATTAGGTCATCTTTATGTTTAGAACTAAGCAAAATATTCTCTAGCAACAATTAGGATATTGTATAGAGCTGTAGTTTCAAATCAGCAGAAGGGCTTGCATTTAATTTCGGTGATTTAGTTCATCAACATGGTTATGCAGCATGCTGCCCCCTAAAATACTGCCACCATAGACCCGGGCTTTGGTGGCCACTCCACTAATCCGGCCTGCCCATATGAATTGTGCTATAAGGAGCTGGCAGACAGTAACGCATACATTTAAGTGCAATCTGACTGGTTTAATTGGAGGAAGCC
The DNA here is from genome assembly GCA_024363595.1 of Xenopus borealis. NCBI lineage: Eukaryota > Metazoa > Chordata > Amphibia > Anura > Pipidae > Xenopus > Xenopus borealis. The sequence goes on along the minus strand of CM044447.1, from coordinate 87,053,000 downwards.
ACACCATCACTGGATGAGGCAGATTTATTCATTTTTGGAATTCGATACATGAAAATAACCACAAGTAAATTTGATCACATTTTTTTCATGATTTTTCATGACGCGACGCGTCCCGGGACTCGTTTCGCGAATTTTTCGCCGATTCACGAATTTCTCTGGAAATTCGCGAATTTTTCGGCTAAGCGAATCGCGGGAGATTCACCCATCACTACTAATAAGATTTGTATTATTTTATATTTTTCATATGCAGTACATGGAACTATTTGTAAATGGGTCCTTCTTTTATTGAAGTGTTCATATTACCGATGAGTGAAGTTGTGAACTGTGAAATGAAGCCAATATATGCTGTACATTTATGGGACCTGTTGTTTAGAATGCTCAGGACCTGCGGTTTTCCAAAAATGTATTTTTCTATAATTTTGATCTTAATACCTTAAATTTAATAAACATGAGTATAACCCAATAGGCTGGGTTTGCTTCCAATGAGGATTAATTCTATCTTAGTTTGGATCAAGTACAAACGACTGTTTTATTATTACAGAGGAAAAGATAATATAAAGATATCTCATTAATTAAGGGGAACAATTACATCTATTACATTATTGCAGTTAGTCTGGCTGTATTATCCCTGTCCCTATTTCTGCTGTTAAATAGCATCATATAAAGAAATGTGTATTTACAACTAGACTAGAGGAAATGCAGCTGTGTACAAACTGTCATTTTCAATGTCTTCCATGGCAAATTAAGGAAACATTTAGAAGCTGATTAATCACAGTTTGGGTCCTGCAGTTAGTAGAGAAACCCCCAGGGCTGTGACACTGCAAGCTGTGGGGCATGGTCAGGACACTGATGATGCCCTGAGCTGGTTCTGGGTGATGCTGTCATTGACTCTGCAGGGAGGTAATTCTTTCTGACAGCTGTTAACCTGAAAGGAAAAAGGCCTGCCATCACTTGCAATATTGATAAACTGCTCCACTGCATCAGAGACTTTGCTGGCTTCCACTGCTATGCTGGGCACATCTGTGTTCTAATAAAACTAAGTGTAAATGTATCTTTTCCACAGTCTACTTTGTCATTAGATTCTGTTTTTATCCCCTATATTTTTTCATTCTTTACAGTAGTTTGCTAAGCATTTTACTTTCATCCTTAGAAAAATAAATGTCTAAAATGTTAACTGAATGTGGGCGATGCTTGGATTTCCCAGATAAAATCATGTTCAACAATAGGGCAGAGGGCTTATTTCACTCCTGTTGACTTGTTACATGAATGAATGACTCGGGGAAGCCAAAAAGCGACCTCCAGCAGCAGGACCTTTCTACTGACATTAAAATAAATTGTGTTCATTAGTGATGGGCGAATTTATTCGCCAGGGGCGAATTCGCAGCAAATTCCCGTGATTCGCCGCTGGCGAAAAATTTCGCGAATCGCCATCGAAATTTCGCTTGGCGAAAATTCGCCAGAAAAACGAGTCGCGCGTCGTGCCGAAACAACTGTCCCAATTTCCGCAGGACAGTCACAATATCAAGGGCTTGTCCGGGTGTCCTGAGTTTGGTACCCAATGTCCCAAATTTTGAGAATTGCTTCTGGGACTCTGGACCTTTCCAAATTATAAGAAAACAGTGTGGCTTCTCAAGCTTTTCTGCTTTTGGTAAGAAAGAAGGGAACATTACTGTAACAAGGACAGTTTGCAAAGTGTAATTTTGGAAGCAATCATTAGGGTTTTTACACACAAACGCCTTAGACCCAAGTAAATTATTGAATGGTATTTTCTTGCAAGAAAATCGGCATTTAATATAACTGGGACCCACAATGCAATGTTATTCCAATAATTCCAATGTCATTGTGGCCCTAAGGAAGCAATGTGCCTGATTCAATTATAGCTCATATGTTAAAATTACCACGGTTGTACTTCAACCCAAATAGAATGCAATTAGTCTAAAAAAAAATTCTGTGTCACTGCTGGCATAAAAACGGCACAAATGTTTAGGCACAAGTTCATTTTGCGGAGAGTGATATCAGCTCCAGGACGAGGACGAGCAACCAGGTGCTAGCTTAACTATGCAGTTGCGCCTTAGACCCAAGTAACTTGTTGAATGGTATTTTCTTGCAAGAAATTGGCATTTTATATAACCGCGACCCACTTGTTGGTCATAAATTATCCTTGGAGTTTGTGTAGGGCACATAAAGGGACAAGTGAAATGAACAAACATTTTTATAATTGTCCAGCCGCTCATTAGTTTCATGATCCCTGATTTGTGCTGCGCAAATGAAATGAAGCAGGAGAAAAACAGGTAGGAAAAACACAGACTAAAGGACTTACTTGAGACTGTGAATTGTGACAGGGCTACAGAGAGAGTGGAAGAGGCAAGGAGAGGGAAAGGAAAGGTAAAAGGAAAGAGAAAATCTAAGCAGAAGAAAAAAGGGGAAGGAGAGTGGTCACAAGATAAATAAAGGAACAGGGGAAGGTAAAAGTAGAAAGTAATTGGGTTCGACTGTGACATAGATTTCCATTATTGCTCCAACATCCAGCCCTATGGATTTTGGACCTTTGTTGTTGCATCGCAACACAGCATACTGTACATTATTCACATTACACTATAGCTAGTGGAGCACTATCTCTCAGGAAGGCTATAGGATATATGGCAAGGTCACTAATCTTGCTGTCAACATAGTCATCCCATGTGTCCCCACGTGGCTGCAAAAGAGCAGCACCCCAGACTAATATTTGTGCAGCTTAATGTTGCATATAGTTGAAATTGTCCTAATTCATGGCACATTAGAATAGAAAATTAATAAATGTATTTTCAATCAACTTGGTTTGCAGATACAAAATACTATTACTTACTTGCAGCCAGTCAGATGTCCCAGTAGCTCCCCATCTTCTTTCTTAGGGACCCACTCAAAAGGTACTGTACAAATAGAATATAAATGTCACAATATAAGGCTGATTAGTAATTAAAACAGATAATTACTACATGGCAGCACAGAAACCAGTGCAACTAGCATCAGAATTTAATAATCAGCCCTGTAGTATCAGCTTATATTACAAGCCAACCTCATGTTCTGCTTAATAATTTGAGACAACCCCTAAGCTTAGCTTCTCAACAGCTGCTCAGAGCCCACTGAGCATGTGAGTGTCACAGACACTTTCCAAGATGGTGACCCCCTGTGACAAGTTTGAAGTCCTGGATCATTGCTGCTATTGACAAGCTGAAACTTTAGGCTGGTGCAATAAGTTCAATCTATAAAACATGGCATTTTTATCCTACTTCTTTAGTTTAACTTTCCTTGTCTTTTAAGCATCCAAACTCAAACTAAAATTTCCCAACATGATATTGCCCCCCAACATATATTTTCTCAAGTAATTATCACTCTTTCTTTATTTAGAAATAATCAATCATTAAATTAGCATCTTGACTGACTCTTTGGGAGGCAAAACGAAATAGTCTTGATTCACACCTTTTTTAACGGGAGGTGGAAGAGTAGGAGACTATTTGTTCCAATGTCAGATAACCAGTGGCAGTGAAGTGGTTAACTGCAAATCAAAGAATCACAGAAAGCTAGTGCTGATCCTTTCCGTAAGTGAGCATTACAATCTCATGACCCCAGTATTTCTTAATGGACTCCAGCTCTTCTGATACTTAGAATTTTCCTTGTGCCCTAGAAACCTACTGAGTCACTATTTTCTGTATGCCAAGATATCATTTTGTCAGTCTCACTTTACTGATGGCAATATATGGGCAGACTAGGCCAGCCCTGCAGTTTCTTATCAGCTTTCAGTTTTTCTCATCTTTGCTATACAATTTAATGCCAAACCTTCATTTACTGTGATTAAATGAAACGTATACCTTGTAACCTAGTTTGTTTGCAGCAATTGCTACATTATTACCACTTACAATTACTGCGTGGGTTACTTCTACATTTTAAGGAATTCTTTATACTTCTGTGCTTCCTTATTTCAAATACAATTATTTCTGTTTTTTTTTTAATAGAAGCACCACTTAAACATTTTTAAGTTGATGAGGAACCAAGAAGGAAGGAATACTCGGGAGAGTATTCAAATTGTTAAAGTAAAACTATACCCCCAAATTGAATACTTGAGCAATTGATTAGTTTATATAAATTAAGTGACATATTAAAGAATTTTTACCAAACTGGAATATATATTAAAGTAAATATTGCCCTTTTACATTTCTTGCGTTGAACCCCCATTTCGTGATGGTCTGTGTGCTGCCTCAGAGATCACCTGACCAGAAATATTTCAACTCTAACTGTAACAGGAAGAAGTGTGGAAGCAAAAGACAGAACTTTGTCTGTTAATTGGCTCATGTGTCCTAACTTTATAGTTTGTTTGGTATGTTTGTGTGCACCGTTGAAATATACGATCCCAGGAGGCTGTCCTTATTTTTTTTAAATGGTCATTTTCTATTTAGGATTACCCAATGGCACATGCTACTAAAAAAGGATATTATTGTGAAAATGGTTTATTTACATGATGCAGGGTTTTACTTACAAGTTTTTTTAAGCAATGTCTACATTGTTTTCCTTTAAATAATCTCTTTGTTGAATATCAGGCAAAGCTCATGGCAGGCAGTGATCAGAATAGCCAAGCATGAGAGGCAGGTACCAGAAATCAAATGATGTAACAAAGTACAGCACACCCAGAAATTACATTAGACCTATACTCAAGCATTGAACTTGATACCCCATCAATTCAATCTTTAATTTTGTGCTTAACTGCAGTACAGTGATGTCACATCAATTGAGTCATCATGCTGACACTACAGAATTAACCATCTTGGAAACCACATCAGGAATGAGTGTGCTCATGACAAGCACTTACAAGTATGAGGTCACCGAGGTATTCAGAACGTGGCAGTGCCAGTGGACTGGTCTATATTGTTTTCAGAACCTGTGTTGAACATGGAAATACAGTGCATACTGTTGCAAAACTGTAATTGGGGGCCGTCGTGCACAACAATTGGGCACCAGTGATTCTTAAACAATAACTGAACTGCAGACCAGTTGAAGAGTATTCCCTGCAATAGAGCTGAGAGGGAGATATCTGTCTAAACAGAGTTTATCCTGTTTCCTTTGGTGGCACTTCTCATGGGAAACCCAGGAGGAGCTAGCTAACTTCATATTACCCTATCTCTGGTTCTCTGACTAGACAACAATTCTCTTGATATTTAAATCCTTCTATCACTCCTTGGTAGGGCCAAAGCTCTATATAAGTAGCCTTACTCTGTCTGGCTCTCCTAGAGAGATCATTACAGGATCTAGCTACGTCTTACCAGTCCTGAATAATGATGACTCCACAGGAGGGTCAATTCCACTTAGGAGAGGTTCAGGCAAAAGCCTCTGACAGAATCATCTGCAAAATCTCCTCCTGAGCCCAAATGGCCCAGTCATTTTATATTATAGCACAACACCACCTAGCAGCCAAGCCTGAGATAGCTAGGAGTTATACAGTGGCCCAGGAAATGGGGTATTACACCTTCCCTTAGACTAATCTAATGGAATCTTTGGGAAATTCCAGGTGAATGCAGATGCATTTATCAGTCCACTATATATACACAAATATATATATATATATATACCTTACCATACACTCTATATTGTTTCCCTATATACCCCTGCACTTCATTTTGTTACTCTACACAAGCAGATTGTCAGCTCGAGCGGTTGCCTAGCAACAACTTTTTTACAGATATGGGTTTAAATACTGTGGGTTTTGGGTGTATGGCTGTTAGTATGTGTACTCCTGATGAAGATCCCTGTGGGGGATCGAAACATTGAGCTTTAATAAAAATTCTTCAATTTTGGACATACTAAAAATCCTGTGAGTGCCGCTGTTTTTTACTTCTACAGTTATTCCATATTGGCAGGCACCCAGGTACTTTTCCCTGGAAATGGTGTGCACCTTGGGACTCTATATATACATCTATGTATTCTTATTTTCTAATTACCAAGCTGCTGACTTGCCCTCCAACAAACAGGACTCTTCTTATGATCATCAAAACTGATCATCTTAACCATTAAATTGCTCTCAAGTTGCTGTCTTCTCTGTCCATCTGAAATACTTTTGAGAACATTTTTACTTCCTTCATTTGTGTAAATGTTTTTTTTTCAAATTCCCCCTTCCCTTTTAGCCTGCAAACTAAATCACTACCACAATTTAAGTCATCAGCTCATTTTAAATTGCTTGTGAATTCCAGCAAATTCCCCTAATGAGCCCAGCTGAAGAGATCCTCTCTCCGACAGATATCTTTTCTTCCCAAAGAATGATTATCAGTAGCATGTGCTTAATTTTAAATTACAGTCATTATTACAGTTGAATTAATACTGAAATTTGGTTTTAATTTAGTTATACACCACTATGGATCAGTGTGAGGTGCTTGTTTCTGCTTGATGGCTCTATTCTGAGACAGCTCTGCTTTCTGTATTGTGACCTAATTGCTCTTTTGGATGAAATAAAGAGAACCCATTCACTTATAGATACTTATCTTAATTTATAAATATTTACTTTGTATGTTTTATTAGTATGAGGCAGAAATTCTGATCATTGCCGGATGTATATTGAAGTTAATGGAAGGATTGTCCTTTCTGTTTTATGACAGATGTCATATATTTGAGGGCTGACCAAACATTTTATTAGATTGGACACAATAAAAGAGTCAACTGAGTTACAGTTGGTCATCCTTATCCTAAAGACTTTTTCTAAACAATTTCTCTTGATTTATCACAACTTCACATCAGTGAAGCTAAGTTGCCATATTTGCCATATGTCTGTTAGGCTGATGAAGGAATAATAGATCAGTGAAATGCAATTGTGTAGGCTGTAAAGGTTAAAACCTCCAGATAGTTGCAAAGCAACACCAAGTTGTTGTCATCCTTCTGGGACATGATTCTAACTATATAATGTAGTTCAAATATGTACAAACATTAGAATTTTTGGATCTTTAAGAACCGGCTAAATAATATTATAACAAATAGTGTAAAGGAGAAAGATAATATGGTTTCAAACAGTATAAAGAGTATCTAGTGAGCTCAAGACCATGTGAGGAGACCACCACTGATTCCAGAAGTTGAACTTGCAGAATTTTGGGATAATTTTTTATGTATAAAGTGTAGGGTTGTTCACCAATGAGACTTACTGTATGTATGCTCAGGAATTCTCTGTCTGTTCTGACTTTCTGCCAACCTTTCCGCTTTCAAAAGATCTCTTAAAACACCCTTATTTAGAGAAGCCTACCCTCATTCTGTTTAGCTACCAAATGCCATCTCTCATCTGATTATTTGTGGATTTTGCCCACTCCCCCACCTTGTGACTCACGCCCTTCCCTTTTAGATTGTATGCTCTTTTGCACAGGGCCTTCCTTGCCTTTTGTACTGGTATGTGAGTCTGTATGTTCTATGTATGTAATTTGTGTGATTTCTATATATAAACTCATAAACTCATTTATTCTACAGTGCTGCACAATATGTTGGTGCTCCAAAACTACATCAATACTAAAACAATATTAATGTTAGTTTGTCATATGCAGATATCATATGGTCAGTATACCCTGTATACAACTTTATAACAAAACACAATAAACTGGGGGAACTTTCCAACCTGGAAAGGCCCTAAAGCGTTGGTGTAATTTTTTTCTCATTACTTTGGAGCAGTGCGTATTCTTCCTTACTAGGCACTGGACTGAATATGACCGAGGAGCACAGGGTTTGTTGAGGAATTAGATATTCTAGATATTCCAAATGCAGAGGCTTCAGCTGTAGCAATGTGTCAAATTGTCATGAAGTTACATTTATGTTGCGTTATTCAAATTTTGTCACATACACAGTCATACACAAGTATGTCATGCAGTGAAATTCTTGTTGCTGTATATACACACAGTAAGTTGGAAGAGCAGCTCACTCACCCCTACAAAAAGGCAAGCCCAGGTGCTTCCACAAAAAGGAATATCAGCATAAAGATCATGGAGCACTCATGAGACTTAATTAATGTGCAACGTTTTAATGGTGTAAGACGAAGTTTTGGTTCTGCACAAAGGACCTGCACAAGACATCACAAACAGTTCCCCAAACTAAACCAACTGAAATAGTCCATAGTAAGTTAAGAATGGTACCTCTCCCTTTTTCAATGTATATATATATATATATATATATATATATATATATAAATACTCTAGAAGCATCCGCACTCAGAGGACCTAAAATTGAAAAATATCTAAAAGGGAGAAAGACCTTGGGTTGGGCCGAAACATCAGTCTTTAGCTCTGAAATAAAATATATTTTTAATGAGTGCGCATCCTTCTGGAGGTATTGAGAATATGTGATGATTCTGCACCCAGATGCACTTATCAAGAGTGCCAGTATCACACTGGAATGGATTATATATTTATATATATGTATATATATATATATATATATATATATATATATATATATAAAAAATATATATATATACAGTATATAGATATATATATATATATATATATAATATATATATATAGGGATAAACTGCTTGACTGGCACTGGGTTAAATGATTTTGCTGTTTTACTTCAGGTGAAGCAGCCAGACAAGCACAGTAACTTTAGTACATGTCAGGGTCAGGCCAAGGGGTAGGCAGAGTAGGCCATGGCTAGGGCACAAAGCTGGTGGGTACCTACTCTGTCGCTTACCCCATTTCCTGTCCCCTTCTTCTTGCGCTTCTGCACATGTGTACTGGCGTCACCTTGCCCATGCACACCCTCAGCCGGCACCGCAGCCTGCCAGGTTGCCTAGGGCAACTTACTTATTTTACTGTGTCACTGGCCAGTGTGGCCCAGCTCTGGTACATTTATTACAACATGGAAGGTAAGACAACCTTGCTCCACACTTGCTCTCAGTTTAGCTATGAACAGGGAACAACAGGAACAGCTAGCTACTACATATATACATTATAATCAGTAAGCGAGTACAGCATGAGTGCACATACTTAAAAATATTATTTTACATTGTGCTGAGTCACCAGCCACAACACCAGCACTGATTGGGTGCCATGCTCATTATATTTAGCTGTAAACAAAAGTAAAACACAGTCACACACTGATGGATGGGAAGATAACACTTAGAGACACATTTATGAAGGGTCGAATTATGAATTCATGGGAGGTTTTTCAAACTCTATTAAATTTGGCTTACTACGAAATTCGACCTAGGGAGATTTATTAAAAAAAAAAACAAAGTGGGACGAATTTAAACAACCCGAAACCTCGAATCGAATTTGATTTAAATTCAATCAAACTCGATTCGTGTTTTTCTCCAAAAAATACTTGAATGTCAGGAAGGCTGCAAACATCTCCAAAATGATGCCTGGACCTGTCCCATTGACTTAAAAAGCAATTTGGTAGGTTTTAGGTGGCAAATAGTCAAATTCGAATTCTTCCATGAGAATGATAAATCTTGAAAATCTAATTAAATTTTTTTTTTTAAAACTCGTATCGAACTACCTAGTTCATTTTGACAGTTTTGACCAAATTTTCAATTTGACCCTTGATAAATCTGTCAGAAAGAGAACATATTCAAGGGCTGTGTTTGACTGCCTACTTCTCCAGATTGAACCTACCGAATTGCAGTAGAAGTCTTTTGCCGAATTTCAATCGTACGATCGAACCCTTCAAAAGTTCGACTCGTATGATTTTGGCGAATATTCAAACAGTTTTTCTGCAACTTTTTGTAGAGTCGTTCAATCGTACGATTCTGGCGAATAGTCGAAAACGCGCTTAAAACCGGCGAATATCGCCAGTCGAAATCGAGCTAAAAGCCCTCGACAATTCGATCCTTAGTAAATCTGCCCCTGGGTCATGTAGTATATCCTCCATTGCAGACTAGAAGGAGAAGCTATCCTTGACTGGGAAGGTTAAGAAGTGCAGCTGTACATTTTTAAGGTAAGGACAGTGCAGAGTTCTAAAGAGCTGGAACAAGGTCAAGAGTCAAGGATTTAAAAGCAACATAGAGAAGATCAAGTGAAAAATGTTAACAGAATGTCCTAAGAAAACAGTACAGCACTTCACTGTTATATATTAATCTATTTTATTAAGTGTTAACTTGAAAAATTAACAAGGACGTGTATTTATAAGAAGACGTTGTGATGGGAATGTTTCAATACAAACACTAAAATGACCAGTGGAATTTGGTTCATAGGAATCATTAACTGGTTTAGAGGTTAAAATAAATTCCCTGGACACCTATATCAAACAGAAGCCAGAAAATCCTACTGTAAAATGGTTCTGTTCCAGCAGGACTATTAAAACTGATAAACTTGAATGCATGTCATCTGTTTAGCAAGTAATATGTTTTTATATGCATTTTATATGTTTGTATATGCATATATACCGTATTTGCTGTCGTATAAGATAACTTTTTCCCCCTGAAAAAAATGCCCCTAAGTGGGATGTCGTCTTATACGCCGGGTACTACTTCATCCTACTTCATCCGACGTCGATCGCGATCTGCCCCGCTGCTCCAGCCGCACTTCCTGGTTGTGACGTCAAAAGTCTCGCGAGACGAGACTAGACGCGCAACCAGCAGTGAGTTCTGAGAAAAGAGCGCGGGGAGGCAGAGCAAACAGAGTTTGAGCAGCAAGACGCAGAAGGTAGGGCTAAGCACCTAACTGGGACTCAGGGAAACATGGACACAGTGACACAGAAGGCGGTCTGAAAGCAGCAAGCAGGGACACAGAAGGAGGGCCAACAGCAGCAAGCAGGGGCACAGACAGTGTGCAGAAGGTGTGTAGAAGAGGGGGTAGTCTTATACGGCAAGTATATAACAAACTGTACATTTTAAGTGGAAATGTTGGGGGGTCGTCTTATACGCCCAGTCGTCTTATACGTCGGCAAATACGGTATATGTCTTGAAGCTTTACAGTGAAAATATTATCCTATAACTGCTACGCAGAGAGGTTGTTGTGTATTTGTAGTGCAGGTATGAGACCTGTTATCCAGAATGCTCAGGACCTGGGGTTTTGCGGATAATGGATATACATGCCGTAAGTCTATTAGAAAAGCATGTAAACATTAAATAAACCCAATAGGCTGGTTGTGCTTCCATTAAAGGGATACTGTCATGGGAAAATATGTTTTTTTTAAAAATGCATCAGTTACAGTGCTACTCCAGCAGACTTCTGCACTGAAATTAATTCTCAAAATTATATTCAATTTTGAAATCTGACATGGGGCTAGACATATTGTCAATTTCCCAGCTGCTCCAGTCGTGTGACTTGTGCCAGCACTTTAGGATGGAACAACATTATGGCACGATGTTACTTCTCCTACTAAATGTAACCGAATCTCAGTGGGACTTGGCTTTTACTATTGAGCGTTGTTCTTAAATCTACTAGGCAGATGTTATCCTGTGTTGGGGAGCTGTTATCTGGTTACATTTCCATTGTTCTGAAACAGCAAATTTATTTGTAATATTGGTGTGTAGGCAGCCATCTCAGGTCATTTTGCCTGGTCAGGTGTTTTCAGAAAGAGCCAGCACTTTAGGGTGGAACTGCTTTCTGGCAGGCTGTTCTTTTTCCTACTCAATGTAACTGAATATGACACAGTAGAACTTGGCTTTTACTATTGAGTGCTGTTCTTAGATCTACCAGGCAGCTGTTTTCTTGTGTTAAGGAACTGCTATCTGATAACCTTCCCACTGTTCTTTTGTAAGGCTGCTGGGGAGGAGGGAGTGATATCACTCCAACTTGCAGTACAGCAGTAAAGAGTGACTAAGTTTATCAGAGCACAAGTCACATGACAGGTGGCAGCTGGGAAATTGACAATATGTCTAGCCCCATGTCAGATACTGGAGCAGCACTATTTTGAAAAAACATGTTTTGCCATGACAGTTTCCATTTAAGGATTAATAATATCTTAGTTTGAATCAAGTACAAGGTACTGTTTTATTATTCTATAACTGCCAGGTCAGTTAATGGTTATAAGCTTGTTGAATGGTCAATTGGCAACGCACTCCAGACCTTCACAGGAAAAGTGCCAAAGTCAGAATTCAAGTTAAAAGGACATAAAAAAAGGACATATATTTTGATTGAACATTTGATATACAAACAAGCTTCTGAGGTGTTTAAACTTGTATGACAATTATATGGTACAAGTTGTTGAGGAGCCAACCAGAAAACATGCTATACTGGATCTAGTGATCTTTAATGACGCAGACCATATAGCAAATATGCGAGTCACTGAACCCCTGGGTTAGGAAGTCATAGCTATACAGTAGCATTACAGGTTTATCCAACAGAAGAGAAGGAAGTCCCATATCCACTATATTCTGCCAAAAAATAAGGATTTTATATTTCCTGTTTTTTTTTTCATTTTAGCATGCTTTCTCTGGTCTCGATAAACATTTGTCTAATTTATCTTTCTTTCTTTCCCAACCCTACCAGTGTCGGACTGGCCCACCAGAATACCAGGAAAACTCCCGGTGGGCCAAGGTGTCAGTGGGCCCTCATGCTGCTAAACTTTTGGCCTATTTCATGGTCATTCCCTATTTCTATGAGAACAAAGACGCTAAATAGATGGAATAATGATTATAGTATGTAAAGAAAACAAACTAGGAGAATAGAGGTTGATTGAGATGAAGAATATTAGTACTGAGAGTGGGCCCCTGGTCTAAGGTTTTATGGTGTCCCAGTCCGACACTGAACCCTACTACATTCGTTTTATCCACTAATTATGTTTGAATACCTTTCTGGACTGTCCTGTTTCTCTCTGGCAGGGGAGCTCCTGGGGCTTCTTTGGAGACACATATCTTCCCTGCTAAGGGGATGTGGTTGTCCTGAGCTAGAAAAGAACACCAAAATATAATGACTTTATAGCCTACTTCTTTTTCACCTTTCTTTTTCACCTTTAATGACATGGGGTTACCTGACATGTCTGTGTATGCCACTCAATGAATTCCAATAGATTATTATATCTTGGTCCATGATGGGTTGATGTTTTACATTTGATTTGTGCATATTGAGTCCTCAAGATGTTTTATACCTGAAAAATGGGTACGCCGCCAATATGCTGCAGGTAGATGGATAATTAAGGTATACTCCTTCCATATTTTGATAATCATGTATATATTATATCTTTTTAGATATTTCTAATTCAGTTCATCGGCACTGTGTATGTTTATTGGTCTTATTCATTTCTTATAGGTCGGTACCCAAAGGAAAACAGACTTTATCTGGAAAAACAATATATCTCATTATTCTGCATGTGTTAAAGGGGACCCGTCACCCACAAGAAATATTCAGAATCCTATTTTATCACATTAGTCAAGCAAAATGAACTTTATTTACACAATATAAATTATTTGATTCTTGTTTCCTTCAGTCTGGGAATTCAAAATTATAACAAGCAGGCAGGAGCCATTTTGTTATTAAGGCAAGCCTTGCATCATCTCAAACTCTTGTTTGTGCACCAGAATGGGGGAACCAATGTCCATCCCCATGTCCTCCCTATGCAATTAAACAGTGAAGAGAATTGGGGGAATGTTTGGAGAGCAGTGACATCTAGGAAGTGCTGAATGGAAAGTGAAAGCAATTCTCTGTCCCGAGGAGGGGCAGACAATATTTGATTGTCAGCTGATATTTTTAAATGAGCTTACAACAGCTACGAATGCTTTAATAAAAAATTGAAATTGTATTTCATGTTTAATTTGAAAAGGACTTTTATTATACTGATTTTTGTGTCTGGGTGACGGGTCCACTTTAATCTGTCTCCTTCATCCTTGCAGGTCTATACTCACAGGTACAGACAATGACCAAGTAGAACACTAACCCTATGCCATTAGGGTGATATTTTGCTCCTGTGTTACCATGTCCATGTTACCATTTATAGTAATAAAGAATCAAGCTTAATAACATGTGACATTTCTTCCATCCAAAATGAAGTAAAAATAAGCAGTGATTTAATTTCTAAATATTGGTCATGTAAAAGCAGTGATCCATAGTTTTCTATAGAGAGAAATATTGCATGGGTCATAGTTTTCAAAATAAATGGGCAATTGCCCAGGTCTCACCAGGCACCATCAGAATTTTATCAGTGACAACTTGTGACTGAAGTATCCTCCAGAAATGGCAGACCCCTCATTTTAATCAGCTCAAATCAAACTAAAGCAAATGGATAATATCCAAAGGGATATTTAGTACTGTAAAACTAGTATTTGTGATTACCATCTATTCCAAACTCTGTTTGTCAATGGCGGCATTCCTGGACCTCATGTCTAGTTCATTATACGATGACTATTTTCTTTATTTCCTGCCCTATTATATTCAAGTTCACCTGTTTAAGGGTAGTCCTATTACAAATTTCCTGGGGAAGCTGTAGGGGCCCAATAGAAGAGTCTTTGACCTAGGCCCACAGCTACCTTAGAGAAGCCCCGGGGCATTATCCTCCCTTCAAATACAGTAGGAGAAGGAAATAGAGTACTGCAGACTCCCAGCAATTGTTTTCATCTCACTCCTAATGGGAATCCACATTAAACTAGCAGACAGCAGTAAACCCTCTAGTCCTTAATAACAAAATATCTGGTTCTGAAGGGGTTATTACGTGCGTGCAGTGTTGAAGGCTCTGATGCCCATTAATCTGAATTGAGCAGATGCTTCTTATTAAATAATTTTCATTGACTTATTATTGAGTTACATCAATTTGACCAATTTAACCATCTCCTGGTACATCAGTTCAAACAAAACATTATTCCCATGAGATGTTTTATTAATAATGCATGTGATCATCATGGTTTAGAACTTAATTGGGTTTGCCTCTGATATACTAATCATCTAATACAGACAGAGCAAAGTCTTGTTTTTGTTTTTTTTAATTTTCAAAAGCAACATTCACTAACCAGTCCAGCTCATAACTATTACGTTGTTTCAAAGTGAACAGATGATATTTAAGAGAGGGATGCATTCTATAGTGTGGTGCTGATAAACCCAGTGTAGTCAAGATGAAAACATTAAAGGGAAGGTCTGCTGTTTCTGTTGCATCTTACATTAAGCACTTCATGTGTAATTGAATAGGGAAAATAAAAAAACTAATGTGCAAGTATGAAAAGCTCATATTGATTAAGTGAATGGAGCCCATGGCCTTTCTGCTTTGCAGAGTCCACTTAGTAAATGAAATGTCCTTGACAGCACTGGTTAATAAAGCAGGACGGAGACTTAGAGCTTGACCTAATTGACATTTGTACTGTACGCAGGACTACCAGGCTGCAGTTATCTGACACCTGCTGCAAAATTGCATCTGTGATGGGGGATGAAATTCTTTGAAGTCTCATTATGATTGGGTCACTTCCACATTAGAACTATCTGCCTGCACTTCTGAGCGTGGAAGAGGAGAAGGGATATTCTATGAACTAATTCCAGAGTGAGCCAAGAAAATCCAGCTAACCCAATGACCTTCTTTCTGAATGCACCACGTGGTGTTTCAGCCCTTGTGCAAAAATAGACTGGCCTACAGATTTGTTGTACAGATAGAAGGTAGTTGCTTGTATTCTTCCTTTGTTTTTGGACTATAGCTTGGAGTCGTTGGGTATTGTAGTTCAACAAAAAAAATGTTGATTGCTGATTAATATGGATATGCTTACCTCTCAAAAGATGGGGCATGATTATAGAATTATAGATGATAATATAGATGATAGAAATTAATATATGGTAGTAATATAATTAAGATTATTATCAAATGACAGTGTTTTTTATGTACCACAATTTATGTATGCAATAACATAATTTATGTACATTGCAAAATATATACTGTCATGTTATATATAATTTAACTATATAGAAAGTTCCTTTGCAGTTTTGTGAACATATAAAGGATCATATACAAGGTGTATGTCCTTATCTTGGGTACTGTACTATGGTACAGTATTTGTTGTAACACAAGTTACTAAACATCAGTTATAACTAGGAATGTACCAAATCCAGTAATGCTTGTGTCTGGCTGACCCAAAATTAGGGGTCGGAATGGAACTTTTTGTCATGAAACAAGGAAGTAAAAAAGGTTTTCCCACTTTTTCCCTCCCTGTCCCTAATTTGCATATGCAAATTATGATCCAGATTTGTTATGATATTCAGCAGAGTAAAGAGAGCCCAGTGGGGGAGGTCTATAACTTCTAGTAATGCCATATAAATATAAGTGTGTCTCCATTGTAATAGTTGCAGTTTTCAGAATTTAAACCTATTTTTATCTGTGCACCCACACCCTAGCACAGTATTCCATTTTGAATGAAACTGCTAAAAGCTAGGGGTAATGCTTGAAGTATATGTACAGCGTAAACTTAATGACCAAAACCTGCTAATTGAATGGTTCTAAATTAAAAAAAAAACTTGGGTAATTGTTAGTGTTCATCTGTGTTTATTTTTAAATATGGCACCCAGTGCTTGGTCATTGCAGAGATTCCATTATTCTTAGTGGGTTGCGTATGTAATCGACTTCCATACTTCTGTGGAGGATTGCCCAACCCATCTAGTACTGCTAGATCACCTAAACTTGAGAGCATCGATATCAGATGGATTTTCCTGACATCATCTTCCCTTGGGTCTATCCTTCCAATGGCTGTAGACACATTCCCTCAATCAGGAAGGAGAGCTACGTGTAAGAGACAGAGCTTCTCTCTGAGTTTCTTATTCAAATGGTACTATATATCAGGGGTCCCCAACCACCAGTCCATGGACCAGTGGGGGTGGCGGGCTATGACGAACTGGGGCGCCTCTTGCTTCATCTGCAAAGCAATGAAAAAGACCCTAATTTACCAGCTCCTTGAAGCGCCATTGCCACAACAACAGTTTTGGACAGTTTTTTTTTGGTAAGCCTGAAATGTACCCATACATCTACATCCCGCCCCCCCCCCCAGGTCCTCATAAAAATGATCCTGCTTGCAACTGGTCCGGGGATGCAAAAAAAGGTGCCCCCCAGCACCATGGCAAAACAGTACAGTGTGACAACTTCCTAGAGGACAAATGGCACAAGCAGGAGTTATTTGTGTTGGTTATATAACCATGTCTTATCTTAATTCCAAGTGGTCATTTTGATTCCCATTGCTATGAAGGTATAAAAGGGATGGTTTACTTTTTTGGTAACTTTTAGGTATATTATAGAATGTCTTATCTGTAGCATTTTATAGTTTTGATTTTGAATAATTCACCTTCATCAGTTCTACATCTTTCCACCTTTTAAATGTAGGTTACTGACCTCAATAGCCTGGTAGCATAACTTGCACCTTTGCACCCAGGAAGATGTTGAAATTCCTACATGCACAAAAAAGTTAATAATTAAAAAAAAACTAAAAAAAATAAAGACCAACTGCATAATGTCTACATCACTGTCTACATCATATTAAATGCTAATTTAACAGTGACCTCTCCCCAATCAGTATCCCCAGTCTTACATGACTAGGGTGTCAAATGAAATCAGTGATTCAATCTTGGTTTCCCAAACAAGTGGCCACGGTTAAGGAGACTGCCTCATACAGATTTAAATAAACAAAAGGAATCCTGGGAGTGAATTCCAAATAAGCTCCAAAAGAATCCAATTTACATGGGTTTATCCTATAGGCTAAAGCTCACCCACTGGGTTTTCAAGCAAAAGCCAGTATAATAGCTGATCAGATTCCCAACTAACAGACCGGTTTCGCCTTTCGAAAGCAAAACTGGTCTGTAATTTTGAATCTGATCAGCTATTGTCCTGGCTTTTGCTTGAAAACCCAGTGGGTGAGCTTTAGCCTATAGGATAAACCAATGTAAATTGGATTCTTTTGGAGCTTATTTGAAATTCACTCCCAGGATTCCTTTTGTTTATTTAAATCTTGGTTTCCAAAATAATTAAAAACCCTTGAATCAGTGAAGCTTGTTTTCATCATAAATAACAATAGCACTTTAAATAATGGACTGTGTAAAAGAAATATGAAATATGTTTGCAATTAACTGCATTGCAGAGAAAATCATCCCATATTATAACAGAAAAATAAGAATCTTTACACTGAGTGAGAGGTTCCCCTCAGCGCTTTCCTTGGACCTCTTGAACTCCATTAATGATCCTTCACCTGTTTCATCCTTCAGTAAGTAGTATCTTTTGTAAACGTTATTTGTAAGATGCAGAATAAAAACAAAGCTCCTCTGTCCTTCAGATATTATTCTAAAGGGGTCATAACCCATCCATCTAGCCAACTTTCTGAATAACTGTTGGACAACAATGGCTGTCTGAAATTTAAAGCTTCTGTCCTTTCAGCAAGGGAGATTCTGGATAAACAATGACATTTATAACTTTGTATAGTGAGGCAATTGTAGTAAAAGAAAACAACTGACATAGGAAGCTTCATATTCCTTTTGTATCTCATTGCCTACATTGTAGTGTGATTGTAGTACTGCTGATTAGTTAATGCATATTGCGTGAATTGTGTGGTGCCCTATAGACAGGGGTATGGTTGATAAGTGATTGTTATAGTTGAATAAAGTTAAATTACATTTCTAAAAAATAGATCAGCTTTGTATATAAAACTTTGTAAAATATAGCTTTATCAGCAGTCACAAAGGAGCTATTTAAAGTGGTTGTTCACCTTTAAAGTTAACTTTTAGTGTGATGTAGAGAGTGATATTCTGAGACAATCTGCTATTGGTTTTCAATTTCTATTATTTATGTTTTTTGGGTTATTTAGCTTTTTATTCAGCAGTAGTGATGGGCGAATTTATTCGCCAGGGGTGAATTCCCGCAATTCGCCGCTGGCGAATAAATTCAAGAAACGCTAGCGATATTTTGCCTGGCGAAAATCCACTGAAAAAAACGAGTCGAGTGTCGAAGTTGACGCGACGCGCGTCAAAAGCGTACCATGACTCGTTTCGCGAATTTTTCGCCAATTCACAAATTTCTCTGGAAATTTGCGAATTTTTCGGCGAAGCGAAACTGGGGAGATTCGCCCATCACTATTCAGCAGCTCTCATCTTTGCAATTTGGTTGAGTGGAATAATAGACTGGCATAGGAACAGCAGAGGGCCTGAATAGAAAGACATGTAACAAAAAAGTAGTAAAAACAATAAATGTGTAGTCTTACAGTGCGTGTGTTATTGGATGGAACAGGACACACACACAGAATGATTTTATTCTCTCAGGAACACTCATGTGTCCTTAACTGAGAATTCACTGGCAAAATGTTCATGTTTAGGGCTCTTACACACAAGCGTTTTTACCTGCGCTCCCCTGCGTTCCATTTTGCTGCGTTCAGCCGCAGGGAAGCGCAGGTATAGACGCACTCAATGCTTTTCAATGAGGCTGTACTCACACAAGCGCATGTAGGCGCCAAACGCAGGAAAAATGCAGCATGTTGCGTCTGAACGCAGGGGAGCGCAGGTAAAAACACTTGTGTGTAAGAGCCCTTAGGTTGTTTGGTATGCTGTAGAATGCCTTATTCTTAGCACCTTTTCAATTGGGTTTCATTATTTTTTTTTCTAGTTTTTTTAATTATTTGCCTTTTTCTGGCACTTTCTAGCTTTTAAATCTATTGCTCTGTGAGAATACAATTGTATTGTTACTGTTACTCTTTTTTTTACTTATCATTCTATTGAGGCCTCTCTGATTCATTCTTTCCATCTCTCATTGAAACCACTGCCAGGTTGCTAGGAAATCTAAGACCCTAGCGACCAGATAACTACTGAAATAGCAAACTGGAGAATCTGTAAAACATTTTCTAGATGGTCTGGAGGTCTGGAGGAACTTGTCAGACACATATACTTGTTATTATGCATAAGGTGAATTTTCCTGCATAAATCTTTGCAAGCAGAAGACAGGGGTTCCACTGAACAGTCACAAATCACAAACACCAAAAGGGGCAGGGATTACTGGAAAATGGGTGGAGTCTTGTGCACTTAATTGCATGTCTGCTGTAAGTGCGCATGGATGGGGTTCAGCAGGTATGTATTGTTTACTATAGGGCTCAACTGTACATTATTTATAAGCTGTTTTTTAAAATGCCTAAATGTAGAACTGTACTTCAATATCCACCATCAGCCATCAAAATGCATTGCTTACATTTCCAGCACTCACATACATTCCTCATTTCTTTAGCATTGATCAGTCCCCATTTAGCACAGGTGTTTAGTTGCCTGCAGATGGAACGGTGCCCTATATCTATCGTCTTGAAAATAGGACTTTGAAAGGAAGATCTTACATGTAGATAATATCCTGTGCTCTAAATATAGAAAAGTCCTTTGCTAAATAGAAAAACCCACAGTTTGTGGTCTTGCCTTTGCAGTTGGAAGCTGGAATCAGCCGAGAACAGGTGCAGAAAAAGTGCTGTGCAGCAGATAACATCAATTAACCCCTTGACCACCTCTGCTCTGTAGTACTGTACTGTCATGTACTTTTAATTAAACTATGAGAAAATTAGATTGTGTTTTTTATTAGATAAATTAATGTATGTTAAGAAAAAAATATTCATTATAATCAAATTAGATATTTGCACATAATGAGTATTATTTCTCTGCTGAACCAAGTTAAGAAAGAGTCCTATGTGACACAGAACCTCTGTAAACTGACGTCTGTGCAGTTACTGGTATGAGTGAATAAATGTGGCTGAAACATTTATACTTAATTGTAAAGACACGGTCTGGCTTATATTCATGACTATTGTAACAGTTGCTCAATAGACTATGATAATTGGATTCACCTGATGGTAAAGAAAGAAAGCTTCTTTGCTGTTGTCCAATACTCCAAGTATATTCTTAAGCCAACATGTTAATATATTTGCACAGTACAGGTATATTATATTAAGGTTATTGTGGACAATGACCAGCCCCTGTGAACCTTTAAAAACATTTAGCATTCAATCCTTCTATTATCCTTGGGTGGATGGGTGTCAGAAGGCAAATGCAGAACCATGTCTCTTATTTTCTGATACTTCTGGCATAGTAAATATTATCTAAAATGCATGGGACCTGATATTGTCCAAATAACGGGTCTTTTTTGAAAACTGCATCACCGTACCGAAAGTCTACTTAATAACATGGAAAAACATTAAACATGAAAAAAGTCAACAAGATTGTTTTTCTACCAATGTCGATTTATGCAGCTTAGTCAAGATCACATGTTGGATGGACAGTTTTTGCTTAACTATTTGTCTTTTGGTACCTGCAGCCCTGTCATGCCAGGTAGGCCATATAAATGTCTGCATTATGAATGTCAATATAGCCTGTACATGGGCTATAAGAGACATCTTTGGGCTTTGTAGTCTTTCACCTGCTGACAAAACAATATAGTGTATCTAATCTATGGTAGATTTGGAGACTAGGGAAGGCAGATCTATTATGTTGGCTTCCTCGCTACCAGCCCATGCTTGTGTCAATAGCTGTACAGTCATGCAGTGGCATGGGCATCATGGGTCCAGGTCACATATGTTGGGGGCATAACAATTATTATGCTCCTTCACTTATGATAATGTTTAGTTAAACAGGATTTTTGGATACCTTTCCATTCCACAAAAAGTTTCAAGCTTAAGCCAGAGAATCTTACATGCACTGGAAGTGACTGCCTGTAAACTCTTGGAAATACTTAATATCATATGTGGGCTTTCCTTGTCCTTTAATACTCATGTTACTATATATATATATATATATATATATATATATATATATAAATATATATATATATATATATAGTGATGGGCGAATTTATTCGCGAGGAGAGAATTCGCGGCGAATTCCCGCGATTCGCCGCTGGCGAATAAATTCGCGAAACAGCCAAAAAAATTTGCCGCGCAAAAACGAGTCGCGCGTCGTTTTTTACGCAACGCGCCGAAAACGACGCGCCGCGCGCCGAAAACGACGCGCCGCGCGCCGAAAACGACGCAATGCGCGCTGAAAATGACGCGACGCGTCAGAAACGACGCGACGCGCGTCAAAAAAGACGCGCAACTCGTTTCGCGAATCGGCGAAAAATTCGCGAATTTCTATGGAAAAAGTTTCTCTGGAAATTCGCGAATTTTCCGTCGAAGCAAAACGCGCCCGTTTCGCCCATCACTATATATATATATATATATATATATATATATATATATGGTCTTGAGAAAGGTCTTAGGAGCAGAACAAAATGTTGACCTATGTTTTAATATATAAAACAATAAATGTTATGAACTTTTAACTTATTTGTAAATGTTCCCAGTATGCATCTGCATTTTTTGGAACTTTGCTTGAAGCAGTAGCGGATAGCACCTGGGTCATATTGAATCAGTGCACAGAACAGACCCAACTACATAGAAAGGTCTGCACTTGCAGGTCTTATGTAGAAACAATTAAGTTGTTTTATTTGTGGAGACTTATGTTGCACAAACAACTCCTGTCTACTTAACATGTGAAGGCTGGAAAGGTGTTAATTGGGACATAATATTACATCACCAATGTGAGAAGATTTGATCTTCAAGAAAGAGGATTGGGCTATCCTCCGTGCCCATTTGCAGGAACACAATGTACAGTAAATGCCAATACTGACTAGCAGGGTTCTAGCTAGTCTGCAAGCAGACTCTTAAACCTAGTATGGGGGGGGGATATAATAAAGTTTGCAAACTTTGCTCCTTGTCTGGTAACCTACAGAAACTAGATATTTGGTTATTAATAGTATACTACTAAATGCTACCTACTAATTGATGGATATTTAGGTAATAGATGTGGTACAAATAATGACTTTTTATTGCACCCTGGCAAAGACACCTTTCAGGAGCAGAGGTACATTGGATTTGTGTTATACCCCTACTGATTCTGATTTATTTAATTTGGAGGCATCCAAAGACTTCATTGGACTGCTGAGTTACTTGTCAAAAGTGATATGTTTTCACAGCTGCAAATCTCTATGGCATACCTTATGCATAACCTTGCCTTGCAATGTAAAGATTGCATAGATGTGACAGGTTGCTACATTCTTATATTCCTTATGAATTAACCTGACTGGATGTTTCCAGCCTACTCAAGCAATACAGCACTTTACTGTGGTCTGGATGCATTTCACTCCACATCACAATAAGATCATGTTGCATTAAAAGTGGGATCATATTAAAGTCATTGGCAAATAGAGAGAACTGCTTTGATAACCTTCATGGGACCCACACATTTATCAGAGCTGGTAAAGTTTAGTCTTTTGGGCCATATTTGTGAAAGGAAAGAGCTATGACCTACAGGAAATGTGATAACAACCCCCTCAAACAAATAAACGAAATACGTTGTATTTTAAGTTGTTCTTGCCGATTATTCTGTAGCACAGTGTTGTCCAAAGATTTCTAGCAAGATTTTCTGCTTGTTTGAATTTATGTTCTACCAAACATTTTGAATTATTTATTATACTTTAATAATGTCATCCACAGAAGTGTATCAGCCAAGTGGCCCATCAGGGCAACTAAATAATTCTTGGAGCTCACTGTCTGATACGGAATGGGCCTTCACTTGGCAAAAATTCTGAAATGGATGTTTTACATATTATTTTCTCTCTTAGGAAAAAGCTTTTGGTCTCCAAAGCTGAAACGGGATATTATGGAGTTAGATAAGGGCAAATAAGCTGGTAAAGGGTATGGAAAGTCTCAGTATATAGTAGGTAAGGATCAGTTGTATTGGCTAGATGAAACTAGTTCAATCCCCAACAAACTCCTACAATGAATTTGCTGCTTTCTTACATACCGTGATCTACTTTTCTGTCAGTTTCAAATCATGTTTGACATAAAGACATACATCAACACCTGTGCATGTATGCTATCCTTCAAAAAAAATAACTAGATGTTCACCATAAACAAATAAGTTATCTATTCTTGTTTCTGTACAACTTTTCAATACCACTAACCTCCAGGCTTAAAAGGGTTTGTGACTGGTATTCATTTTTTTGTTCTTGTGGTTTTTTAATTAATTAGGTTTTTGCTCAGAAGCTCTCCGATTTGGATTAAGCAGCTATCTGCACCCCTATTTGCATACTTAGCATGTAGCAGTGATGTAATATCTAAATAAATAATAAATATTTTTTTTATATTCATAACAAAGTAATGGATAGGTATGTTTCTAACATTGATTATTGTTTCTATCTGTTGGATATAATCAAACAGTAGTGAAGGCCATTATTGAGTTGAGAAGTGAAGGGGAGAAATATGGCATACTTTGAAGTCTCTGTGCCAATCTTTAAATATTGGTTTGAGCACAAAGGATTCAATACCTGCTAAGTTGTTTGCCAAGAACACAGTGCAAAGCTGTTCTCCAGTGGATAGATCTGGCAGGACATCCAGCTGACATTGTTTTGTTCTATAAAACTGAGAGCAGGCTCCAGAGAATCCAAACAACTTAAAATATTAACACATTTACTTCCAAATTTTCTTGCAACAACTCTTGTTCCAAAGAGATTGGTTGCCATCTAGAGTGAAGTTGAAAGGACTGGTAGAGCTAGTTACATTAGAGGCATGGTTCCAAATCTGAAACTGATTGTCCGAATGCAATGCATGACAGAATTTTAAATAAATGGAATAAAAAAATTACAAAAACTCAACCTTTCTCTTCAGTATGTAAACAAATAGGAAACCATAATTGAGAGGGAAAGCCTGTTGGTGTGAGCCACAGTGTACCAGATATTTAATTGATGCTTCTTAAAAGGAATGTCTCTACACCATTAAGTCCCTACCCTGGCAGGTGTTGCCTGGGGGACTAACCCTACCCTGTCCCTTCTAGGCAGAGTACATAAATGCTCATTCTACATCACATGACCTAAACTTACACTTAGTACAATTGTTCATTGATGGAGGTCTCTTTTTCTGACTGCTACTATGTTCTCCTCTGTACTTTAGGGTCCAGTGTTCTATACTGAGGCCCCTAGCCACAGGCTCTCACTGAAGTATCTTGCCCACCAGGCAAAGCTAACATTACAGGGAACTTCCCACATAGTAAGAGGAGTTACCCTTGCATTTGTATCAGTGGTATACTGCCTACAATGATAACTAAACCTGAATTCGGGTGGTCTGAGGACTGCAAGATGCTAAATGCTAATAGTATCTTAGGGCCCTTACAAACGGGCATTTTGGACCTGCGCTCCCTTGCGTTGCGTTTGGCTGCGTTCAGCCGCAGGGGAGCGCAGGTCTAGATGCACCTCATTCTTTTCAATGAGGTTGTACCCACGAGACGCGTGTAAGCGCTGAACGCAGATTCAGATGCAACATGCTGCATTTGGTGCCTACATGCATTCGTGTGAGTACAGCCCCATTGAAAATAATTGAGTGCATCTATACCTGCGCTCCCCTGCGGCTGAACGCAGCAAAATGGAACGCAGGGAAGCGCAGGTAAAAACGCCCGTGTGTAAGAGCCCTTATAGTCACCATCTCATTATAACTGATGTGCCACATCCCCTTCACGGAGGCTACAGTATTACCCTACTACCACAGGCAGCATCTCACATAACCATATCTGGTATCCCACAGACCCTTCCCAGAGGTGACTATTTCTACTTTATCCCACAGCTACTATACCATAGTTTCTATCCCACAGCTATTGTCCCTTCTCAGAGTTTATTTTCTCCACTGCTAGAGACACCATTTTACTCTACTATATTTGGTTTGCAGAGTCAGACTCAGAAGCTTGTATTTTCACTTCTTTTATAGGTACTGTCTCAACTTACTATACCTGCTGTCCTACCGTCTCCTCTGAGATTGTATTCTTCATATCCTACATGGGCTAAACACTGTGGGGAATTCAAATTAGGAGGTAGCCGAGCCACTACCTATGTGGACCAGGTTTCTTTTTCATTGACTTAGGGTGTGCGAGATCCTACACCAATTTCTGCATTGGAATTAGGGACATAGCACAAGTGATATTTTAATTTCCAATGGAATTAACAGTGTTTAAAACTTATGAATGCAAAATGACAAATTGTGATAAATATGTGGAATCTTAGTGGCTTTCATTACTTTATAAAAATAGAAAATAAACATTAGGTTTGTTTCTAAGATTGCTATGAGCAATGGATTAACGTGAATACCAACTCAAATAGGCAGTGGGAAATGAATGGAGCTGTAAGTAGTAGACTTTGTGTTGATACTGATCTACATTTGGCAAATAGTGTAAATTTCCCTACCTGGAGCTGGTGTGTGAGTCAGATCATCAGGTAACTGAATCGATGTTTTTCAGTCAGCCAACCGCCTGGAATTAATTTATTGTGTGATGGATCTCATCTGATAATGACTGCAATATCTTCTAGTACATGAGAATGGCATTGCTTTTCAAACATATCCAGATGCCTTACTGACCCCATTTTGCGATGTGAGATAAAATATTTAGAGATACCGGGAAGCCACTGGAGATACTAGGTGATGTTTCCATTAATTAACAATTCAGAAAAATTACACTAACAGTAAAAATACAACTCTTCATATGCAGTTAAATAATTAACATAATTTTTTTCTAATCATTCATGGTATCTCAACCCCACCATTTATTTAAAGTGCTCAGGTATTCCCTTAATATCTGTGTTTAAATTTTAACAGACATATGGTGAAAATGGGGGGTCTCTATGGCCACTTGGAAATGAGAGGCATGGGAGAGTTGTTCAGACAACCTGTTAGCTCTATCAGTTGATTTTCTACTGCTAGGTGTGGTACAGTAGACATTTAAGACTTCTGTTTATTAATAGGTTGTGACTTTAGAGCATTTGATTAATTTCTGACTGTCCAACCAGTGTTGCAGCATTTGGAGTCAATGGATGTGAGTTCTTTTGTACCAAGCAGAGCTGATTGCCTAGAATAATTGCCAGTCCAGTCCCATGTGTGTATTCATTTACACGGTGTTGCACTCCAAAATTTGATTTCTACTTTGGGAGACATGCTTCTGTTATTTAGGGCTATTGTTCAAGGAGAAATGTAGATGCTGTTACTACTCCAAGGAAGGTTAGATGCATAAATGCTTTTATAATTTCTATGGGTCATTTCCTTTTACAGTTATACCACTGTATCCCTGGAAAAACTAGCAGCCTTTTGCCATAGCCTTTAAGGACCATTAAAAGCATGAATCTACTAAATCTTTAAACATTAGAAATATCTAACCTTTTTTTAATATTATTTTCATTAAAGTAGATATACTAAAATCTCTTAATCTTGCAAATTAAGACTTAAAGTGAAAGTTTGATCAATGTGAATTTCTGTGAATTTGTGGTTAGATTGTCGATTTTGTGTTAGTTGGCTGACACAGAACAACGTTGCATTAAATGATATGAGCCATCTTTCCCAACAATTGTTATCAAAATTAAGTGTTATCCTAAAACATGCTGATAGGGTGGCATTAATAATATAACACTTTGTTTGAGTAAATACAGTAAGTACCCTTTAGGTAAGTAAGAGACACATTGCTTGTGGACCCTCACTTGAATACTTAGCTACAAATTTATCATTATTCACAAATTCGAGGGCTAAAATCCCTCAAATTAGGCAGAAATTCAATTATGGAATTAGTATTTGATAAAATTTTTGAGTGCTATTCGGTTTCTCGATCAATTCGTATGATCGAACGACATCTCTCATTTTTTCTGTGAAATTGTTCCATTTCACGAATAGAAATGGAACGATTTCACAAAAAAAAAGCCAATGGGGGGATTTCCATAGGCTTCTATTGCAATTCGGTAGGTTCAATCTGGCGAAGAAGGCAGGCGAATAAAATTTTAAAGGGGAAGTTCTTCGATCATCGGATGGTCGAATGATCGAATATTCGATACTGAAGTAGCAAAATTTGCATATTCGAATATTCGATAAAATCGTACGATCGGGATTCGATCGAATTTCGAATCCTTCACACAAATTTTGTAAATGGGGCCCTTAAAGTGATACTGACTTCAAATATTAATGCACATTAAAAGTTACCTATAGGTCATGTAAAAGGTTCAATTTCTGTTATCAGTATCGCTGTAAGAGTGAAGGTTCACCCCTGCAGCTAGTATTCATTGAAGTAATTATGGGGTATCAGAGATTGTGTCAAAAGCACTCTCCATTAGCAATTGGCCTGTAATATTTAATTTTTGGGACCAATGATATGGAACTGTCACACAAGTCTACCTACGTCCAGACCAGCAGATTACATTTTCTGTGTTTTAAAACTGCCTCCCAGAGGTGCCCTTTCTTGCTAAAGTTGAGTGCCCTTTCACATACTTTAGTTTTCTCTCCTTCTTTCTTCACCTTTCACTTGGTCACTGTGATGTACCCTATCCTTGTAAAATAAATTTCACCTTGGGAGCATATTCCTTTGTCACTGATAGGGTTGCAGCCAGGCCGGTATTTTACCAGCCTAGCCAATAAAACACCTGCCAGGCCCGGGGCCGGTATTACAAATTTACTGGCAATGTAGTTACTGCTAAATTTGTAATACCCTAAAGTGCAGCCCTTGGCCTACCACCAATCTTCCCCCTTAAGCTCCCGATCCTCCCACTTAAGCTCCCTATACTCCCCTTTAAGCTCCCAATCCAGTACAATCATACCTTTCTCTTCCTCCTTCCTGAATCCTCTCTGACTCTTTTATCATCCTGCCCCTCACGTCATCGCCCCACCCCCTGATGTGTCACTACCCCCACTGGC
Organism: Xenopus borealis; assembly: GCA_024363595.1. NCBI lineage: Eukaryota > Metazoa > Chordata > Amphibia > Anura > Pipidae > Xenopus > Xenopus borealis. The sequence continues at coordinate 87,024,406 of CM044447.1, read as the reverse complement.
CGTTAAGAAAATTTTCAAAAGGTGGCAACCCTAGTCACTGATTGGAGGGGTGTATATACTAAGGGCTCTTCCACACGAAGAGATTGCAGGGAGATTTGTAGCCTGCGACAAATCGCCGCGTGTTTGAAGCAACAAATCTCCCTGCATCTCTTCCCCCAGTCTTGCGCTTGCTTAAGTTAAAGTCGCGTGTGCCTATTCACACGCAGCGCGGCGCTTTTGAAAATCGCGCGAAAATGCATTGGCGAGCGATTTGCTAAAGCGCCGCGCCGCGTGTGAATAGGCACACGCGACTTTAACTTAAGCAAGCGCAAGACTGGGGGAAGAGATGCAGGGAGATTTGTTGCTTCAAACACGCGGCGATTTGTCGCAGGCTACAAATCTCCCTGCAATCTCTTCGTGTGGAAGAGCCCTAAAGAGGGGAAGTAGTGTGTATTTAAACCTGGGACAATGTGATGAGTTCATAAGATCAAACATAAGATAATTCATTTTGTCATCCTCAATTACCTTGCAAATGAAGCAGAGAAAACAAAGGACATATCTAATCCTCTCTTATCTTACTCCTAACTGTTTTCATTTTCCTGTAGCTGGACTGTCACAGGAAAAATTTTGATGCATCTTTAAATGCTTAACTTATAGTTACTTAGCTTTTATTAGCAAGTCAGCAGCTGTCCAAATAAACACCACTACCATTTAATAAGCTGTACAAAAAATCCTTTTCAACTAGTTCCTCAATCTGCCCCACCCCAAGCAGTACTGATAAGAAAACAATTCTGCCATTATAAAATAAGAGTGGATTTTGTACTTGTGCAGCCTTCCTTTCATGATAGACAGGTAAAATTAATCCCTTTACAGCCACCAGAGTTTATAAAAGCTTATCAAATTATTAGAGATAGGAATTCTTTCAATTGCAGTAGCTACGTATTAAAATGCCCTTGAAAGAGGATTTAATAACCTATAAGACCCTAATTACGTGCTATCATATATATTAATGCAACTGATACGTTGAGCTTATAACAACGTTACAAACTCTGCTGGGTTCTGCAGAAACACATTAGTGTCTGTTGATTCAAATACATCTTTTATTGCCTGTTATTATGAACTAAACTTACTTTCCATGAAGATACTAAAAATAATAGACTTCAGTCTCATCTGCACTATGGGAAATGTATGATGGCTGTACATGTTTTCTAGCTGGAACGTCTGTTTTTTCTTTTTATACCCAAGGGAATTTTTTTATTTACTATTTTCCAATGTAGACTGAAGGAACTTAACTGAATTCCCACATACAGTACCTAACACTGGCATTCATCAATAATATTACTTCAAATCAAATTACATAGGCCTCTTTGGGAAAGTTGCTAATGTTGGTCATACACCACCAGATCCACTTTGACCAATATGGACAACCAAATATAGGACCAAATATGATCAGATTGTTTACATAGATCAACATTTGTATCACATGGGGTCCCTGTCCCCCTTATCAGGTGCTGACCTCATCAATAACTCTATGCAGTTCCTACCCACCAAGTTTATACCACCAAGCAGAAATCATATGTTTAACCCTAATCACATGTGAGGAGGGCATAGCTTTGGGCTCATATATGTACATTTTAGTGTCTAAATCGTTAGATATAAAATGTAATGTGTTGTATATTGAGAACATAGCAATATGAAAATAGGAAAATAAATATAAATGCACTTTTCAGGGATATTGTACATGCCATTCTTTAATAACCTAGCCTTGTACTTTTCTTCACAGTGACCATAATCTATGGCTATATCCCCACTTAGAAATCTTTCTCTTTATGTGTAGCTTTGTGCCTGAGTCAGTTATTTTGTAGAACAGTTAGCAAGAAAAATGGAGCACACACCAATGTGTTTGACCTAAGCATCAAAATCTGACTCCAACTCCTGCATGTAGAGAGGCAGGTTGCCATGAGGGTAATACTGAAGAGTGATATATTCAAAAATTACACTTAAAGGAGACATGTGAAAAACAGGAATATGCTAGTGCATTATAGTCTTTTTTGCTTAAAGGGAAACTAAAGTCTAAAATATAATTATGCTAGAAATGCTGTATTTTGTATACTAAACAGAAACATGAATTTACTACCCCAGAAGCCTAATAAAACAGATGATTTATGCTTTTAAATTTGGCCACAGGGGGTCACCATCTTGTAACTTTGTTAAACATCTTTGCAAGACCAAGACCATGCACATGCTCAGTGTGTCCGGGATTGGGTAGGGGGTGCTATAAAGGCAGAAGAGGAAGGGACGAGTCCTTTAGGCAAGGGTGGATTGTGCCTAGCGAACGGGTAAGGAACAGGGAGATGAGTCGTAGTTAGACTGGAACAGAATGGGACGGAGAGGGTGAAGATCAGGAGGAGAGGACTGGAGAGCAGGAGAGGACTGGAGAGTGAGAACAGGAGGAGAGGACTGGAGAGCGAGAGCAGGAGGAGAGGACCAGAGAGTGAGAGCAGGAGGAGAAATGCAAGGCAGAACAGAAATCAAGAACAAGCAAGGTCAGTACAAGGTTAAGGCAAGGCAAAGCAGGAAGGACAAGGCAAGACAGGAAGGACAAGGCAAGGCAGGAAGGACAAGGCAGGAATAACAGGAACAGGGCAAGAGCTAACAAACTAGTCAGGGACTCTGCCACAGTACTATAGGCCAAATAATGCTAAAGCAAAGTGTGCTAGGAGGGCTGGCCTTAAAGGGGTTGTTCACCTTTGAGATAACTTTTAGTATGATGTAGAGAGCGACATTCTGAGATAATGTGCAATTTGTTTTCATTTTTTATTATTTACGGTTTTTGAGTTATTTCGCTTTTTATTCAGCAGCTCTTCAATTTGCATTTTAAGCAGTCTTGTTACTAGGGCCCAAATTACCTTAGCAACCATGCATTGATTTGAATGAGACTGGAATGTGAATAGGAGAGAGTCTGAATAGAAGGATGCCTGACACAGTGTGATCTGGGATTCTGTTGGAAGGGTTAATCTTATGGATTGTCATAAATTATCAAAACGGCACAAGTCAAATAATATTTGCCATAGAAGCAGATACAGCAAGACTGATAATCAAAATATGCAGACTGCACTGGGTCCTGTGCTGTCATGTAATCTAATGTGGATTTTATAGTTTTTGCATTGTTTAATACAACCTTTCTCCAACTCTCCAGAACCAGTGGCTGCAGCACAAAAATCCTACAAACATAATCCCAGTTTATCTGTTTAAATCTGGCTCCATGCTCTTTGTCCCTGCAGCTGGAGTTGCAAACAATAAAGAGGATAATATGGAAAAAATAAATCCCATTTTTACTTTATTAACTGAAAAAGAAACCTATCCCCAATATACTTCAATTAAAAAAACTGTACAGTTTTTATAAAAACTTTACTGTGTGCAGTGAAATTCCCCTTTCATTTACTTGCTGTGACTGCTGCAGCTATGAATCTCTCTCAGCTGTTCTACAGGGAAACAAACAAAGCTGCTCAAGTTATGGGAAGTCCCTTTCTCCGCTATATGTAAAATATGATCCTTTCCCTGCAGAGCAGTTAGGGACCGTTCAAAGTTTCCTATCTGCATCAGTAAGAGCAAGCTAATGAAGTAAGACTGCATACAGTCAGGTATACTGGAGAGTTAAAAATAAAAAATGGGATTTTATTTTTTAGCCTTTAAAAAATGTTTTGGATGAATTTATTGAATATTTCTGTAAAAACCCTACTTCTCCCACTCACAGGTTACCCTTTCCCAGGTGTGCAGGGGAGCCTGCAGCATTCAGCCTACTGCACTGTAGGATAGGAACCAATTACTAGCTAGGCTGACCTGATAGGGAACTGAAGCCTGTCTTTGATTGTGTGTCTGCAGACCTGTGATTGGCTGTTCTCTTCTGCTGTGCTTTTGGTAGGGACTGTTAGGACATGCCCACCCCTCATTTAAAAATATGAAGAAGACCATAGCAGATCTATAGGGAGTTTCGATAAAGGGTCCTTTTTACAGAAAATATACATTTTTATCACCCATTAAAACCAGCACCATAAATTATTAATTATTGCCTACAATATTAGGAGTTTTCCACTTATCCTATGTTTGTCTTTATTATAATTGGAAAGTTCCTTATTATCATGAAATTAATATTACATTTTAACTTTCACAAAAGTAAAGGAAACCAGAGTTTTGGAACCTAGTCAGTCTCAGAGCTGTTCTGAGCCCGGATAGCTACAAAATGATTAGAGTAAGAAAATGCCGTTTGAAATTTGATTATTCAGTTTGCCATATCACAAATATGAGCTAGGATCTAAATTTAAAAAGATTTGTTTATGTTTCACCCTTTCTGAAGAAAGAGACAGTGGATAAGATTACAATCCATTGAAGTTGTATTGGAAAAATGATAGTGCTCCAGATGATGAAGTGGGTCACAGTACTAACCTGAATCGGCTGTTCTACTGACCTTGTATTCAAATTAGCAGTTGTTTAAATCTAGGATTAATCCTATTACTTATCCCAGTTTGAAAAGGGCAGGAACTGTATCTCAATGAAAGTGACAGCATATGTTCATTTATAGATATACAACGTGGTTAATGCATTGCTGAGATGATTACTTCGGCCCAATTTATACAGTCAGCGGTAGCAAGATTAGATGGGAGTTCAGCAAGTGATAAAGTTACACTACAATCTTAAGCCATCCCATGGAAAGGTAGGTTCAGTCCTAATAATAATAACATTACTGCAGTTCACTTTATTTATTTATTTTACAGTGTACTCTTTCCAACAGATATGCATTTCAGGTACTACACAGCCTGGGATATAGATCAGTAGGACATCCACAATATCAATTAGCAAGTTGAAATGTTTAAAGTGGACCCGTCACCCCAAAAAAAAAATTCAAAATCATATTTTATCACATTAGTCAAGCAAAATGAACATTAATTACTTTATATAGATTATTTTAATCTTGTTTTCTTCCGTCTGGGAATTCATAATTATAGCAAGCAGGCAGGAGCCATTTTGTGGACACTGTTATTAAGGGAAGCCTTGTATCATCTCAAAATCTTGTTTGTGCACCAGAATAGGGGACCCGATGTCTATCCCCATGTGCTGGCTACACAATTAAATGGTAAAGAGAACTGGGGAATGTGTGGGGAGCAGAGGCATCTAGGAAGTGCTGAATGGAAAGTGAAAGTAATTATCTGCCCTGCCTCTATGCCTAAGGCATAGAGGAGTGGCAGACAATATTTGATTGACAGCTGAGATTTTTAAATGAGCTTAAAACAGCTATGAATGCTTAAATAAAAATTTGAAATTGGATTTCATGTTTAATTTGAAAAGGACTTTTATTATACAGATTTTTGTGTCTGTGTGACGGGTCCACTTTAAATGAAGCGAATAATCAAGGAAAAAGAAAGGCTATACTGGACCTACTTCAATTTGTCCCTTAACATTTAGCTCTTACTCATCAATTTAACTGTATTTCTGTATTGTATTTATGTTGTCATTGTAGCCCATCTTTTCTATAAGTGTACTATTTAATGCACAATGCTGCTTAGTGCTATATTAATAAATATACTGTACTTACATTAAAGGAGAAGGAAAGTGGGTATTTTTAGATAAATAAATAAATTTAAAAAATCAGACAAAACTTGAATCCACGATTTGACCTTATTTATTATTTAAAAAGCATGATTTAATCGGAGCAGGGACAAACTCGATAAAATTGAGCAAGAATCTGAATCGTATTATTGTTTCTGATTTTTTTTCCTGAATCGATCAATTTTTTCAGGTTTTTTCCTGAATAGCCTGATTTATCTGATTTTTACCTGAAAAAGTCTAAAATAATCAAATTTTCGGGTTAATTCCAGTGCAGACCACAGAAACTTCCAAGTAGGATATGGACGTCTCCCACTGACTTGTATACAACCTCAAGAAATGCCAGATTTTCAGATTCTGACTTTTTCCATCCTCAGGATATAAATGCCATATAGTTTATGGGCGGAGCTCACACTATTGACGAATTCTTTCAGTGACATAGAATGTAGAAGCACAGTATCTGAATAAAAAGTCCATAGTCCTGGCACCATGGATTCTACCTTTACAGACTCATTGATCTTTTTCATGTGTTTACATGGCAAAAATGTTCTGGCAGCATGGAAAGTGTTAATGCTTACACATATAGAAAGTCACATTTTCATGGCTTGGTGCCACACAGAGCTTACTATAACTGGGTGTAAAATGCTTTTTCTCCTACAGAAGTGCAACATAGGATGGTGGGAATCTCCTTGTAAACTAGTGTCCTTAACGAATGTGTCAATACAAACTGGAATTTTACATCCAGCTGTGATAAATTCTGGGCTGATCATTCTGGTTTTTGTCTGAGGAGGTTGTTGATATTAATACTATTTCAGAGGTTTCCCATTACTGCCCCAGTCAGCTGGTCCAGTACTGTGCGGCAATTGCTCTCATGGCTTCTTGTAAGGGGAAACAATAGGAGAGCTTTGGGAGGTGACAAGGAGGATTACACTCAGACAATATATCGAGTAGAACAATCCGGCACTAGATGCTGAATATGAAAAGATTTGTGTTTTTTTAAAAAGTTGCACATAACTAAGTACCCCAGTAAGGGAAGATGAGACATACCAAAAGACATGGGCTTACATTTCTACAGCCTACAATTACAATAAGTTTAACCTTTGCATCACTGAACCAATATGCACAACATGCAGAGGGAGCTTTGTACTTACAGGCAATCCCAAGCACATAAATGTTGCTGTTATTGATGCTATTCATTAATGATACCATCATTCAAAGGACACTCTCTGCACTTCTGTATAGTTACACTATGGCATCCATCCTACCTTTTCTGGCAAATTATGCATAAATGCAATAGTTAATGATGGAAAACCTTGGTGCCTACCTCCACCCTGAACGTGGTGGTAATTATATGGTTCCCACAGCAGGTTGCATCAATAGGCACAGTAAACAGTGCTCCTGGAGTGCTCTTCTCAAACCATTACTGTCTGGACAGTAAACAGTGGCTTAACTGACTAGGAGGCAGACCCAGTGACCACCAGAGGCCTGGGGGTACAGGGAAGTGGGGTAATTTCCTCTGCAATCAGCTGCCCAAAATTACTGAGGGTCCTCAGAAATGTTTTTTTGGGGGGGTGAACCAGTCAACTGAAGCTACTCCCCTAACACCAATTGCATTCATAATTTATTTTTAACTTCAAGCACTGCTACTTGCCTTCGCACATAAACAATTGCGTTAATTTTAATCCAATGGTAATGACTGTGGCAGGTACAACTCACTGTGTGTCTGTAATTCTGCTAGTTATGGTAAATATGCTGTGTTATAGGTAAAAAAAAAACATAAACGCTACACTTGCAGTTGGGCGAATTTATTCACCTGCGACAAATTTGCGGCAAACTCTTGCGATTCGCAAAACTCTGGCGAAATTTCGTCTGGGGAAAACGTCTCATTTTTGACGCGGGGATCCGTTTTTGATGCAGGCACCCATTGTCAAAAACGGACGCCCGTGTCAAAAACGAGACGCAGCAGTGTTTCACAAATTTTTCGCTGTTTCGCAAATTTCTCTTGAAATTCACGAAAAATTCTGCAAAGTGAAATGCCGCCGATTCGACCATCACTAGTACTGACCTTTAATATCACACAGTCTGGATTTGATTCATCATTTTTTTGACTGCCACAAACACATGGGTAAATCAAATTTGTATGCAAATATTAGTATATTTGTCTTCCTCTGGATCAACTAGCAGTTAGGTAATTTAAAAAAAAAGTTCAAAGATTGAATTTGATGGACGTGTCTTTTTGCGACCTAACTTACTATGTTACTATGTTATTATGTTACTCTGAGCTCATTTATGTCCCAAACTATCCCTGTACAATAATAGGGGGCTGTGGGAGCACTCAAAAGCCCACGCTAAAGTATATTTAAGTATAATGGAAGTGCTATTTTTCAATGCACAAACTGTCCCTGACCACACATAGGAAGCACTCTGCAACAACTAAGTCATTAAACACACCTTACTTCCTCAAATATTTTGGCAGACAGGGAAACGTCAAACATGTTCATCTGTAATGACCTAACTATGAGCATCATCTCATCTCAATTTTGGTTAATGCCATTCAAACACGAGGAGATTTGTCACCTGCATTTAAATCTTTACTAATGTGCGTGACCAATCTCCCCAAAATGCTTCCTCACCTGCATTAAAGTATATTGTATCATTTCTCACTTGCTTTTTTTCAAGCCAATGTTTTCTTTCCATCAGTGACCCTTCCTCTGCGTTGCTTGTGTCCTGGGTATTAAGAAATTAACCATGCTTCCTTCCTTTCTCATATTTCATTTTCCCATTTTATCATACCATTCCTCTCCACCCTATACTCATACAGTAGGATAATGCACAGCTAATTCTGCCCTGTATCTAAAATGCTTGGCATTGTCTCCGTGTTGTGTTTCAACCCTCATTGATCAAACATGGTAAATTCTATAAAGTGAGTGGGGTTGCTACCTGCCCCAGTATAAATTACGATGGTTCATTTTATTTTTAGGAGGAAACCTAAAGAGGTAGAAAGATCTTTTGTTTCCAAAAAACAAATTTACATAAACTACATAAAGTAAGGGTGAACTATGGACAGGTCCAGCTTGTGATAGAACCAGAGAATTTACATTTTATATATGCTGTACAAATGTGGAAATTTACTGAACTCGTTTTGTTTCCCTGTGTTCCTGTACATTCAGTTCATATCAACAATTTGGTTGTTACACATTGACCAAGTACATCTATGTCATTAATTTTCAGGCCAAAGGTGTGTTAAGAAAAAGATATTTTACACCCACTATTAGTCTTATATATTTGTACTTATCTAGGAGGAGAAAAAGAGGATGCTTCAAGTCTATCTGAACATATTTCTCTGCTGACATACAATACAAACATCGGGTTCACTTTGTATATGGGGTTATTAGCAATTATTAGCTGTGAGTGGAGGAAGGTAGACTGAAGGAATGTGTCTGTAAGATTGTCTTTGCTTGAGTAATGAATTGTACTGGATTTGCCGTCAATATGACAGGCATTAGTATATGCTGGTGCAAAGTGAGAACTTCACATTTAATAGCAGTCATCAGCCTCTCTAGGTTGGACCCTCCCTGATAATAAAGATAAGCTGATGCTCAGATAAGCACAGGGCATTACAAGGGCCTATTTATTGAAGGCTTTTATTACACCCCGAGAAGTCAAGGTGCTGATAGAAAGCAGCTAATTATTGGTTAATTATGAACTTGGGCACATTTTAATGATAAAAGTAAAACTTGGGGCTAGAGAGCCAGCCGTGTTTAGACTTTGGACAAGACATTCTTTTAGAACACTGGGGCAATAATTACTAATAAAATAAATAGATAGCTAACTAGTCAACTGATAATTAACTGAACTGTTGTGTTTAAGGTTAAAGGTGCAGATACTTTTACTCGGGTCATTTTCTTAACTACCTTTACACCAGCTTTGCATGCATTCTATTTATCAGTAATTTAACACCTACGCAATATGGAAAAACTGTTAATTAAAGCATTACTTCCTTTATAGCACCATAATATTTTTCTTTTTACTTGAAAATCAGGTTTCCTGTTGATGAGTGTAAAGAAGGCATCACCCTTCAGCACTTGTTAACTCAAATTTAAAAAAGGCAGAGGTTACAGCAGGTACAGTAATGTGGATTAGTCTCTATTTCCATTTTTTATTAGAAGGGTTGTTCCCTGTTGAGTTAATTTTGAGTATGATGTGGAAAGTGATATTCTGAATCTACAATTTGTTTTCATTTTTTATTATTTGTGGTTTATGAGTTATTTAGCTTTTTATTCAGCAGCTTTCCAGTTTCAGCAATCTTTTTGCTAGGGTACAAATTGCCCTTGCAACCATGCATTGATTTGAATAAGATGCTGGAATATAATTAGGGGAGGGTCTGAATAATACTAGGAATAATAAAAAGTAGCACTGATAATGTATGGGTAGCCTTAGAAAGCATTTGTTTCAGTGACCCCCATTTGAAAGCTGGAAAGAGTCAGAAGAAGAAGGAAAATTATTCAAAAACTATAAAAAAAAAAATAATGAAGGTCAATTGAAAAGTTGCTTAGAACTGACAATGCTTTAGTATACTAAAAGTTAACTTAAAAGCAAAACACGCCTTTAAGTTAGTTGAAGCTGATGTACAATGGCAAGTTACTGCACATGGACCCAAGACCTCTACTTCATTTAAACATTTGGGACTCACCTGCTTTCATAATGTTCTGTAAAGGCCTCCTCTAGGCAACCAACAGTATCTGTATATTTGATTATCTCCATACATCTTCCACCTTCTGTAGACTTTCTGGGGTATTAATGAATTATATTTTAAGAAAAGCATTTTGTAGACCCATGGACTCCCAGATGCTGTTGTAATGTAACTCCCAGCACCCCCTTCTTTATTCATCACAAAATGCCATGGCTATTTTATTACAGAAGTATGCATGTGTGTTAGGAATTGTTACCTATGCCTGTAGGTGGGGAAAGAAAGAAATCCAGACCATTCTGAGAGGATGCATTCTGTGTTTTGTCAACTTCTCTTTTACCCATCTGCACATAGATATATTACAATGTTTTTTAAAAATTACTGAATTATTGGGCAAAATGAAAGGAAGCAGGAGTATACAATTAAAAATAAGCATCATTTGCATTTGGCTGCACAGCATTTGTCTGTTCAATTGTCTGTAAAATAAATTTACAAATTACTTATGTGTGGCAGAAGATTTTTTGTAAGTTTACTGGAATATATTTAAAACTTTCCATGCTGTGCTATAATTTATGACATGTTATATTGCACGTGCAGCTATTCTGCAGGCCAGTGAATGCAATTTCCTTTGCATACTTTGCTCTGTTATAGATGGAAAGTTATAAGACAGAGCAGCACAATCATTGATTTAAATCTTGATAATATTTTTGCAAATACAAGTGCACTTGCACATCCAAATGAATGCAGCAATTTCACATCTATTCCAAATTTGAAGGCACTTGGTTCTTAATTTTTTTTGTATTATTATTTATTTTCCCTGCTGAGACAATTGTGCAGTATCAGTGTTTATAATCATTTAGAGACAAATATAATGTTTATTAACAACATTGCTATTACGCATTACATAACTTATTTTGTAGCGCTGTAATATTAGCATAACAATTTTATTATAAACATAAATAATATGAACTATACACCCCCCCCACTTGAACTGGAATGGAACTTGTCCACAGAAAACACAACAAGGATGGGCCTACCGGCCATACTGCCCACCTCTCAGGAGAGCGATAGGTATAACCCCAAACCAACATTGGCATATTCCCCGCACCTAGCAAGCATTCCTTCCCAGCTGTGAAAAACAATATCTGATGCACCAAAATTAACTCCACCCCACTAATTATCCTGACACAAACTCACTTTATTTAAATTATTATCCACATGAGTGAGCCATGTTGTTGTCCTGAGTTGTACTGTGCAGAGTATAGTAAACAAGTAGTTGCAGCAGGTGTTGCATGGCACACTACTTCCATTTTACTACATTTACATTCCTTATGTTTTCTATGCAACAGAGACCCTCTTATCCACAAGTGTTCTAATGGGTGCCCAAGAGCAGTTTGCACAGAATAATAATGCCCTTACGAAGTGTGTGTGTGTGTGTGTATTTTTTTTCTTTTTGGTTGCCAGCTATGTGATTCAGTGCTTATGTTTAACAGTTGAAATTCAAATCTATAATTTAAATAATCTGAATGTTTGAACCCTATCTGCTGAATAAACACACAAAGGAAGTCTTTAGATCTGTAATCACCGACTTCTTTAACAGGGCTGGCCTACTCCAGACCAGACAACTGCAAGCAATTAGGCAAATTAGTGGCTCCAACCTCACCATCAGGCTTCATTCTTGTTTATAATTTAATCGAAGAAAATGTCAAAACAGTCAAGGGTTGAAAGAAACAAGATGCATTTCTGAGATGAAATTAAAACTGCCAGGCTGGAATATCGGGGGATGTTTGTTTAATAGCATGTGATCCAAAGCATGGTCCTGATTTTCGGGAAATTCCTATTAATCTGGGCAGCTCAGGGGGATGCTGAGAAAGCTGGGGGCATGGTATCCCTCAGGGAACATATCCTATTAATATAATAACAGCTAAGTGAGTGGTAATCATTCTGGACACTGCCATTCTCTGCACAGGTCTATCCCAATGTGCACAGTCAGATGGAGGTTTGTAAGACCATTCTTATAGACTTAAAGTAACATTTTATTATAATAGTTCTATTTGTCTGGCTAGAAATAAAAGTGCGCCTGAATTCTAAATCCCTTCTAAATTCTCTTTATGGGCTCTCCCCAAATAATTCTTGAATCTCGAATAAGTGTTAGCATATTCATTAATGGTATTTCATAGTGTAATAATTATACCTGAGATTTTCATCAAGTTGCGGTAATAGAAAAATGGAAAATTTCTGTTATAAAAATCCCACAGTCTACATGAAATGAATTATGGAAAAACACAACCTGCGAGTGCCTGATGTCACAATGGTCTGGTTAGGCAGCTGGTTTCATCTGTTTTTCTGCTTTCTTTCTTTTTTGGCTTCAATAAAATGCTGACCCAATTAGCTGGACAGCTAATAGACCATTTATATATGTACGTAAGTCTTGCACTGGTTTGATACTTCTTGTAGTTTTCACATTTTAAGTTCTAGCTGCTACTTGTAGCGTACTAGATTTAGGTTGCACGGTTTTCTATTGGGTAAGATGCCCAGACAGGAAACAATAACAACAGTTCCTAGCCAGATAACAGTAGCAACTGCTAATTTCCCTTTGTGACATAAAACTGAAAGGCACAGGGAGATTTGTTGCCTGTGGGATATCTGAACTACCCATGGGCAACTAAACTCCCAAAAATGCCTTTTTCTTTACCAACATGTGAATTTTGAGTGTGTTATGCCAGAGCTATTGCTCTAGACCCCTAAATGAAGCCCGTGTGAGCCTTATTCTAGTTTACAAGAATTTGTGAATAAGGACACTGGGAGGAGGTTTTATCCATGGGGCAGATTCACTAAAGGGTGAAGTGGCCTACACTAGCGTCAGTTTGGCAGAAATCCCCTCCGCAGGGACATTGCCAATTCACTTCCAATTCAAAACAGGCACAGACAGCAATTCCCTAGCGAAAGAGACTGTCGCTAGCATTCCTTTGCACTCTATAGCCAAACGACTTCTCACTGTGGCTAATGGTCATTACTGCACAAATTCAGGTATGGATTTTACTGAGCGGTACCTATTTTCATCATAGCTGGAAATGCATTGAAGTTGTAAAAACCTTGGTGATTTGTCCTTTTTTTTAAGTGGGATTGTCTGCAAAAACGTAATCTTTTTTTATGTTAACATTTTCCCCCAGACATATGAGGGGCATGGAACATTTGTTTTTAGGGTGGGCTCATGTGTAGGGCATTAGAGGATCTCTTCTGTCTTTATTCAAGTTCCTTTGACATTTGTAATAAAAAATGGTCGCTTCAAGCATTTGCACCAACATCTGGCAAAATGGAGTGGAGTGTGGCAACAATTCGCCCTTTAGTGAATTTGCCCCATGTGTTTTGCTGGGTTCAGAAACCTTTTCTTAAAGGTCAGATTGTATGATTCAATAATATAAATACAAACACATTTATATATATTACTAGAAAAATAAAGTGGACCACATGAATTCAAGTAAAGTAAAATGTGTGCCTGTTTTTTTACAGTTCTGGTATTCTGTCTTGATTTTTATGATGTTGTTTCTGTTTTTTACACTGCACATAATGCACTCATATAAAATGTTATTCCTGAACCAACACACATACTTTTTAATTAATAATACTGGTATCTAAGCAGTTGTCTTAGGTAATTTTTCCAGATCCTGTGCTTTCAGAGCCAGCACTTTGTGATGGAACTGCATTCAGACAGGCTATAGTTTCTCCAACTTATTGTAACTGAAGGAGTTGCAGTGGGACTTGGATTTTTACTATTGAGGCTTATTCTCTTAACTATAGTTTACCATAAAGCAAGTCACATGACTGAGGGCACCCAGGAAGCTAACAGCATGTCTAGTCGCATGTAAGTTTTCTAAATAAAAAATACAAAAATCTCTTTGCTCTTTTGAAAAAGAAATTTCAGTGCAAAATTCTGCTGGAGCAGCACTATTAACTGTGTTTAAAAAAAATGTTTCCCAAGACAGAATCCTTTTAAATACTGACTGAAACATTTCTGGTCTACACAGGCCATGGTCAAATATACTCTAACCCCATACCAACCTGCCTACTTTCTGAAATATATTTTCCCCAGGAGATTTGAAAGGTATAGCAATAACCTAGAAACTGCATGCTTCTTGGCTGCTAAAGGGTCCCACTCAAAACTAATATGATGTGGCCATGTATACAAGAAATAAGACACAGGATACAGTGCTGGAGTTAGAGCTGCCTGTTATACCAGATTGCTCCCAGAAGCCAAGTTGGGTGAACTTTCCAGTGAATCATAGCATAGTATATATTTTAAAGGGATCCTGTCATGGGAAAAAAAAAATCATCAGTGAACAGTACTGTTCCAGAAGAATTATGCATTGAAGTCCATTTCTCAAAAGAGCAAACAGATTTTTTTATATTCAGTTTTGAAATCTGACATGGGGCTAGACATATTGCCAATTTCCCAGCTGCCCCAAGTCATGTGACTTGTGCTCTGATAAACTTCAATCACTCTTTACTGCTGTACTGGAGTGATATCAGCCCCTCCCTTTCCCCCACCCAGCAGCCTAACAACAGAACAATGAGAAGATAACCAGATAACTGCTCCCTAACACAAGATAACAGCTGCCTGGTAGATCTAAGAACAGCACTCAATAGTAAAACCCATGTCCCACTGCGTACTATTTAGTTACATTGAGAAGGAAAAACAACAGCCTGCCAGAAAGCAGTTCCCTCCTAAAGTGCTGGCACAAGTCACATGACCAGGGGCAGCTGGGAAATTGACAAAATGTCTAGCCCCATGTCAGATTTCAAAACTGAATATAGAAAAATCTGTTTACTCTTTTGAGAAATGGATTTCAGTGCAGAAGTCTCCTGGAGCAGCACTATTAACTGATGCATTAAAAAAAATGTTTTCCCATGACAGTTTCCCTTTAATATTGATATCAGTAATGTTCACACACTTATTTTAATATTTTTCTGTGACAATGTGGGCATCACAATTACACATGTTTGTTCTTTTACTATACCTCTTCTATCTCTCCCCGGCCAAGTTACAAGTTCTATGGGCAAATAGCAAGCAGGAACCTTTGGCAGTTTATATTCCTCTTTTGCATACAGTTCCAGCAATTTAATCCCATGATAAAAGCTGTTTCATTGTGCAAATTAAGTAAAACCAAGGATTTTGCAAACTGGAAATTGTCTAATGCACCACACTGTGTTTATAAAGTAACTAATATTTATAGAGACACAAGTGACGTGTGACCACACATTTCATAATGGAAACAATATACAGGAGCATTGCTAACAGAAATACATGCCAGCCTTCAACTGATTTATAAAACTCAAATATTTGTACTTTGTGATACACAAAAAGGATTTCAGTACATTCTAGGAATCAAATGAGAACACAAAAAGTCAATGTATTTTAATAGTGAGATGTTTATTCTTTGCCTTTCATTATGTTCGCTTTTCCAGATTTTTATTAGAAGCATTGCGATGATGAGATGAGGTTATTTTAATCCCAAAACAAATAAACTAGCCCAATGATTTGTCTACAAAAAAACACTTTTTTTGGAATTTAAATTCTAAAGATGAGGCATTGCGAAGGTGAACAATTCCCAGACTGCAGGTGTCTATCAGTATGGAAGACAGAAATATATAAATTGCGAAGAAGAGATTTCTGTAAAGGCAGGCTTTCTTTTTGCAATACATCTGTGGGGTGTGCAAGTTTACAGTAGGGAGATATATTCATATCCAGAGCTATGAACCTTGAGTCCAAAGACACTTCTTGCATATTGTGACTGGAAAATGCCAAGTAAACTCATTTGGCAAATGGCTTGATATCAGAGTACAGATATGGTATCCATTATACAGAAACCCGTTATCCAGTTTTGAATTAAAGAAAGGCTGTCTGCCATAGACTCCATTTTATCCAAATGTTTTAAAAAAAATTTCCTTTGTCTCTGTAATAATAAAACAGTACAGGTATGGAATCTGGAAACCCATTATCCAGAAAGCTCCAAATTACAGAATGGCCTTCTCCCATAGACTAAATTTTATCCAAATAATCCAAGATTTTAAAATTGATTTCCTTTTACTTTTTAATAACAAAACAATACCTTGTACTTGATTCAAACTAAGATATAATAAATCCTTAGAAGCCAAACCAGCCTATTGGGTTTATTTACCATTACATGGTTTTCTAGTAGGCTTAAGGTGTGAAGATCCAAATTACATAGAGATCCATTATCTGGTAAACCCCAGGTCCCAAGAATTCTGCATAACAGGTCCCATACCGGTACCTTGTACTTCATTCAAACTAAGATATTATTAATCCTTATTACAGGGGTCCCCAACCTTTTTCACCCATGAGCAACGTTCAGATGTAAAAAGAGATGGGGAGCAACACAAGCACGAAAAATGTTCTTGAGTGGTGCCAAGTAAGGTTTGTAATTGGCAATTTGGTAGGCCCTATGTGGACTGGCAACCTACTGGAGCCTCTGTTTGACAATACACTTGTTTTTTATGCAACCAAAACCTGGAAAACCCCCATGTCCCAAGCATTCTGGACAACAGGTCCCAGTTTATGAGCCTATATCTACCACTATGATTTACACACATACTTTCAATTTAGCTGCCCTAGACCCCATCTCTTACCTATAGGATTAAGCGTCAGATGGAGTATTTAAAAAAAAACAGATGAGGGCCCAGTTATTTATATGAAGTGAATAAAGTACCCCCTTTTGTAAAAATATAAGGATATTATAAGTTACCTAGGAGTTTCATGACCATATAAAAACACGAGGCTGATGAGTGTTTTTATACAGGTCCTGGAATTCTAATATCCTCATATTTTGCAACTGGGGTTACTTTATTTATTATAATACACAAGTTTTAGTGAGTCATGTGACAGAAATGACATCAGAACTCACCGTTTTATAACTGATGACATCAGAACTCACCATTTATAAGGATATAATTCAGGGTCGGACTGGGCTGGCAGGACACCGGGAAAAAAACTTGGTGGACCTACAGCTCTTGTGGACCCCCTAGGCCCGCTGACATTTGTCACCCCTTTCCCCTCCCTTTTATTTGCTCAAATTTTCATCATCGGATGGTGCAATGGGAATTTTAATTTCTGAACCAATGTGGCTGTGGTTGGGCATGTCGCCCCCTAAAATCCTGCCACCCTAGGCCGGGCCTAGGTGGCCTCTCCACAAATCCAAGCCTACCTTTGTAGGGGGTTGCGGCAAAAACACTGCTAGGGTGTGCAGATTTGCACGCATGCAGTGCAACTGTCCACATACGGGACATCGCGTGTCAGCTCGCATGTGCACACATGCCACGTGCCAGCAAAGGGAGGCCGGAAGGAGGAGGGGGGCCCTGGGACAGCAGCAACAGTGGGCCCTGGGCCCCCCAGTCTGACCTTGATATAATTTACATTCACGGCTTTTGTGTATTTTCTAAATATATAAATATATATATCTAATGAAAGGGCAACCAAGTTTGGAGTTTTACTTTAAAGCAGCAAGTAAGTTGCAGGTAAAACTTAGTCACTTTGTAAAATGTATAATGAAGCAATCGAATTCTTAATGAATCAGATGCAATTTGAGAGTAGGACTGGCCAGATATGGGATGACTTTAACGTAGTTGGCCAACTTAAATATATTGCAATATATGGACAAACAATCCCTGTTTTGTTTAAAGGGATAGGCATTTTTTAGTAGCTGTCTGCACAAAAAGTCAGACAAGCACCAATCAGTGAACAACGTTAAAAAACTAGTGAAACTTTGCATAATCATATAATAATATATACATAGACATGTAACAATTAAGCATTTAAGACATTTATAGTGATATAGCAACATTATATTAAAAAAAAAAATATCTTTTCAGATGAATAATCAGATGTCAGATAACTTTTCAAAAAAGAACTGGCAACATACAGTATAGCACTTCAATATTACCTATGCAGCAAGAAAGTTCGATAGGGGCAACACTGAGCTAACACTAAATCTAACGGCTTGTGAGTCAGAAGAAACACTCCTCTAACAAGCAACTTTTTCGACTATCCAGTTCAGTTATTTCTAATAAGTCCATATTGTCACCACTATTCATCATATTATCAAGTCAAAAATAATTAAAACTAGAAAGACTATCTAGTCAAAACACGCTATTTAAAGTCCTTATCACTTATATGATGCCAAAAAAAGAAAAGAGGCTGTCATCCTTTATAATAAGCTGATGTATGGACAGCAAATAAGTAGGGATGGCGCGAACTGTTCGCGCGCAAACTTGTTCGCGCGAACATCCGCTGTTCGCGCTCGCAAAATATTCGCGACCGTCGCGCGACGTTCGCCATTTTGGGTTCACGCATAGTTGCACGACTATTCTCAGCATTTATATAGTTGCGCGACTATTTTCAGCATTTATATGGCGTATTTTTTTTTTGCTTCAGTGGCTGCGACTATTTTCAGCATTTATATGGATTTATACAATGGATTTTTCAGATACATTTTTGCCCTTGATCCCCCTCTGGCATGCCACTGTCCAGGTCGTTGCACCCTTTAAACAACTTTAAAATCATTTTTCTGGCCAGAAATGTCTTTTTTAGCTTTTAAAGTTCGCCTTCCCATTGAAGTCTATGGGGTTCGCGAATATTCGTGAACAGTTCGCGTTTTGTCGCAAGTTCGCGAATATGTTCGCGAACATTTTTTCCGCGGTTCGCGCCATCCCTACAAATAAGTAAGAGTGCATTTCTTGTGATTTGTGTAGAACCTGTGTACATATAATACGTGCAAATAAATCTCACATGATATAAGTTATAAGTATTAAAAATGTTTTCAAGAAATGTTGTTAAAACATATTTTCCCCAGAAGAAGATTACTATGATGTGATTGAAACGTTGGAATATCTTTTGTTTTTCTATTAAAATCAGTTATCCTAACTGAGCCTGTTGAGCGCGGTATTTTATATATATATATATATATATATATATATATATATAGTGAATAAAGTACCCCCTATTGTAAAATATAAGGATATTATAAGTTACTGAGGCCGAAGGCCGAGTGTTTTTATACAGGTCATGGAACACTGAGGTAACTTAACTTCTAATATCCTCATATTTTGCAACTGGGGGTACTTTATTTATACATATATAAATATATATAAATATATATAATACACAATTATTATGTATATATAATGATATGAAGGGACCCGCACACCTTTCTTATGGTGAAGAAATAAATGTGACTTTATTCACAATGCATCTTCCAACGTTTTGGCCCCCACTGGGGCCTTTATCAAGGCTAAAGTGCATATACTAAAGTGTTTGTTAAATACATTTCAAAAATGGCGTCAAACCATGACTTCATAGCTAGAAAAAAACTCTCACACGTAAATACAAACATTTTATATATATATATATATATATATATATATATATATATATATATATATATATATATATATATATATATATATATATATATATATATATATGTATATGCGCTGCTAGATGTTTAGCAATGGGAATGCGAAGAGAGTGCATTTGTTTATCCATGTGTTAGTGTGGATGAAGGGGAGCTAGGATCCCACTAATGGTATTTTTGCACTAGGCCCTCAAGTGCCTTAAAGGACACATAAAGCCTACATTTTCCTACCATGTATACAGGTAAGTCATATCTTCCCCACCCAAGCCACATCATTTGTACTGCATATACCCCTCCATTTGCCAGCAAATTTTCCTAAAACAAATAGCAGCTTTCACCCGGCAGACATTTTCATCATCAGTTACATTGACATCTGCAAACATGTTGTATATTGTGAAGTTCATGCAATGCAGAATGCAGTTTTACACAGGCACAACATACTTTGTTCTGCTGAGGTTGAGCACTGTAGTGATTGAGCTGAGCTCAGGATTTGTGATTATGAGAAAGAATAACATCAGACAGCCAGAGTTTCTATGGAAACCAGCAATGCTATCTCTTTATTGGCTATTAGACTGTGGGGTGTGTTTAGTAATCTGAGCTGAGAAGAACTGAGCATGCTCATTAGCCAACAGCCAAAGTAAATTCCTGAGGGAGGGGGAAGAGTGGGTTACAGGAGGAGAAGGAATTCTAGGTGATTAAGGGGATGCTCCAGTCTCACTATTCATCTTTTTACAACCAGAGTGGAAGGTATCTAAAGATTTCAAAGAGGCTGTGTGCTGATTAAAGTTTTGTGGTGGGGGGGGGGGGTGTTACATATCCTTTAAAGTGGACTTGAGGTCACTAACAATGTATTAGAACTAACTGACTAACTAACTGATGATTTATAGAAATAAAAAAAAGTTTTTGCCCTGATATTACATTTTACTTTTTACAATAGTAAACATAGGCTGATTAAAATGATAGTTCTGGCATTTCTGGAAGATGGCATTCTTTAATTTCAACTTCATTAGTTATGGCAGATGAAAGACAGCATTGACTGATTTGTCACAGAAAGTTACAGGCCAGAGCTTCGCTAGCTATTTGTGTATAAAGATTCTGCAACAAATTTCAGCAAAACAACTACTCTATTTATGATTTGCTTTGCACATAAGCTGTTCTAAATGGAATCACTTTTCACTCCTTGTCTGCCATAGACCTTAAAATCTACAGCCTTGGTTGTCAAGAGTAATTGTTTCTCAGAAGACTACATTTATTGAGGGCACCTAACATGGGGAGATTTACATTTGTGCCACCATGGGCAACAATTTTCCTCAAAATGCTTCAAGTAAACTAAAGTAAATCGTCAATGGGGAAAACATTTTCCAAAGTTTTCCGAAGTTGCCTTGCAAGGAGTGCACCTGTGAGTGCATGCATCAAGTATTACATTATGTAAATGAACTTCCTTTCCTGATCATTTACATATTAATTGAGCCACATGGATGACTTGCATATAAAGTTATCTGGCAATCAGTTAACATGGTTACATGAAAATAAACAAGACTGTAGAGGCATGCAGATACAAAATGAATGACAGGACTGTTAAGACCTGGGTATATACTGTATAAGGTGTTTTATAAAAGAAACAAAAGAAATGTCTCTACAGAATTGTTCTTAAATTCCTGCCAGAGTTTGTGTTTTAAATCAGCAGAATTTTTTTATTTAAAGAACAAGTAAACCTTTTTTTTTTCTATCTGTAAATTTGCTCTAAACAGCCCCCCTGATTAATGTACCTTGTAATGTACCTGCTGCAAGTCTGCTCTGGTTTCTGTGTTATCAGCAGATTGTTTCCCCTTCTTCCTGGTGCATAGTGAAGCCCCTCCCCTTAGCTTACTGAGCTGACCTTATCTCTGTGACTAGTCCTGGAGATCATTTGCATACTATGACATAGCAGAGACCAGTGTGTGTGTAGCACCTTTTGCTTGGGGAAACTAGCTTATTAATGCACACACTGGCTCCCTCTTCCTCTCTATTGTGGAACAGCAGCAAATGGACTGCTCAGTAAACTAAGGGGCTGGGCTTCACTCTGCACCAGGAAGAAGAGGAAACAAGCTGCTGATAACACAGAAACCAGAGCAGACTTGCAGCAGGGACTAAGGTACATTAATCTGGGGGGCTGTTTAGAGCAAATTTACAGAAAGAAAAAGAAAAACATTTACTTTTCCTTTCATCATTACAAAATTGAGCAAAAAAAGAACAAAAATAATTTAAGAGCATGAGCATGACAGTGGTAATAACTTGAAAAACTACTGTAAACCTTTTTTTAAAAGGAGAGTTTAAAATGTCAGTGCTATTGCTAAAACATGGAGCACTGTGCCTGTTATTTGCACTATGCATTTTGCTCCCATTTGTAAATTCACCAATCAGTTGCCTTTAATAACAGTTTAAGAAGTTGCAGTAAAAAAATTCGCAAGAGACATTCCTAGCAAATATAAACCAGCATATGATGTCACTTGATCCAGTGGCGAGTTATATCAAATCGTATAAACTATACAAAAGCACTGCAATAGGGTGCGAAATCAAATGTTGTGAAAATAGAACAGTCTACAGCGAGATATGTACAACAAGACACAGAATAATTGCTAAGCAAACAGTAATGGAATTGCTACAAACAATAGAAAATCAAAACATACAATAGGAACATATTTGAAGAAGAATGTGCAAAGAAATAAAGGTCAAGTTGTCATTATATCTAATCGCATTTTACAAACAATTCCTTATCAAGCTTAATGTAGATGGCACATTAGTATTGTTCCCTTTATACTGTAAAATAAAGTAAAATATTACTGTTCAATTGGAATGAAAAACATTGGTCTGGTAGAAAGGGAAAGCCATAAAATACAGGAAATAGTAAACATTGTCTGCATTGAGGGGTATCTACTCCGGGCAATGACTTGCAAGTTGCTCTATGGGTGATGCAATCACATGCAGGTCACTCAGATTTTTTTGGAACGGATTACTACAGACCACATTCTGCTGTAGATCTTGAGGGTAATTTATCAACTAGAAGTTAGGCAGGTTCCACTTACACAAAGAGGTTGAACTTAATCATTATCTCCTTGGCACTTTTTCACTCACTTCTACTTCTGCTAACCCTGATTCCTAATACTCACACTGTTGACTTAACTGCTCTAACTCTCTCAGTTATAGCTGCTCCAGTTTTTATTCTGATGCTTTCTCAGTTGTCAATGCCTACAATTCAACAATGCCATCTACGACAAACACACACTTTGCAGACTTTTTGAAAAATGTTGTACATTTACCTACAAATTGCACATTTGATCTTATGCCCTCATCTTTACTAAGTAGCAAGAAATTAGGACCGGCACACACGGCAATTCAAACAGAGGACAAGCCCCTTTTGCGTTTATTGTGTCACAACGTTTCGGGGGTGTTCCTCCTTTATCAGGTGATACAGTAACATACGTGGACACAATTTAAATAGCCAACACCCCACCTGCTTGTCCTAACTTTTTGCTACTTGGATTTGGGAGTGCCGTCTTCCTTAAGGTCTGTGCACCAGGCAGAATCTAATCTGAAGGGCACGAGTATGAACATGATTACTTTCTACTCCTCTTTACTAAAACAGTGTGCTCCTATCTTCACTCCAGTTTTTACTCATATTCATATACTCAGTTATCTCTAGCTTCTTACACTTCCCTCTTGTGCCAAACCAATATTAAAGGGATTCTGTCATGATTTTTATGTTGTAAT
The DNA here is from genome assembly GCA_024363595.1 of Xenopus borealis. Classification (NCBI taxonomy): domain Eukaryota; kingdom Metazoa; phylum Chordata; class Amphibia; order Anura; family Pipidae; genus Xenopus; species Xenopus borealis. The sequence continues at coordinate 87,000,955 of CM044447.1, read as the reverse complement.
TTTGATTTCTAAATTACACTGTTTACACTGCAAATAATTCACTCTTCCATATAAAATTATAATATGTAATATTGGTGTGTAGGCAGCCATCTCAGATTATTTTGCCTGGTCATGTGTTTTTAGAAATAGCAAGCACTTCATAATAGAACTCCTTTCTGTCAGGGGGCCTAGCAGCTCCCATCGTGGAGTAGTCAGGAACAAGGAAGAAGATATGGGTAAAAGTCCAGATACAGGGTACAGGCAGGGTTCAGGCAAATCTCAAGGTCAAGTCCAAGCAAGGGTTCAATAAGGCAGGCAGAATAAATGCAAATACAAGAGTTCAGGCAGGGTCAAGTTCAAGATTCATTAGGAAAGGCAATATAAAGCACCCAGGGAAGTAACAAACTAACCCTATACTTGGGTGCCGAACCTGTGTCCCAGGCGCATCTTTATTCAAATTTGGTGCCACTCAGTGATGTCATGTAGCGCCGCTACCCATAAGACCACCAAGTCTGGGTTTTTGGGGAAACTTGGTGTGGGAATCCATCACAAGGTGCTCTTCCATGGGCTTTGGTCCTGAAGAATGCTCCTGGGAGAAACCCTCTGATGTCCATGATCCCCGACATAGACATCAGAGGGTTTCTCCCAGGAGCATTCTTCAGGACCAAAGCCCATGGAAGAGCACTGGGCGGTGTTCTGTTATCAAGATGGTTCTCTTCCTACTGTATATAGCTGCTTACTGTGGTTTATCTTAGTGTGGGCTTCTCTGTGTTCCGTACTCAGCCCACAGCTGTTTTCCTTGTATACTTTCTCTTTAAGAGACTTCAGGGGGCATTTACTTTTCCTGGGGGCACAAGTGCTAGGGGTTGCAAGTGCAAATGAAAATAAGATATATTTACACTGCTTCATTAACCACTTGTATTCAGAAAGCTTTACTGCCATCTGCAATCTCCTCCTGGATGTAACAATGCCACCTCAAGCTCAACTTAGATAAAACATACAGTAACTCATGGTCTTCTCACCCATGCCTTTCCACTCTCCTCCATTTATCATTACTACTGATGGCATGATCATTAGCAGGCTGTCTGGGTTATCTTTGGACACCGCTTATCCTTCTCAAATCAGATGCAACGTTTGCCTTAATTCTATCCCACTTAGACTACTGCAACCTCCTTCTTACCAGTCTCCTAGATTCCCAGTAATAATTCTTAACCCCCATTACTAGAATACTACTGCTCAATCCTAAGAGGGAACCTGTGTATACAATAATATAATGCCCATTGTGGCTGCCTGTTGAGCAATGAATAACATACAAAATCCTTCTGTTAACATGCAAAAGCCCTTCGCTCTTCTGTCCTTCCTCACTTGTGTTCTTGTACATTTCTGTCTTCTCCGCATCTCTCAGAGCCACCTATACACACCATCCTCACCCACTACTATGTCTTGTCTGACACCTTTCTATCTTGTTGGTCCTTACATCTGGAAATACATCCCTGAGTTCCTCTAGAATTCTGTGTCAGGTTCTTCAAAAAAGAAAATCAGATACTAAGTTTCAGAGAATTATAGCAGTATCTTGTCCAGTCTTGGCACTTAAGGGTCAATGCCCATACATTTATGCATATTTGCCCACCAATTTGTGCCTTTATGTTATTTATCCACTTAGATTTTATATATGGACAGCAAGGAAATTAACTGGAGGTGCTTATTTGTTAGACTTTAAAGTGGACCTGTCACCCAAAAAAAATATTCAAAATCACTATTTTAACACATTAGTCAAGCAAAATGAACATTAATTACACTATATACATTATTTTAATCTTGTTTTCTTCAGTCTGGGAATTCATAATTATAGCAAACAGGCAGGAGCCATTTTGTGGACACTGTAAATAAGACAAGCCTTGTATCATCTCTGAATCTTGTTTGTGCACCAGAATGGGGGACCCGATGTCTATCCCCATGTCCTGGCTACACAATTAAATGGTTAAGAGAACTGGGGGAATGTGTGGGGAGCAGTGACATCTAGGAAGTGCTGAATGGAAAGTGAAAGTAATTATCTGCCCGCCTCTATGCCTAAGGCATAGAGGAGTGTCAGACAATATTTGATTGACAGCTGAGATTTTTAAATGAGCTTAAAACACCTATGAATGCTTTAATTAAAATTTGAAATTGGATTTCATGTTTGATTTGAAAAGGACTTTTATTATACAGATTTTTGTGTCTGGGTGACAGGTCCACTTTAACCACTCCCAAAGTGAATATAATCATTTACCTTAGACCCTGGGCCAATGCTCCAGTGCTCATGTTTGTGCACTAGCCCAGGGTACTATCCTTTGAGCACAGTGCTGTGGTGATAAACCTTTGTTCTGGGCATTAAATAAGATCGAGCATTAATGAAGTTGAGTCATTTATAAGGAAGAGGTGGACAAGATGGACCTGTTAGTTCTTATTTTTACAGATGTGATTTCTGCTCTTTGCAGATTTTGAAATGAGAGATAGTTTTGTGTATTGTCTTTCTTAAATGTTCATTTGATTCATTTTGGCCTTCATGGAAAAAAAAATCTCTCATACTATAACTATTGAACCATTTGAGTTGTTTCAGTAGTACATTGATATTTCCACATCAATAGCATCCCATTTCATTAGGTATTAAATGTTAAACTCATTGTCAATGATTTATATAAGAGCATTTTCATGAATATAAATGGCATTGCTGTGTATTCCCTTGTGGTCTGTTAACTATTTGAGGGGAGAGTAGTAGGCAATAGCTAGCAGCAACTGATATATCTGCATTCTCTGGATTTACACAATAAACACATTTTACAGCATTTAATTCATAATCATACATGATCTATATTTCCTTTGGGTGTATATACAGTGAGATTGTTATGAATCAGTTATAAGTGGACAAGACCATGTTCACCTGAAGATTTAAGCAGAATACAACACCACTACAAAAACCAAGGAATTGTTTAACAAGTGACACTGAGCAACATTAGAGCGAAGCATACAGGGGACTAGGTGAGATGGAGGCATAATATTGCAGTGGTAATAATTATTATTTTTGTTACAAAACTCTAAGGATTATAAGTACTGCATACAGAAACAGGGAGTCTCTGTGTAGATACAGTATTAACTTATTTCCCATTGCTCACATAAAATGACTATAGTATACAGGTATGACCTGTTATCCAGAATTCTTGGTACTGGGGTATTATGTATAACGGATCTTTCCATAATTTAGATATTCATACCTTAAGCCTATTAGGAGATCATATAAACATTAAACCCAATAGGCTTGTTTTGCCCCTAATAAGGATTAATTATGTCTTAGTTGGTATCAAGTACAATGTACTGTTTTATTATTACAGAGAAAAAGGAAATCATTTTTAAACATTTGTTTGATTTGGATAAAATTAAGTCTATGGGAGATGGTCTTCCCATAATGCCAGGCTTTCTGGATAACAGGTTTCCGGATAACAGATCCCATACCTGTATTACTTAGGCAAGGCAAAATGTATACATTATTACCATTAACATAAAAACCCCAAACATTGTCAGAATGTATTACTGTAAAACTAGATGCCTAGGTGAGGAACAACAAAAATGTTTAATTATAGAACAGCATCCACCATGGGGTTTAATATAAAAGATAAGATTTTTATAGATGTTTTTTTATTTTGATACCTGGCAGCGGTAATATTAGTATTTCATATTCTACTTGGTGAAATTGATAACAGTGGAATGTCAAAGTCCTCTGGAAACTGAGGTAAAATAGATAGAATGAGTTATGCTGTCTGTCATTGGACGTGTTAGTAATAACAGTGAATCAGAACAGAGGGCAGTGCATCATTGTGATTACCTTATTTGTAATTATGTAACATGCTGTGAAGATAGGGATGAATAGAAGGTTTATTCCTATATCAGTGGGGTGATTGGGCTTTTGACCTGGCACCAGAGATTTGTTATCCTATTGGCAGCATTGTTGCTAGACAGTATCCCCTCCTCCTACTCTGTTGCTTGCTGTCTAAATTATCCTTAAATCATTTCTTGCTATACATTACACATGGGCAGCAACTTGCCTTCCTATAATGAGCTAAAGGGTATATAGAAATGTATTTATAACACCCAAATGCTAGCCCACATATCATTTGCATAAGATTGTGTGGTTAATGATGGTTAAAGGGTTTGTTCACCTTTGAACTAACTCTTAGGGGCAAATTTACTAACCTGCGAAAATCCGCTAGCAACGGCTTCGCACACATCGCAACACTTCGCCAGACGAAAAATCGCTCAGACAACGCTAATTCCAAATTGCAAAGTTTCATCCAAGGAAACGAACACAGGCAAAATTTTGCTAGCGTTACTTCGGCAAGCGAAGTTGCACTAGCATGCCTAATTTGCATACGGGGGAAGATGAAGTTCAATGGACGTATATGTTGCAGCAAATACATTACATTACACAAGCCCGGGAAACCTTAATAAAAGGAAATAGAGTTGTTATATTGTTCCACACACATGCCCACTGTATAGTTTATGTTCCATATGTTAGCAACTGTAGGGGGGAAGCCTGGTACCCCAAAACAATTTTACAATCTTTTGCAGCCTATCACTCTGTAAATAGGAAAAGACGCTGTTTTTTTGGGACTTAGAAAAATTTTCAACTATTTTTGACAAACTCCTATCTACTCTATTGCACTTCGCCTGGTCTGAGGTGGCAAAGGCAAGTCTGGCGCAAGAGGTAACGTTCAGTAAAAACAGTATGATGAAGATTATGATATTCTGAGACAATTTGCAATTGGTTTTCATTTTGTATTTTTTTGTGGGTTTTGAGGTATTTGGTTTTTTTATTCAGGAGCTCTCCAATTTGCAGTTTCAGCAATCTTTGTTTTGCATAAAACAACCTGTATGTCATTTTAATTTGTACAAGTGTAGAATGTATTATCTGGAATGCTGTGAATGTAAGGTTTTCTGGACAAAGAATCTTTCCATATTGTGGACTACCATACCATAAGTCTGCTAAACTCATTTAAACATATATAAATAGTCTGTGGGAGATGGCCTTCCCGTAATTTGGAGCTTTCTGGATAACAGTCTTTGGATAAGGGATGCCATACATATATCTTGTGCATTGTGTTAAAATAAACACTAGCACTGTTATAATAGAATTTTTTCACATTGGCAATATTTTTAATATTTCACTAGTGATGGGCGAATCTCCCGAGTTTCGCTTCATTTCCGTCGCGTCGTTTCCGACGCGCGTCGCATCGTTTCCGTCGCGTCACATCAAAAACTACGCACGACTCATTTTTGCGGAGATTTTTCGCCAGGCAAAATTTCGCTGGCGTTTCACGAATCGCGGGAATTAGCTGCGAATCCGCCCCTGGCGAATAAATTCGCCCATCACTATATTTCACCTAATATATTTTATATATAATTACATTATACTTAATTATATTCATATATTAAAAGGATATGTGACATTCAGTGCTAAGGTACAGGATGCAAATTATCCCAAAGAGCAGTTTCCACAGTTACATAATGTTATATCTATAAAGGCTAATTTATGCTCTAAAGCAAACAGACGACTTTAACAAGACATGAGTAATATATTTGTCATGAAATTAATTTGTTGTGTCATTTTTAGAACTTTTCTCAACAGTATGTAAATGTAATATATTGTTATTGTAAAAAATATTAAATCATTCTCATAAACTTGTGTTTAACTTTGAAGTTATCTTTTATACACCACACAAACAATACAGTATAACTCTTTAGTTTCTCAAATAAATTCCATGTACAAACTGGAGTCAGAGTTTTTTTTTGCAGCTCCGAAGATTTGCTGTTTTATATTGTGCAAATTCTATTCAAAATCAAAACCGAACACAAGTATAGGTATACAATGTATTATCCAGAAGCTAGAGACCTCTGGCTTTCTGTACCTTTCCATAATTTGGATTACTATACCTTAAAAGGGGAATGTAATAAAAGTCAGTAATGGAATAAATATTCACAATGCAAAAAGCTATGCCTCGGTGCAAACAAATTTTGCTTTGTGGGAATTTAATATAGCTTTTGTGATCCCGGAAACTGTTTAGCGACCACTTCCGTCAGTGGAAGGCCGTTTGCGAATTTTATAGCTTGTGCGAATGCGCAGTCAAAGTAATAAAACTTCTTACTGAAAAGGTTATTATGTTGGCTCCAAAAGATCATTGGGGGGGGGAATGTAATTAAAGTCACAAAGAGAAAAACAATTTGCATTGCGAATTTTAATTGCTCATTGCGAATTTTAATTGCTCATTTCGAATTTTAATTGCGCACTCTTCAGAAGTGCTTGAAGGTGTCATAATCTTCTGGAGCAAACATAAAGACGTTTTTAGTAAGAGCAAAATTGGAGCAAACCATAAAATTTGCAAACGGTCTTCCACTGTCGGAAGTGGTCGCTAAACAGTTTCCGGGTACACAAAAGCTATATTAAATTCACACAAAGCAACATTCATTCTCGCACAGGCATAACTTTTCGCATGGCGAATAGTTTTTCCGTTACCAACATTTATCACATTCCCCCGCATGACACCTTCAAGTACTTCTTAAGAGTGCGCAATTAAAATTCGCAGTGCGCAATTAAAGTTTGCAATCCAATAACAGTTTAAAGGGCAAGGAAAGGCAAAGAAATAAAATCCCATTTTTACGTTCTTTAATGAAAAAGAAATTCCAATATACTTTAATAAATATACTTTAATTAAAAAATGTGTACTGTTTTTATAAGAAACCTGACTGTATGCTGTGAAATTCTCCCTTCATTTAGTGCTGTGGATAGGAATTTGCAGACGGTCCCTAACTTCTGGCAGGGAGCCCCTGCCTTACTTACCAGCCATGCAGAACTCCAGCAGCTTTGTTTTTTGATCATTTATGATGATCCATAAGAAGCCCAGACCACACTGAGCATGTGTATGTAGTCTAGTCTTGCAAAGATGTACAACAAAGTAACAAAATGACAGCCCCCTGTGGTCAACTTTAAAAGCATAAATCATTTGTTTGATTAGGCTTGTGGTGCAGTAAGTTCATGTTTATGTTTAGTATACAAAATACAGCATTTCTAGCATTATTCTATTTTACACTTTCCTTGCCCTTTAAGGAACAATATTACATTGTGAGATGTGCATTTTTATTCTTATTAGTGCAAATTGTTTTTCTCTTTGCAACTTTTACTACATTCCCCTATTGTCTGCTAAAAATCATTAAATAAACCCAATAGGATAGTTTTGCCACCAATATGGATCCATGCAGCTTAGTTACCATCAAGTACAAGATACTGTTTTATTATTACAGAGAAACAGGGAGGTCTTTTTTAAAATTGCAATTATTTGTACTTGGTGGGAGAGGAGCAGCCTGTAATCAGGATAATGGACTTTTGGATAAATTATCCTATACCTGCACTGAAGATCAATCTTAAAAAAATATATATTTAGTATAAAAAACATCTACCTTTAAATGATATCATGTATGTAGATACAGAATGTTTCCATAAGAAGTCCCCGTACAAAACTCTGGATGGCGAGCCATATAGTTCAATTTAAATCATTTTGGGTCTTTTTGACAGACCAGAATTTAATAATGCCTCTGTCTGAGCTTAATCATTTTTATAGATAAAATATGCTTGCTTAGGGATATCTGAAATGCGGTATTCTACTTTAATGTTGTGCACTTTCATTTTAAAATGTTTTTATTATTTACTGATTTTCTATGGTTTCATTGTACTGCACATCCCTGTATTTAATTTTCCTGTTATTCAGCTCTGGCAGCATTTGATAAACTCTAGTTAAACAAGGTCCTTTTTTATTTACAGGAGTCTAGCTTTCTACTGTAGCAAAGGCTTGCTTGTGAGTCAAGTTGGGAAAGAAGTATTTAAACTGTACACAAGCTCAGCAAAGTGTTAAATTCAGACTTATTTATACAGAGTGAAACACTCAAGATCATGTCTTACTTTGATGAACACTCTGAGTGTTTTGAAGAGCGAATACTCTTTTAAGAAATGAATCAAATCCCAAATGTCATATCACGGGTCAAAGAATGACAAAATATTTAAATCCCCATGAACGAAAACAGGATTTTGAAATATGTCTCAGTTATTCCCATAAGGCTGGGAGCAAGACCTTCTTATTGTTTTAGGGTATCTAACTCCACCTAGTGCTCATAATTTAACACTTCAAAATGATCCAGCCTTTGTACTACTGAGTCTTACTAGTTTTGCATGCAACCTTTCAGAATGACTCATTTTAATTCTGGCTGCTCATTAATAAAAAGACAGCTATTTACAGAGGCCGTTTATTAGTGACGAGGAAGCTGGCATTAACTGGTTATTGCCGCAATTCTATCAAGTGTGCTAAAAATGAAGGGAGTATCATAGCATAGTTAGAATTACACAGGTATGGGATCCATTATCTGGAAACCAGAAAGCTCAGAATTAGGGGGAAGCCCGACTCCCATAGAATCAGTTTTAATAAAATAATTCACATTTTTAATAATTATTGCCTGTAATAATAAAAACATACCTTGTACTTCATCTCAGCTACGGTATAATTAATCTTTACTGGAAGCAAGGAATCCTTACTGTTGGGTTTAAATAATATTTAAATGATTCCTTAGAACATAATGTATGGAGATGCAAATTAAGAATCCCTTATCCTGAAAAACCCAAGGTCCCGAAAATTCAGGATAACAGGACCCATGTATTTAGTTTAACACTTTGTAGCCGTAATAATGTAATTAACATTAAAGAACCTAGTTAACATAAAGAACTGATATCCACCTAGCTACTATTAGAACCACATAATGCTGATACTGAAGACAGATAGAGCACCTCTGCTAGCATCAACTTATTCAACAATGGGGTACAGCAAATATGTTTTTATTTGTTTTTTTTTATTTTAACAGATTATAATCCTTTCTGATAATGGTAGAAAACTTCAATAATCACATACTTTGAGCTTTGGATCCAGTGAGGGTGAAAAGGACATAAAGGTAAGTAGATTTAATCAAGTACTAATCAGTTGCTATATAACATTACAGAAAATAACTAGATATTGCAGAAATGATTGTAAAGTAATATAGGTTTTAGGCAGTTTGTTGTTGTGCTTGTTTTGCTCTTAAACCTCGATCATCAATTAATAACAAACCAGTCCCCATGTTTAACTTGATTATTATTATTATTATTATTGTTATTATTAATAATAATAATGCTAAAAATAATAATAATCGGAAATCATCACACAAATGTCAAACTCAATGACTTTAGCAATCACAATGTGGATTGGTTGTATAACTATCTTTATCACTTCCTGTTAGCACCCTATTTCTTTTTAATTTAGAGCACTGACTGACTGCTAAGAATCAGGGAACATAGCAACAAGACAGTACCAAACTAGAGTTATGCTAGTTTACAATACCTTCCAAAATTGTAATACGTTAGTTTTTCCATTCAGTTTATTAGACAAATTGCTAATTGTTAATTAATAATCAGCACCTAAAATCTTATGCATCTCCTTAGAAACTCCAGCTGCCCTCTATACCGTGAAACAGACTTTATACTGATCTGAACTGAATTGCGTTGTAAACCATATTCAAACAGCAACCAAATAACTGCACTAAGGGCCCCACAGGATGAATTGCCCAACAAGCACAAGATAGGGAAAAGGAAGTTCTCGAAGTAAGTCATTACATAGGCATATCCCATGATGTCTCATTATTTCAGTTGCCATAACCCTATCTTGCATAACTTTATAAGTAATAATAATTTTGTATTTTTGCTTTCGAACATAGTCAGTTGGTTTCCATGTATGGTCCAAAGCCGAAGTGTAATATTAGCAGAAAATATGCCACAGTCTAAATAAACAAGTATATTCATTGCAATTGTCTTATTCTAATATACATTTCACATTAAAGTAATATACTGTAGCAAGATTGAGTAAACTATAAGATTTTTGATCATATATCAAAAATATAAATTATTTCTCCATTATCAATATAACACCCTTTTTGCATTGTGGACATTTCAACTGACATAAGTATCAAGGTAAATGCCATTATTACTTATAATATATAGTGAACATTCAGGGAATGCTTTTTTAATAAAAATGGAATATACATGCTCCTTGTGTGAAAAGTTTCTTTCTAGCACCCCCAATTAATCTTTTGTATTAGGTTTGTTCTGCCATTTAGGTGATTATTAAATAGCCACATCACAGGGTAAATGAATTGAAAAACTACTGCCAAAAGTATATTGTTCTGTTCGGACATTGCTTCAGAACTCTGGACTATAATGGCTTAAAGATTTCTTGATAATGCTTTGCTTCGTATTGAAGAAAGTGTAATGAGAAGATTGCATTACTAGGTGCAGGAATGAATCGACTTATCATTTGAATTTTTTTCATTTCCATTTATGGGATGAATATAATAACTGTAAACAAATATATTCAGGGTCAATGGAAGAAAGTCTCTAGTGAGCATTTTGTTCTTGTATGTGCAGACAATTAGACGTCTTCCCGTGGATTTTAAGAGAGAGAGAGCTACATCAAGGAAATCATTCTTTAAAGATCACATCAAGTAGAGTCATGAGATTTATAATGTATAATAACGTTGCATGCTACCGATTTGTAGAAATATATGGCAAAAAGGTGAAAAACAATCGTCAGATACACAAATAAAGCAAAAATTTTATATTACTACTGAAAATGCCTTGGTACAAGTTTAATCATGATACTAAGAAATGTTTTCTGATTATGCAAATTTATTTATGGTTGAATCATTCAGGCTCCCATATTTTAAAATAAAAAAAATAAAAAAACAAAGGTAGGGGGAACATATGCCCAAAATGTTAGTAAACAACAACCATATTTAGAAGTTTACACTCAATTTTTATGTCATTTATAAAATTATTAGGCATAACTGAAAGAAAGCTGGGGCATGCACAGTAATTTAGGGACACCAAGTCATCAGAACACAGATGGGTCATAAGATTATCCTGGGATGAACAGAAGACTGGGGAAATCTGGTCTTCTAATTCCTTTCCAGTATCTCCTCATAGACTTCAGTAGCATTTTCATGTGAGATAAGGTTTTCTTATTGAAGTACATCTGGAAATGAATTAAGCCATTAACTTTACTTATCAAATTGAATCTGGTCCATTGTATGCAAAATATTTACATACTGTAGGGACCCATAGGTTTCTATACAGCACCTATGGAGTTAATCCCTATCCCTTAGTAGATGTTCTGTTATTGGGTATAACATACCCATAACACTTATGTTCAAAGCCAGTCATTATTGGACCAAAGGTGCAATAACCACTCCCTGCCACTAAGGCTTTATAATGTATTCAGGAAGGGCTTTTGGCTGCTGGTGCTGGACAGGCTGGTTGTTCCATTGAGCCTGGGATCAACAAGGCCCCAGTAAAGCCACATGCCCTAACAGGACAAGACTGTTAGAGATTTGAGTCGGGAAACAGGCACTCCCGTGAATGAGGGATAGTAAGACTCAGGGCAGATTCTTTATAGTCTCTCTAGAGAGAGAGAGATAGTCAGCTGTATGTAGTTGAACAGTTCTATGTTCCAACGAGGAGTGGTAGAAGGAATAGAAATTCCTACAGGGCTTCCCCGTATGCCTTTAGCAAAGGGACAACAGTGTGAAGGGTGTTAGGATTAGTGCTGTCTGCCTGACTACTCCACTGAAGGGGATCCTGATCAATTAAGGAGACACACCGGAGGGTAAAGTCCCAACCATACTATGTGTGTGAATATTGCTTGATAAATCTGCAGCTGATACCCTGTGACTGTCTACTATGCACCTACTCCTGTGTGAGTATCCTAAAACCTGGTGATACTATTTTTGTGCTTAATAAATGTTCTACTTTGTTTAAGAATCTCCTGGCGCCCATTCATCTTTTATGTACAAGTCTGCCTGGGTATTGGAGTAATACTACCTCTTAAAGGGATTGCTTCCACTTAGCGAAGGCCCTGCCCTGATGTGTAGTGTCGCAAATGTAACCCATGCTCTACCATTAGCTGGACACCTAATTAATCTGGCTGAATAACCCAGAAAAGTGTTACAATACAAATATTGCTTATCATTGTCAATATCACATTTCGTTGTGTGCAGTTTATTTTGGAACTATCTGTATTATTTCATTTATGTAGGCATAATTTAAGTATACCAGCATTAACTGAAAACTATCCCTGTGACCACTAGGGCCCTGTTGGTACTGCAGTTTAGTACTTAGAGAATGTGTTATCCCCAAAAACAATATGGCTGATAGCATCAACAAAACACAGATAATCATAATTATTATTATATAATCATTATGCTACTATGATTAAATTGAAAATACAAGAAAGAAAATACCAACAAATTATTAGGCTGTGCTTTCACTTTAATGTTGGTCTGATAAACTTCATATTCTGTTAAATAATCTGTAATATATTTGTTTTTGTAACATTTAGAGGCAGATTTACTATTGGTCGAATTCGAGGGAACATTAACCCTCGAATTCGACCATCGCATTTTGGTTGAATTTTAACCCTTCAAATTCGAATATCGAATTCGAAGGGTTTTAACGAAATCCGATCGATTGAACGATTGAATAGGAAAAATTTGATAGAACAATAAAATCGTTCGAATCGTTTGATTTTAACCATTTGATCAAATTTTTTTTATTCGATCTAAAAATGCTGGAATAACCCTATGGGTGCTTCCCATAGGGTTATACAGAAATTCGGTAGGTTTAATCTGGTGAACTAGGGATTAAAATCTTTTTTTAAAGGGCAAGTACTTTGGCCATTGAATTTTTGAAATTCGATGGTCAAAGTGGCCACAAAAATTATTCCAAAATTCGAATTCGAATCATTCACACGAATTTAGAAAATCTGCCCCTAACACTTTACCAATGAGTCTTGTTATTAGCATTATGTTTTACAAGAACAGAGGTATTTCGCATAACATCTGAGCCTTTTGGGATAAAGTAAAAGTAGACACAAACTGACTAGAATTAAAGATACAAGGTAGAGGTCTAATTAAATATGAATTAGTTTTGTATTTATTTTTCCTACTGAGTTGTTTCAGCTGTGGATTCCTGGGAAAAGCAAATGGGTGAAAACACAACAAAAGTTGTTGTCTAGATTCCACATCCGGTAAACAATAGACATGTCTTGTTCCAAGAGAAGTTTTTCCCTTCTTTTTCATTTTTGTTATATATAATCAGCCTGTGCCTGCCTGGGAATCCCTTCAGCGGCAAATAAATAAAACCAAATAATAATTCTGACTTGATTACATTTTCCGTAAACATTTGAGTCTTTATTAGATTAGATTGGGATGAATTTCCACCCAATCTCTTGAGAGAAACAGAGAACTGAAATTAAACAAAGCACTTTGGAAGCAGCCAGTCTGTGCGCCAGACTGACAGAAATGGTACAGACACACGCACAGAAGCTTGCGCTTGAAAACTAAATCTTAATTTCGCATTTAAGGCTAAACTAAAGGTTTTTATTTTTGTATAACATTCTATTATTGAGATATTAAACATCATTTTATTATTTTTATATAATTTAAAGTTGTTGGCACACATTGACAACATTCATTAAATGTGCTTTCTCCTAAACATGCTCTTCCTTCTTATTCAAAGCCATTATGCCCCTCCAATCTATTTGTAAGTTCACTATTGACATAGGGGAACATTGGAGCTACTGCCTCTGCATTACAACTGAAGTAGGAGAGTCAACACTAGGGGGCTGATTTACTAAGGGTTGAAGTGGGTCTAAGTGAAAAGTTCAATTTTCAAAGTAATTTTTTTGGATAATTCGACCATGGAATAGGCTACGTCGATCATTCGATTTGAACGATCGAATAGTAAAATCCTTTGACTTTGAAAATCGAAGTACTGTCTCTTGAAAAAAAACTTTGATTTTAATACTTTGTCAAATTAAACCTGTTGAAGTGCTATGTTAGCCTATGGGGGCCGTATAGAGCATTTTTATACGTTTTTTTTTCGAAGGAAAATCGTCGATTGTAAGCAAAAATCATCCAAATCACAGGATAGCCAAATTTGTTGAAAAATACTTCGACTTCGATATTCAAAGTCAAAGTATTTCACTTCGATGGTCAAATTTCAAAGTATTTTTTACTTCAAACTTAGCAAAACAGCCCCAATATGTTTTTATTGAGTTTTCAGACTGAAACAAATAAGAATGTAACACAAGTGCAAAGCTGTACAGTGAAGCATCTCCAAACCGGTTATGGAGACTCTAGTGAAGGTATAAATCAAGAATACAAGAAAATTAAAGTAACAAAAACAAGTTATAAATCTAACAGCCTAACAGTTTGCCAACCTAACAACGCTCATTAAATATTAAGAACCATTTTAACTTTTAACTTTTTTTAACCTGCCTAACTGCTAGTTGATCCAAAGGAAAGCAAAAACCCCATCTGAAGCCTCTCCAATTTGCCTCAGGGGGAAAAAAATCCTTACTGACTCCAAAATGGCAAGTCCCTTGATCAACTTGTACTATGAGCTATCTTCCATAACTCTGTATTCCCTCACTTGCTAAAAAGCCATCCAACCCCTTCTTAAAGCTATTTAATGTATCAGCCTGTACAACAATATCTTCAGAGCTCTCACTGTAAAAACCCCTTCCGAATATTTAGGTGGAACCTCTTTTCTTCTAATCAGAATAGGTGACCTCATGTCAGCTGGAAAGACCTACTGCTGAATAAAGCATTAGAAAGATTATTATATGACCCCCTTATATATTTATACATAGTTATCATGTCACCCCTTAAGCGCCTCTTCTCCAGCGTGAATATCCCCAATTTGGCCAGTCTTTCCTCATAGCTAAGATTTTCCATACCTTTTACCAGCTTAGTTGCCCTTCTCTGTACCCTCTCTAATACAATAATGTCATGTTTGGGTGATGGAGACAAAAACTGTACAGCATCGTTTAGATGAGGTCTTACAAGTGCTCTATAAAGTGGAAGAATGACCCCCTCCTCCCGTGACTTTCTTCCCCTTTTAATAAAGCTCAAGACCTTATTGGCCCTTGATGCTGCTGACTGGAATTTCCTGCTACAGCCAAGTTTATCATAAACAAGGACTCCAAGGTCCTTTTCCATAATTGATTTGCCCAGTGTAGTCTCATTAAGGGTATAAGTGGCTTAGATGTTTTTACATCCCAGGTGCATGAATTTACATTTATCAACATTGAATCTCATTTGCCACTTAGCTGCCACAGGTTAGACTACTGTATTTATTAAGCCAGTCAAGAAGGTTTGAGATATGTTTAGCCACCACAGGTTAGATTTTAAGCTAGAATCTATTTGATCCCAGAATAATCACCAAGTTTCTGTAAATATAAATATGTGGGAGGGATCTTCTGATTTAATCCTTATTGCTTGTTATCAACAAAGATTATTTAAAAGATACTGGATAAGTGAAGGAGTTGTTTCTGACAATCAATTTCAGAATAGTAATTTCTTAGTAAGGCTTGGAATGTTAACTGCTGTGTCATTGATAGAGCTTAATAACCCTGATCACCAAACAGGAGTTCAGAACAAGTGTTCCCCAATTTGCCACCATGAATCAGTTAAGGGTGCAGGAGCTAAACTGTGGCTTACTTCTGCTTTCTTACCAGCCTTTGGGTTAAGTGTACAGCACAAGTGTCCTGTTATCATCCAATGATGACAATAGCAGACAAATAAAAACCATGCATCTGCTGTTATTTTGAACAGTCAAAATGTGTTGGTATTTTTGTCACAGTACTGTTTTATTAGATTTTTAGTGATTGCATCTAGCATTGTTTATAATTGCTGGTGCCAATAAAAACAATTGTGAGTGTGTAGAGTCTCCTATGACAAATAAAATGCAGACAGTGTGTTGGTTTTGCAGTGTGGGTTTTGCAGTACGTTAAGGGCCATCTCTGAAAATTCATATGGCTATTCTACAAACCACTAATCTTTTGCATATTGACATTTATGATGTTTTATCTTTGTACTTTAGGATATGTGTTGATTATGGTGCTATGAATGTATCTTTGTTTTCTCTGGTTAAAACAGTCATTAATAAATACTGGGTGATAGAGAATATCAATGCAAGATATAAAAGCCCTAAAATAAAAGAACATAAGAAAGAACTACTGGCATGTAATAGAAGGAACTGTGGGGAAAAGTTGAAGGCACTCTTAGAGACTAGTGATGCCCAGACTTTAGAAAAGAAGAGTAGATGATTGAAAAGACTGAGTGATGAATTAGAAAGCAATGAAGGAAACAAAAAGAAAGAAAGACAGTGCAGCAGTATTGTAGAAAGGAGGAACATGGAGGGAAATATAAAATGGAATATATATATATATTATGATAAAAAATGTAGCAATGTTATGTAATAAATTCTGAAGAGTTTAGGCTAAAGAATGAAAGAAAACATAACAGAAGTCCACTTCAAGACTGTTATACAGATTTTTGGGGATTTTCTGAATAGTCTTTGACTCTAATGTACGGAAGACTGTATTTGTGATATATTGGCTGATTCTTTGCTAGAAGTTTTATTTTTGTTCTAGATTTGGAATGTTATGTTAGGTTCTTCTAGTTCCTTGCTATTTTGTCACAATGCTGCAAGGTTGTTTACTTTAGCTTCTTCACAAAAGATAATCCAACTAAATTACATTAATTATAAACCAATATGCTCTGTTTAATTCCCAAGCGAGTCCAACCTTGCAATGAGCATCTGCTCTCTTTTTCTGCATTTGGGTTTCGAGAACACGATTCACAACAATGCTCAATCTATAATTAACAGCTGAATTAAAGATGCAGAATCCCTTCTAGCAAACTCTTTAACCCGCATTATGCCAGAGGGACAAAGCAGTCTGCTGGAAAGACAGAAAAGTAAATGTATTTTCATTCAGTATTATCTTTGTCACTTGAAGGGCCATACTACAGGATAGGAGATATGAGTATGCTGATGCTAATTAAAGGTGCCATTCAATTGGGCAACACATTTATTAGAACATGGTCAAGTTTGAGTAGAGTAGATGGATCTAATATAGACCATAACTGCAGTTCCCTTTGTCCTGGGCAGGTCCTTACTGAATGCCTTACTGTATCAATTTCCAATTAATTCTTTGTAATATACTTTCATTATAAATATTAGTTGGGCTACATGAAGAGAAATGCTTTAGAAACATCTAATACCCCTAAGAAAGGATTCTCAAAATTGTCATTGTCTTGGGACCTTCACTCCTACCCTAAGGTTGATAGAGTTTTGAAGACAGTGTTTTCCATTTTATTTAAATGCCCTACCATGTAAACCATTTTGTAGTCATACCTCCAAAGATCTCAAATAGTTGTGAGTTATGGTAAAACAAAAAAGAAAGGGCAACCCTTTTTATCTGGAGTACTGGAGACCTTAATTAGTTGCAACTCAAGGTGTCTTTTGAGATGGTATTCCCCAAAGCAAAGCACAATTCATGTGTGAGAAGGTAACTGGATGCAATCAAGTAAAGGGCTTTAAATAACATAAGAATTGTTTTCAGGATCAAGGAGAGTAAGTTTAATACAGTGGATGAAAAGGCTAAGTAAGAGGATAGTGTTATGATCCTTGCTACAGCTGGAAAAATGAAGGGGCAGATTTACTAAGAAGTGAAAATTTGAAGAAAATTCTAATTTTACAAATTGGAATTTCGAAGTATTTTTGGGCTACTTCAACTATGACATAGCTCAAAATGCCAAAATGAAATTTGAATTTTCAAAGTACTGTCTCTTTAAAATCCTTCAAAGCTGCTGAATTGCCACTGTTGGAAAGTTTATATTTAGCTGTACATGCATGGAATTTGAAGTTCTTTAGATTTTTGTCTTTTTATAGCAATTCTGTAAGCTGTGACCTGTACTATTCGTATTTATAAATATGTCAAATTAAAGGGCAAGGAAAGGCAAAGAAAATTCCATTTTTACTTTCTTTAATGAAAAAGAAATCTATCTCTAATATACTTTAATTAAAAAAATGTGTACTGTTTTTATAAGAAACCTGACTATATGCAGTGAAATTTTCCCTTCATTTAGTGCTGTTGATAGGAATTGTCAGACGGTCCCTAACTTCTGGCAGGGAAACAGTCATACTTATGAACAGCAGGGGGAGCCCCTGCCTTACTTACCAGTCATGCAGAACTCAAGCAGCATTTTTGACGATCCCTAAGAAGCCCAGACCACACTGAGCATGTGTATGTAGTCTAGTCTTGCAAAGATGCATAGCAAAATTACAAGACGACAGCACCCTGTGGCAAACTTTGAAAGCATAAATCATTTGTTTGATTAGACTTGTGGTGCAGTAAGTTCATATTTATGTTTATTGTATACAAAATACAGCATTTCTAGCCTCATTTTATTTTAGACTTTCCTTGCCCTTTAAATCATCACAAACAGAAAATTGAGTTCTACAATGAACAAATTATAGCAGAAAATAAAGTAAAAAAAATTCATTTTTTTATCAGCAGATGAGCTATTTGCTGGACTTATAGTAAGATCTTTACAAGAAGAGAAGGCTTCTAACAAGGCAGTCACATGAAGATTAACTTCTGGTTATGAATTCAGATTGCCTTATTTACCTTTACCATGTTTTCAGTTTTCTTCTACTTGCCTATTTATTTTATCTTTTAAATGGCCTTCACCTAAACAAAAAACAGATCAAGGAGTGATATCCTAATATGTTACTATGGGAACAGATTTCACACCAAAGATACATTTAATGCTGGTTCACAGCGCGTTCTTCATTTCTGGGGACACGTTGGACTCTATCTCTCCATAGATCTACATTCCTTTCACTCCTAACAAAACAAGAACATACATTATCTGTTGAAAAAAAAACCTGCATGTTCTCAGAAGTGAAATTTAACGTACAGCTGTCAATGCTTCTATTATCTGCTTAATTTTATTAATGCTTAATATATTGCTCTCTGAAGTGACAGCTAACATTCAAAGATCTAATAAGTGTTCTGTGTGGCCTTGAGGGGCAGGTGGTATCAGAACAACACAGAAATTCATGCCTTTCAACAAAATTTGTTATACATTGGATAGTGCTGGTTACACATTATTAATGGCTAATTTTTATCTGACTAATTAGTAATTACTTGTTTTAAATAAATCTCAGATGAAGATGTTTTGGGGAATTTGAGTACTGCAATATTTTCATTATAATTCAATGATAGCCCTAAGCCTGCAAATTTGTTTTAAATGTTAAAACTTTATACAGGAAACACGGTATAGCTAACTGAAAACATATGAAATGTCACTGATAATAATTTTACCCTTAGGGCTATTACTACAGGGAATCCCCTGTAATGTAGATATATGCTGGCATAGAGAAAGGGCTGTAACCCAGCATTAAATTGATCTTTGGTGTGACATTGTCTGGAGGGCCAGACGGCGCTCTGCTCCTCTTCGGCACCACGTCCAAGATGGCGCACCCATGACCCACGTGGGCCTGCCTTTTGGACTTTTGCCTAGACTTGATTAAATTTTTGACTGTTCATATTGTACCACAAACTTGGACTTTAACCGCTAAAAGCTTCCTCCTTGCCCCTGACTACTCCCACTGGGAGCCAATAGGCCCTCTGACATTACAATCGGGCCATGAACCCCACCTAGGAAGCTACACTTGATGTCGGACGAGCGCTCTGGGGATTGGCATCCTGCATGAGGGATTATGAAGCTCAGCAGTTCCGTGTTGGGCAAGTACTCGATACTCTCCTATCCTCCTGTCTATCTGGTCACTGCTAATCCTCCTGCAGCCATTGTTCCTCCTGCAGTGGTCTCACCGGCTTCAACCTTGCTATAATGGGGATCCTCATGACTGCGAGGTTTTGCTATGCAGTGCCAGATCCAGTTCAAGTTTCAACCCTCACAGGACTCCAGTGAACGTTCCACGGGAGGGGGGGGTATGTGATGTCTCGTTTGGAGTGCAAACCGCTCAAGTGGGCAATATCTCTCTGGGACACCAAAGCATTCCTCCAGGCATTCCAAACTGTCTTTGATTCTCCAGGTTGCAGTGGCGTAACTACCGGGGGAGCAGGAGGTGCGAGTGTACCAGGGCCCACCCCCCTCTCAGGGCCCCCCGGGAGATTTCGCCTTGCTGCAGCCGTCTTAAGACGAGAGAACTTGAGAAGATTTAACAGAAGATTAGAAGATTTAATTGCGCTCACCATGAAGGTGGAAGGTGGTTCCTTGGCATCAACTTACCAAAGAACGCAGCCAGCCCATACCGGCTCCATGCTTCCGCTTCTCTTGTCTGCTCCACCCCAGCAACTTCGAGTCATGTCTCCAGAGGAACCTATGCAGATTGGAAGAGCACATCTCTCCATGCAGGAGTTGGGGATAGCCTGGCTATGTCTACACAATCCCTCCCTGCAATCTTTGCCCTCAGTATACAAAGATTTTGCATAAGTCTGCTGAGACTCTCATTCCTCGTGCCTCTATGATTGTCCTGTCGAACTTCTTCCTGGTACCATGCCACCCAGGGCAGGCATCTACCCATTGTCTCCTTTCGAGACAGCGATGATGGAGTATATTCAGGATAACCTCCAGCAAGGATTCATTAGACCCTCTTCTTCTCCTGCTGGGCGGGATTCTTCTTTGTGGAAAGGAAGGATGATGGACTGTGTAACTGTATTGACTACAGAGGCCTTAATAAGATCATTGTAAAGAACTGATATCTGCTACCTCTCACCTCTGAGCTCTTTGACCAACTCAGAGGGTGAAGATTTTCACTAAGATGAATCTCTGTGGAGCGTATTGGCAGGGAGACGAATGGAAGACAGCTTTCATCACTAGAGATGGGCATTATGAGTACCTGGTAATGCTTTTGGGCCTTTGCAATGACCCACCATCTTCCAAGAATTTGTGAATGACATCTTCAGAGATCGTTTGAGGTAATCCATAATCGTGTACTTGGATGAGATTCTCATGTTCTCCAAGCACTTAGAAACTAATTGAACCCGGTTTAAAGAGGTGCTCTCTAATTTGAGAGAAAATTCACTTTTTGCCAAGCTGGAGAAATGTGTCTAAGAGGTACCCAAGATTCCATCCCTGGGGTACATTATCTCTTGTGAGGGGTTCAAGATACTGTAGGTCTTTTCAAGGTCTCAGCATTTCAAGACTGGCCTATCCTTACCAAAGCCATTCAAAGATTTGATGGTTTGGCTAACTACTACCGAAAATTTATCAAGGGGTTCTGCACCCTTATTGCTCCTATCATGGCTCTCATTTGGAAGGGAGGGAAACCTAATGCCTGGCCTCCTAATGCTCTGGAGGCCTTTCTGTCCTTGAAAGATTTGTTTGCTTCGGCTCCTGTCCTTTGACATCCTGACCTTTTGCAAACCTTCTTCATAGAAGAAGATGCATCTGAGGTGGGGGCTGGTGTCATCCTTTCTCAGAGGCAAGTGACAGATGGGCTTCACCCTTGCGCTTATTTCTCTAAAAGGTTCTCTTCTGCAGTGTAAAATTACGATGTGGGGAATCATGAACTTCTGGCAATGAAACTTGCACTCGAGGAGTGGCGACATTTGCTGGAGGGACCATTTACACCGATCACAAAAACCTTGAGGTCATCCAGACTGTCAAGAGACTGAATCCCTGGCTCGATGGGCACTCTTCTTCACTCAATTTAATTTTGTCCTTATGTATCACTCTTGCTCCGAAAACTGTAAGGCAAATGCCCTATCCAATAGCATTCTCCCTGAGGGGCGCATCAGTGAAGATCACGAGCCACAAAGATCATTGCTTCCCTTTTCCCACAATTAGCCAGCCAGATCCTATCTGTCCAGTCATCTGCTCCTGCTAATACCCCCAATGGTATGGTTTATGTACCACCCAAGCTGGACATCCAGCTGTGGCGGCCTGAGCCATCTGTGCATTGTCTAAGTCCAGCCACTCTCGCCCTAGCGGGTTATTACAATCTCTGCCCATTCCTTCTCATCCTTGGCTATAGACTTTGTTGTCAAATTACCACCTTCCAAGGGGAACACAGTGATATGGATGGTTATTGATCGCTTCAGCAAGATGGTACACTTCACAAACTTCCTTCTGCCATTGAACTCTCTCAGTTGTGTAAAGATCTGGGTATCGCTCTTCAATTTTCCTCTGCCTCCATCACCCTCAATCCAATGGGGCAGCTGAAAGAATAAACCAAGTGCTCTAACAGTTCCTGAGAAGTCATGTATCCCTCTGCCAGGATGATTGGTCCGATCTATTTCCATGGTCGGAATTCGCTCACAACAATGCTTGCCATGCCTCCACTGGTAGATCGCCCTTCTTGACCATGTATGGACAACATCCTGAAGCTTTCCTTCAGGACTTATTCTTGTCCGATGTTCCAGCAGCCGATGATCATGCAGCCCACATGTCGGCCATTTGGTCGGCTACCAAAACCATCTTAGAGAAAAGTTCCTTGTCCCACAAGAAGTATGCTGATCAAAGACATAAATCTTCTGACTTATATAAAGTTGGGGACAAAGTGTGGCTCTCTATGAGGAACATTCGTCTCAAGATTCCTTACCCTAAATTGGGCCGAAAATGTGTTTGTCCATACTCCAATGTGGAGATTATTAATCCCGTGGCAGTCAGACTTCAGCTTCACCCTGAGATGTGAATCCCTAATGTGTTCCATTTCTCTTTGGTAAAACCAGCTATCGCTAATCACTTCTCTTCAGAATAATCTCCTCCTTCTACTATTTCCGTAGAGGTCCAACAGGAATATGAGATAGAGAAGATCTTGGACTCCAGAATCGCCAGAGGGTCATTACAATTCCTGATCCACTGGGGTTTTGGTCTCGAAGAGTGTTCCTGGGTCAGACATATCAATGTCCATACTCCTTGGGGCAGATTCACTAAAGCTGGCCATAGACGTAAAGATATTTGAAAGATCCAATGGTTATCGTGAGACCACGATTGTCTCAAAACGATCGTCTAAATGCCTGATGTGTCCATCAACTAAAAAGACCATTTCAGGCGATATTGCCAGCAAAAACTGAAGGATCGCAGCCTGCTTGCGCTGCAAACATAGGTAGATTGCATGGGGAGCGATAAAGATTTTCTAACCTGGCCGATCAATCATCAGACCAATGTCGGACGAAAAATCGTGAGACGAACGATCGTTTGTATCCCACTAACTGCACGATAATTTGATAGATTGGTCGGACTTCCCTTAGATCGGTCATTCGGCAGGGAACGATCGTTGCGTCTATGGGGAGCTTAAAGCACGAAGCGTCTAACGCTAGCGCTAATTTGCCAGCATGACGTCAATTCGTAACTCCGCAAATTCACTAACACTGACTCAGTTGCGCACTGACAAAGGATCGTAATTACGCAAATTCACTAAGATGAACATTTTACTGAATGTTACCACTTACGCTAAATTTTTTCTAGGTCTAAAAAAACGCTGGCGTGTTTTACCTTTTGTAGGGTGATAGTCTGAAAAAGAGCGACATTTTTTTGGGAGGTTACCCTCCTTCCCCCCTTCATTTCCTAACATATGGCATCTCAACTATAGGGGGGTACATGTTTAGGGCAATAGGACAACTTTTCCTAGGCTTGTGTAGTGTAATGTAGTGGCTGTAACATATACCTCTATTATACTTTGAGGCAAATTAGGCATCACTAGCGTAAATGCACTTTGCCTGGTGAAGTAACACTAGCGCAACTACGCTACCGTTCACCAACCTGAGTGTAACTTCGCACTGGCGAAGTGCGGCGAACATTAGCGGAGGCGATGCTAGCGCATTTTTGCCACTTAGTGAATTTTTACCTTGTCTGGTAAGATAATTCTACAAAGCAATTCCCAAAGAAACCACTAGATGGTGGTCCAGTGCCCCCCATGGGGGAGGGGGTACTATCAGGAGCACCTAATGGTGCTCCTCTCCTCTTCTGTGCCACGTCCAAGATAGCGGTGCCCATAAACCATGTGGGCGCCGTCACGTGCCCAGCGCAAAATTTGAATACTTCCAGGTTTGATGGTTTTGTTTTCAACATTCGTGTGTGTGTGATAATTCTTCTTATATTGATTCCTGGACTTTTGACCCTGCCTGAACCTCGACTTTTGGACTTTTGCCTTGACTGTTTGTACCACAAACCTGGACTTTAACCCCTAAAAGATTCCTATTTGGTCCTGACTACTCCCGCTGGGAGCCAATAGGCCCCATGACATAAATCCGTTCCCATAGAAACAAATTAGGATATCACCTCAATTTGCTTTGCGTTTAGGTGCAAAAAATAAACCAGATATCTACTGGGTGAGTTTAGAAATCCTGTTGGTGAGGACCACTATAGCATGTTGATGAGATCCCAGCCCAATTGGCCCCCAAAAGGCTGCAATGTTATCCAGTTGTCGGATCTGCCAATTTAGCCCCCGAATGATTAGACATACAGTGCTTTGCACCACTTATTTGCCTAACTTGTTCAAGCATGTATACCCAGCTTTAGCCTGCCATACTGTGAAATATAGTACTCTCTGCAATAACATATGTCTTGGCCATCTCTAGATAAGGTTGAGAAGCCATTGGATACAATTTAGATAAATACCACATTGGGTCCACCCTGGTGGCACAACAAGAGGGTTCCATGCCCTCCACAAAAAATCTTTAGAGGGGGGGGCTCTGCACATACAGCAGCTATGCTGTGTGGTCATGAGCAAATATTTTAATAAGAAGAGCTGGGGGGGATTTTTATTCTATGGAAGAAATCAACTCCATGGGCTAGGCCCCCAGTCTGCCGCTACTGCAGGATCTGCTTCCTCTATAGATGCGCTACTGGTCCAGCTGATAACATTTATGCCCAGAAGAAAGACCTAAATTAGTTTATTATAATTAGTAAACATTTATGTACTAATTTTATACAATATATATTGTAATATATTGAGGGCTATCAATCCATCAACAAATATAATTGCCATATTAGTGTCAGACTAATCAGTCTGAATTCAACAGTTGGAGAACTTTTTTCAGGAATGCTAAGATT
Organism: Xenopus borealis; assembly: GCA_024363595.1. NCBI lineage: Eukaryota > Metazoa > Chordata > Amphibia > Anura > Pipidae > Xenopus > Xenopus borealis. The sequence goes on along the minus strand of CM044447.1, from coordinate 86,975,944 downwards.
ACATACCTGACTATCGTAAAATTAAAGTATCTATACAGAAAAGAATAGTCAAAATAGAAAAGTCAGAAATTGATAGAGGAACTCCGTGTGGATGCATGTAAGATGGCCAGAATATACAGCTAAACATTAGAATATCAGTAGGCAACACAAAAAACAACAAGTTTCAGTGCAAGGCCAAGACTAAAAAAGATACTAAATATTCTATTTCACAAATAGGGACCTTCAAGTAGATTAATATACAATAATTATGCACAAGGTCAGTTCTAGCAACTCTCAAAGGAACTTTTTATTCCCAGAAAAATGTGATAATACAAGGCCATTCTTTACATGTAAACGAGTAAAGATTTCAAGGAAAACAATATCCCCCCTGCTTTTATACACGAGCTCATGCAATTGGGCTTAATTTTTTTTTTTTTTTTAAGACATACTTAATTTTACAGAAAGAAAGGAAACCATGTTACTCATAAGAACCATTTCCCATCCCCTCTTACTCAAAGATTACTGCAACCCCTCCATCACCTTGTTGCATTGTGAAGTCATGAATCCTGGGATAGTTCCTCTGTTTCCATGGTGGGTGGTACACAGATTTAAAAAGCAGAAACTGAAAAGCAGAGAGAATTTTAGCCACCAAATCCACCACTTCATCATGGAACAAGGTAACAATAGTATTGGATGGAACTGTGAGTCTAAGGCTAAGCCCAGACGGGGAGATTCGGGGGAAATTTGTCGCCTGGCGACTTCTCGCTGCGACTTCTCGCCCCCGAACCTGGCGAGGCAATTCTGAGCGATTTTAAAAATCGCGCCGCTCCGTGTGAACACGCGCCGGCGTTTTTAAGCTATGAGGTTCGGGGGCGAGAAGTCGCCAGGCGACAAATTTCCCCCGAATCTCCCCGTCTGGCCTAGCCCTAAGGGATAGGGTGGGCAGATTACCATGGTTTCCTTTCAATCCAGGAATGCATGTGTATGAAAATTAATTTTATACAATTTAAGGTACTCTGCATTTTACAAACAATATATAATAATATAATAATAATAATCCAACATGAAATTTGTTGTCATGTTAGAGTCAGGAAAGAAACACAATTTCTTCCTTGCGGTTAAATCTGCCACATTATACTTTTCTTGTTTTCATTGTGAATCTAAATCAATAAATAAAAACTTGTATTTTTCAACATCAGCTGCATTAATTGACATACCAGAGTAAGCTAACTGCCGATTGGCCCATATGGTTCAGGCTTTTACTGTCCATTGACTTAACATGGTGTAACGTGACCAAGCATTTTCTCTTCAGAGAACTGTGATCGCTGCAGCAGTTTGCACTTTGCTAAGCCATAACACACCATAAAAACCATTTTATTTCACCATTTGTATCACCTTTAGAGCTAAAGTTAACTGAACTATTATATGCCTTACAATCCCTCTTCATTATTAAACAGCTTACACCACATAATTATCTACTTATATAGAGATTATATATTTGAGATTTGACTTATTTTAATTATATCTAATTGTGTATCTCTAATATTTTATGCAGTGCTATATGCAAGGGTATTTAATGACAATCAAAATTTAAACAGACTGTAATTGAAAGTAAATGGACCCTACCTACAAGGGGCCTCAATCTAATTGGTCATTAACACCTAATATGGCATTTGTTTAAGTATAGTTAGGAGTTTTGGAGACTGAAAACTACTAAACACTCATGGGGTTTTTACTCTCACAATTTAGTAAATGTTTTATTGACTTATTATATTGGAAGTGAAAATGATTCAAACATTGAAAACTGCACAGGTTTAGTTTACCTACTGCTCTCCACCTTTCCTCCACAAACAGCTACACATGACAGAACTTATCATAAATGAATGAAGGTCAGAGGTTGGGTGGAGAATAATAGTTTTTATAGAAAACGAAGTGCTGGAAATTTCAGTAATAAAAAGGCTATAAAATGTTTTATTGTCAACCAAGTGGTTAAGGAAATAATACAAGTCAAATAGAGAAAAGGTAACAAAACCTTACATAAGGAGAAATGCAGCAGACATGGATATATTGTGCACATACATTTTCCATATCCATCTGAAATGAAGACAATGAGGTTTTTCAGTAGGTGTTAAGTTCAAGTTCAATTATAGTTTCATGCAATATTTATTTTAGCATGAATATGTAAATATTACAATATGATATATATATATATATTTTAAAATAGGTCTCTCACTTGAATATTAGTACTTCAGAATAAATCTTTGTACATAAATATATCTTGGACTCTACTTACAGAAATAAAGCAAATATGCAAATGTTCAAGTTTCCCTGTGCAGATAGAATGGGAAAACCTTTTCTCAACATTTATAGAAGAATAAAATGAATGCAAAACCTATTCATGATTAGGTTACTTGCATGGCCCTATCTGATGAAGCTAGCTGGGGAGCATCACATGTTTTTTACATTCTATTATCAAAATTATTACAAAGAGTTGTGGATGTTTTAAAAATAAACAATTATACGCATAAAGATGCCATCGCAAATGAGTTTCGTTTAGAAGTTTCTCCTTCAATGCATAAGTCATATGGTATAGAAAACACAGCCTTTGACAATTAAGTGAAGAATAAAGCACATAAAATTAAGGAAAAGAAACAATTCAAAGGCAATGGAGATGGGGCTGTACAAAGGACAGACAAGTGAAAAAGAGAGACTGGAAAATTATAGAGAGGGGTCTATGTGGGGGGTCTTGAAAATAATTATGGGCACATTTTGTATGTAGCATATCCTCCACCCCCTACTGTATAACCCTGTAATTCTTTCCAGTCTTTTCAGTTTTCCTTTTTATTTATATTATATAAAAGAAATCTGTACAGTTGCTATATATATATATATATATATATATATATATATATATATATATATATATATAATAACACACCGAACCATAAACTGATACAGCAACTACAGATGTAAACAGAAATACGACACTAGTAAATAATAATAGAAATATAACATTCTAGCATGTGCCTTCCATCATTGTGTTCATCTTTGCAAAAAAGGTTATGTTGTTCAATAATGAATTTTCTACAAAGCAAACCAGCTCTTAGTGGAAATTAAGCCATAGGATTGAGTTAATTATTAATGTACAGTCAAATGTGTGACCTTGGTAGGCTAACAAAAAATACCAATCATTCATTGCAGAGTAGGGTGGCATCTTGAAACAACTGGTTTTATGGATATTATAATTCATATACTATAAAAATAAAACAGGAACCATTTTTTAAAAGGTATGAGCAGGTAGTTACAGTAAAATAGAATAGAGTAAAAATATTTGAATAAAAGCAGAAACAGACATGTAGATAGATCAATAGATACAGATAGACAAAGACATATCATGCATATAAATATATGATGTCATGATATCTATATCATTGCTACCATCAGATACACCTTGACAGGAACATGTAGAAAAATGGCTCAACAATGTAATAATTAACATGTTCATTATGTTAACTTCCTGAAGCCACTTAGAGAAAAGGGAATTACATTGCACTGACTATCCAGTAGTATATCCAGTTTATTTCTTTATTTCATCTCACATCTGTCTGGATTTCTGTGGGGCAGTCTATATTACAAAGCTCAGATTTCAGAACAGGGTTGTAGGTTTTTATTGTAAATGCCCTGCAGGGGTGCAATTCTACATTAATCTAGTAGTGATATGTCTAAATCAACTAGATCTGTTGGAATATTTAAACATTCAGTTAAAGCTGACATTAACATTTTCTTTTTAACTCTGGCTATGGGCCTTTCAAACTTAATTTCACCAAGATTAGAAACAGTATACCCATGGGTTCAATATCTGGGATGTGGGGTGAAAAGGGTTCTATTGGACTTCTTTCCCAAACCAAGATTAGATCCAATAATGATGAAACTCCAGGTACTGTCCTTTTCCCCTGGCAACTGAGTTTGGGTGTTAAAGAGGAAAAATACATGACGACCTACAGTAATATTATTCTTTTTTATATACCTTCTGCCATGTTTCTGCGTTATAGATATTTTTCATCATTCACCACTGGTCCAATGGACCATTAATCTCCATTCTTTGCTTTCACACTACACATAGACTACTCAGTTTCTTGAGATGCCAATTCATCAGCCAGTATCTTTTTGGAGTGTGAGAAGAAATGCACACAGACATACATAGGAGGACATAAAAATGCCTTGAAGATTGCTTCCAGGTGAGAAATTAATCCAGAAGCCAGTAATGCAACACTATTTATATTTCTAAGAGGTGATTCCGAATCAATCATCAAACTTCCTTCTTTGCTTATCGGGTTTGGTGTTTAAAATATATACACTTTGCTGCCCCTATTACTGTATGTGACTGCTCTCCCCCATGTCTATTATGGACTGGAAGATTCTAAGTATAATTAGTTTAATATACATAATCTTTCACACTGGATTTTTTTGGATTATAGGAGCAATGTACCATCCATCTATGTTGGCATAGCAAGATTTTCTTGCATCTGGAAAACAAAGAGCTTGCAATTGAATTGACATAGTACATAGATTAAAGTCTATTTTAGAGAAATATAAAGATGTTAAAATCAGGAATGCTCACTAACCATGAAAAAAATAAAATTTTCTCTAACTATGCCAGCATGTTTGCTGTGGATGAGAAGGTTACTAATCTTTTTTCTTCAATCTGCCCTCTTCTAGAATGTATAATTTATGGTGATATAATAACTGATTTAACAATAGAGCTGCAAGACAAGGTTTTAGCATTAGAGTGAAAAAAATAAAACAAAGATAAAGAGAAAAACATGAAGCCAGCCATAGTGTCAGAATATATCATTAAATACCTACTTTACTGCTAAATTTGTAGTTTTGTATGGTTTGAGAGAAAAAGAAGCAGCAGAAATAATACTGTGTGCTGTTTGTGGTCATGAGTGGCATTCCTGATGGCACCACTGTTTGGGAGTTTTTTTGGAAGTGGTGAGGAGTTGAGAGTCCATAAGAAAATAGGGCTCCTCTTCCCTGCCAGATTGTAATGAGCAATGAAACAATCTCTGCCGCTCACATACATAAAGAAGTGCACATCTCATTACAGAAGACAGCAAATGTACTGCTGTATTTAAAAGTTTGCCTGTGTAAATAGTATATTAAAAATGTATGGTGTTGGTTAAAAACATGGGGGGAATGTAATTAAAGTCACAAAGAGAAAAACAATTTGCACCAATAAGAATAAAAATGCACACCTCGCAATGTAATAATGTTCCTTAAACTGTTATTGCATAGCGAATTTTAATTGCACACTGCGAATTTTAATTGCGCACTCTTAAGAAGTGCTTGAAAGTGTAATCTTTTGGAGCTAACATAACAACTTTTTCAGTAAGAAGTTTTATTACATTGACTGCGCATTGGTGCAAGCTATAAAGTTTGCAAACTATCTTTCACTGTCGGAAGTGGTCGCTAAACAGTTTCCGGGTTCGCAAAAGCTATATTAAATTAGCACAAAGCAAAATTAGTTCATACAGAGTAATAACTTTTTGCATTGCGAACATACAATTTTTGTTTGGATTTTTTAGTAAATTAAGCTAAATTGTGGCTGGGAGTTAGGGTGAATGTTTATTTTTAAAATAATGAGAAAGATTTGAGTTTTAATAAATACCCCTCCATAATTTTGAATGTAATTCTCTTTTTATAGTTATTATTGGCTTTGCCATTACTGTCCAATAAATGTATTGTTTAAATGTTTGATGCTCAGTATGCAAGTAGCAGAATAAAGCTGTATAAATAAATATATACACTACAAACATAAATAAATATAGTGCACTGCCACCTGTTCCATGTAGTTAAAATCTATAAGAAACACCAAAGGTTTTTATTTTATGGGTGATTGAACAGAGCATGGCTCAGTCTCAGCTTTCCTGCCTTTTTAATTCTGCAACTCCTACCATCCTCAGCAAACCAGTGGATTAAGTAAATGGAAGTGGAGTGTTGCTATTTATCATGTACTATAGAATTCTGGGTAAAAGATTCCACATCTTTATTTAATCCTTAATGGTTTAAAAAAACATTCTACACTCCAAACTGACAGCTGGATTAATCCCTAGAGCAGAGATCCCCAACCTTTTGAACCCGTGAGCAACATTCAGAAGTAAAAGGAGTTGAGGAGCAACACAAGCATGAAAAACGTTCTTGGGCTGCCATATGAGGGCTGTGATTGGCCATTTGGTAGCACCTATGTGGATTGTCAACCTACAATGAGGCTCTGTTTGGCAGTGCAACTGATTTTTATACAACCAAAACTTGCCTCCAAGCCTGAAATTAAAAAATAAGCCCCCTGCTTTGAGGCCATCCATGGGGTTGGAGAACAACATGTTGCTCACGAGCTACTGGTTGGGGATCACTGCCCTAGAGCAACACTCTACCATGTCTTTTAATACCAGTAACGTTCTACATATTGCTGAGAGATGAGATGGCAGTTTGTGTGTGTGTTGCTTTTGGTTAATTTCCCCTCACCCTATAGCAACTCAATGAATTTTAAGCTCACCCTTTCAGATACCAGACTGTTAGACAGCCTCTCCTAGCATGTTGTAAATGTCACCACTAAATACACTGGGTTTTGTGAGGATTTGCCAACACCAATAAGCATTTCGGAAATAAAATGGCAGCCCTGAATATTTGTCATGGCTTCTAATTTTTACCTTAAAAACAGGAAAAAAGACCATTCATTATGGCTACTTTATCATAGTGCTAGAATGCTTGCATAAACAAATTAGGCTGCAGCCAGCCATTGCAACAAACGCTGTCACGTCTGGGAAAGATTCTTTTAACTGCACAATTTCCTTCAGTATATGAATTACTCTGGTTGGAGAAGCATGCTTGAGAGTTAGGAAGGACACAAGCTACCTCCTAAGATGACCACAGTGTAGTGAAGGGTTGCCAAATTCCTGGGAGTTGCAGACATTCCTAGGAAACTGTGTTTAAATGAATAGAAGAACTGAGCAGTTGAAATTCATTGAGTTCCTGTAAAAGACAAGGCATTACAGCTTACCCTTCCCTACTAATTCCACTGTTGGACAATAAAGAATTGGCTCCTGGACAAGGAGATACTCTTCTAAAAAAACTGCAGAAAAGGAAGGCAAACCATTGATATTGAGGGACTTCAAAGAGACTAGTTTTGAAATTTCCACACACCCTGGATTTGAAATGTAATCAAATTGTACACTACAAATTACAAAACAAATTTATAGCCCTCACCTGCTTTGAATCAGAACCCAAAAATGCTGGTTACTGTCCAGCACCCAATACTGCTTAGGATGGATTCTCATGATCTCTTTTAAAACAATGCGCTCATTGCCTACATTTAAAATATCTATTAAAAATAAGGGGCAGATTCATTAATGGTTGAATTTTGAAGTTGAAAAACTTCGAAATTCGACAATCGAATATTTTTAAAGTCCATTTTTGATCGAAAATGGACCAAACAGGTCTGTTTTTGATCGAATTGAAATAGTTTGAATCGTTCGAATGCATTGTTCAGATTCCTGGGACTTAGAAAAAATTTCAGGTCGGGTTCTAGGAGGTCCCCCAGAGGCTAAAAGGACAATTCAGCAGCTTTAAGATGGCAAAGTTTCCAATTCGAAGGATTTTAAAGAGACATTACTTAGAAAATTTGAATTTTCTAATTTTAAAATCTTTTCAATTCATCTCAAATTTTGGGCTATTCGAAATAGCCCAAAATTACTTCGAAATTCCAATTTTAAAATTCAAATTCAACTCAAATATTCACTTCAACTCTTAGTAAATGTGCCCCTAAGTGTTTAATGGCTTTTAAGCCAATTTCTGAGTTTCTTTTAATTGCAATTTTGGCTCTTCTAGCGCAGAGGGAGCTATTGCTCTCTCTGCACTAGCAATGCAGCCCAATGCAACATCTACCTGGGGGCAACATCCACTAGCCTTCAAGGTGGCACTTACAACCAAAAAGTCCCTGGAATGGGTTTTTTAAATACTTTTTTTTCCCTGTAATTGGGATCACCTTATCTTAAATCTACTTTATCCTAAATAAAGAATTGTTATGCTAGTTGAATTAGGATCAAATACTATTTTATTAATACAGAGAGAAAGAAAATCATTTTGAAAAATTGAATGCTGCATAAATTAAAGGACCAGTAACATGAATTTTTTTATTTGTTTGTATATAATGAAAAAACCACCAAGACATATTTAACTTTAAAATTGCAAAGTCTTTTTTAAGAAAAAACTTACCGATACTCTGCTTGTGCCCCTTTTTAAAGGTGACAGGGGAACAATCCATTATGCAGCACTTGATTTCTCCTCCTCTCCTATAAGGATGGCAGGGAGGAGAAATCGAGTGCCACATGATGGATCGCCCCTTTGCCTTTTCCGAAGAGGAGCGCAAGCAGAGTATTGATGAATTATTACTTAAAGTCTTCATGATTTTAAAGTTAAATATTTCAGTGTTTATTTGATTATATACTAACACATTTTTTAACAAAAAAGTTCATGTTGCTGGTCCTTTAATGAACTTCTATAGGAGGTGGCTTTCCTGTAAACTGGAGCTTTATTTCCCATAGCATTTAGTGGCCCATTTATTAAACCACAATTTTTTCTGGTCGATGTTTTTAGAGGTAAAACGCAAAATTTTCATTGAAAAAAAACTAGATTTTTTTTTTAAATATACTGTCTGAAACCTGTCGAGGTCATGTAGAAGTCAACAGATGTTCCAGAAGACTCCCTGGGGGCAGCCTTAGGTCTATACAGTAGCTCCAGGGTCCAGATAGCTCAGTGCTTTTGTGCTTTTTTTTCGTTTCAGTAAAGCATTTGGGTATTTTAGGGAAAAATTTGGAGGTTCTTTCCCTGGTTGATAACACTGAATACAATATAGTTTACAATTTTGTGTTTTTTTCTTTTGTCTCCACACTTGTGACAAGGGGCAATCACTTCTAGAGTGCCAAGCATGCCCATAAGCTACTCCCTACTAGTGTGCATCTTTTTGTATTAGGCTTACGTGACACCTCCATATAATATAGAGGAATATTTTTCCACTTGCTGGGCTTTGTTTTGTAGGGATTATTTTCCAGTCTTTTGTTGGCAAGGAAACTAGATCAAGTTTATAGGCATGTCTCTGCTGTCTGGATGCTAGAATAGAGAGTAATCTAACGTTTTACACATTTTACATAACATAAAGACCACCCCACCTTACTTCCTGAGGAGCTAACATTGTACAGAATTCTCTGCAGGGGATTGAACACATGATGCTATATAAATGCAGCAGATTTCTACATGTGTAACTTTAGAAGAGTTTTTGACTGGTACCTTCCTCACAACTAGCAGCAGAGAATTAAAAATAAATGTCAAAATAAATGTACTATTGAGATGAAATAATTCTGACTGCCATGTCTTTATTAACCATTCACCAAGCAATGTGTGGACTCTATCAAGAACTGTTCGATCTATTGATGGGTGTAAAATCTATATGTTTTATCCATAACAACGTACATCAAACTCATTCAATTCTTTTTACATAAAGGATATCAATTATACATACCATTTAAATGTATATTTCAAATAAATAATAAAAATGTATAATTCTTTCATTTCCTTTACACTTGACGTTCATTCATAAATAAACACATGCATTCCTCTGATTGTCTAATGTAAACGCATCTGGAAGATATTCGTTGCTTTATGGGAGGGGTCTCCTAACGATGGCCATTTCCATGCATTCTTCCTGGCTGTTCTTAATATAGAAAATGAAAAAATAAATAAAATTGACTTAGCCAGGACTTAGTCAATGTTCTCAGATCTGATATGCCCATATAATCACATTGAACTTTATCAGTGCTGTATTCTGAATTTGACTGACATCTTAAATATGACCTCAAAATTCATCAAATGTAGCATTTACCCTCCCAAGAACTTCAAGTAAACAAGGTCTAAGTGCTCTTCCGAGTCCTTTTGCAATGGAGTTAATTTATTTTCTGTTTAAGATATATGAGTTTTTAAGTGCAGCTTCTGTCCTTTGCTGCTTAGGAGTTCTGAGTGTTGGTGGCCCAAGGTTTATAACATGAGCAGGAGTTTTCTGAAATGAAATGGTTCAGTGTTCGGTGTGCACATAACCCCTGCAGCTTTGTTTGTGTCTTGTACCTGATTTATATCAGTCCTAAATATGCTTAATTCATGCTTCGGTTCACTTGGTCACTATAGCAAACCAACAGCAACCCTGTATTGCATCACAGTATATGCGTTGGTATGAGATAATTACTGTAAATGGTTCACTAGCTAATTTGACTAATTTGAGATGAAAAAAGCCAACAGTCCATAGTTAAATAGAAAGAGCACTGGGTCTGACAAGATAGCTGGTATATCCAAATAGAGGCAGGAGGGCGTTTGGTAAGTTAATATATTTGAGATGAAGTATAACAGTTAAATTTCTCAAAAACTGAGCCTATAAACAAAACTGTAATTCAATAGGAACCAAATGAGACATCTCACATTGCAAAATAGCTTTGAATGTAAAAATATCCCTTGGGCACTCATCCCATGCCAAGAAAACTATTTAAAAGCAAGGGATTTATTATCTAAGAGAAAGTTCCAAAATACACCAATACCATTTCCTGTATTAGCCATTTAAACAAACTATCTTTTATGCCTGACTAATTAGTATGTGTAATAATATGACTATTCCCTGTGCTTGATATCAATGCAGGCAGCATAATGTTTTAATGCATTGCAAGGACCTTAGTGCAAGGGGCTCTATATAATAAAACTTCTGTCCAATTTCTCAGTTTCTTTCTTTGCTGCTATATTGTCTCTTGCCTTGCAAGATAAAAATTATTTTATCTTGACTACCACTGATATTCTCAGGTTTTTGGTATGTTAGAGAAATGCTGAAGTCACTACCACTGTTGGAGATAGTTATCTTATGTAACATCAGCTTCTAGCAGATTCAACCCTTCTTTTATAATAAAACAATGCATGGAAAGGTGAATTAATTACATTCATAGAAGTGTCCATCGCATATGTTGAAAATAAGGGGCATATGACCTTCCATTTATGGGGTTTGGGATGACTTATGGGGTTTGGGATGGGGGATTATATAAAAAATCTGTGCTGGATACAGTTTTATGACACTGGTAACCAGCATGGCCATAAATAAAGGAATTGTTCAGTGTACAAATAAAAACTGGATAAATAGAAAAATATAAAAATTATTTGTAATATGTAATTAGTTAGCCAAAAATGTAATCTATAAAGACTGGAGTGAAAGGATGTATAACATAACAGCCAGAACGATACTTTCTGCTTTGCAGCTCTCTTTGTTTCCACTGATTGGTTATCAGGCAGTAACCAATCAGTGCCCCCCTTTAAAGTTGCTGACTAACTCAGAATTAGAGAGCTGAGAACAGGAAGTTGTGTTTTGTCCTGTTATGTTAGACATCCAGTCACTCCAGCATTTATAGATTACATTTTTGGCTAACTAACTATACTAGAAACATTTTATATTTTGCATAGCCTATCTATTTACCCAGTTCACTTAAAGCTAATAAAGTCACATGTCCCCTGCTCACTAGTGCCTCAGTAGAGTACTTCTTGCTTGCTTATATTCTTTTTTTTTTTTTTACGCTAAATTGAATTCAATTCTTTACCAACAAAGGCAACTCAGTCTGACCCATCAAGTTAGTGGACATCTCTGAATCATTGACAATAATCCACATGTTTTCAATACTTCAGATGATTTGTGGCCAGAAACTGACCCTAACCTGTGAAGCTTACGCAGTACCCATCCATAACCCTCATGTTGCCATTGTAGGAACCTCTTCCAACCTGTACCCGTATCTTTCTGATGTGTACACTTCTTCTGCTCAAGACATTTGGTTACTAGACATCGAATTTTCATAAACTAACCAGTACCCAACCCAAAGCCACAAAGATTGCCCGAGTTCCATGTCAACAGCACATTACTATATGACTGTATACCATACTGTATACCATGCCATAGCATCTCTTTAGTCTAAGAGCAGTGTCATTTTATCACTTTACATACTGTGAGTTGCTTAATAGTGGGAAAGTGTGGTCTTACACATTTCCTTGTGATTAAGACAAATTCTTATAATGGATTAATTTTCATCTCTTTGTCTTCTTCAGGCAACAAAGAACCATATCTGATAATTGGCCAAAGAATATATATAGTTTGTAGGTGCCAAGGCTTTGGTAAGTTATGGAAAAGAACTACAGCAAAGGGTCGAGCATACTAACCGAAACTGTCAGTTTTCCAGACACCCTGGCACCACTGCATTTATGTAAACTGTAAAATAAAAAAATAAAAAATATAAATCATCTATCCTGTAAATTATGACAATTCACACTTACCCCTACAACATTTATATACAAAATAAATAATTCACAAGAGCCATGAACATCCTCCTGTAAAATGTAACCTTACAAACTGTAAAAAGGTGTTTAGGCGTGTCATTTCACTTTGACTTATGCGTAGTATAAAATACGAGGATACTGGAAGTCATTGCACTTAACCTGTGGCTTTGTGTCTTTAAATTAACATGGCTTCTGGAAGTTCATGATGTCTAATATTCCCTTATATCCACAAGTTTACATAAGTAAACTTTCCAACGTTCAACTCTCACAATAAAAAATTAGGAACAACAATAAATGTAACCATTGTTACAGCTGAAACAGAATTGTGTCACAGCAAAGTCTATGGGGACCCCAAAAGGGCTTCTCCAGTTAGCTTTGCTTCTTGGACAAGAACTACACCCTATTGCTGCCTAGGATTAAGTGTACTGAGTGGAGTGCTGATAACTACTGACTACTCTGTGGTCCTATGATAGAGTTTGTTCATGCAGCAGTGTATTTGTAAATGCTGCATGGGATGAGAGGACTGCTTTTAAAAGTGTTTCCACTTCTGAAGTTTGAACTTTACCAGTAATAACCTTTACTTTTCTTTGCATGTTTCCCAAGAGTCATCTTTAATAACCTAAAGAATTTATTGGGTTTTGTACGTGACAAAAGCTGAAATTGACATATAAAATAGGGAAATTTATTATGCTAGTCAGGCTGATGACAGACAAAAGAGTTCAAAGAGCAATTATTTTGTGACTCTGTCATTGTAAAGCATTATAATAGTATTTTACTAGTTTTATGGTGTTTTATATTTGGTTTTATGATGGATTGTTACTACCATACCTGCAGAGGCAGCGTAGGAAAACGGAACCTCTAGGGGCACATTTACTAAGGGTCGAATTGATTTGAAGTGAAAATTCAATTAAAAAAATTCTAATTTAATTTTGGGGTTATTTGACTATTGAATAGCCCATAATTCGATTCAAGTACTGGCCCCTTAAGAAAAATTCGATATAAAAATTCAGCAGGTTAAACCAACCAAATTGCTATACAAAAATTACTATAAAAAATATTTTAATTGATTGCTTAAAATAGTTTGAATCGGTCAATTCGAACAATTTTATCGATCGATCAAATTTTTTATATTTGATCGTTGGAAAAATTGAATTGCGTTAAAACACCTCTAATTCGAAATGCGAATTCAAGGGGTTTTAATTTCGACCTAAATTCGAGGTAAATGTGCCCCCTAGTGTTCTCAGTTTGGTTTTGTAATGCTATGTGACAGAGCTAAAATAATGGTTTAAGCAGGGCTAATTTACTAATTACTGTAGTACCACTTTTGCTACTATAATGCTAATCTCGGCTATACAGACCACAGATAGTTAAAATGTCCAGCTATTGGTATGAGCATGGGTTACATTGGACTCTCTCTGCAGGATCCCGGGCCTTCGCTAAGTGGAAGCATTCCCTCTATGGTGTAGTGCAACTACAACACCCAGACACTGTGCATGAAACTTACAAAAATGATGGGCGCCAGGAGGTTCTTGGTGCAAACAAGGAAAAATGGTTTATTATGTCAGAGACAAATATCCTTAGATTTACTCACGCAGGAGTTGAGCATATAGCAGGAGCACAGACGTCACACAGACAAGTACAGCACTTTGGAGCAGTTGCACCCTCCCGAAGCCTTGACAGTCTTCCCTTTCTCCAGGGAGCTCCAGGACAGCAGCCTCAACCCTCACAGTCCCTCTTCTCTGAGGTCCCTGTATTTCAAAACCTGCGGGAAGCTACTTCCTTCTATCAATCCTCGGCAGAGCTACAACTGCTCATGCTGCTAAAACTTTCTGTCTCACTCTTCCTAAAGAGTCTATCACCAAACTCCCCTAGGCTAGCTATACCTCATTCACGGGGTTGCCTGGTCCCTGACTTCTTTTCAGAGCAAAGGCCTTTCTGTACCCAGGTCCCCCCTGGGCACACCCTGCTGGATCAACATCCAGATTCCAAAGAGGAAGCAGCCACTCCCTTCCCAGCACTATACAGTGTAAGGCAGGAAATCGTCATTACACTCTGGGCTGTAACTATTGGTTAGAAGCATGCACTTGCAACATTATCTTCTGCCTAGTAACAGGGATCAGGGACTTAACTCCATAGGTGCCAAACAGAAACCTATGGGTCCCTACACTACCAATATAGTTTTGCACTAAAGTTGCGAAAATAGTCCTTACATAAACATTATCAGTATTCCTTATATGTCTATGCCTTTTAGAGAGAGAGAGAGAGAGAGAGACTATGAGCAAAAACCGCACTCACAGGACTTGCATTTGTTGAAAAACAAAGTAGTTTATTCCGATGTTTCAGCTCTTACACTCGAGCCTTCTTCAGGAGTCCCTCCTAAAGCTACTAAAAAATGCCTTCCCCTTTAAACAACAGGGATTGTTTGTCCATATATTGCAATATATTTAAGCTGGCCAACTACGTCAAAGTCATCCCATATCTGGTCCTACTCTCAAATTGCATCTGATTCAACCAAGTGAGGGAGTTTTACCTTGAAAGCAGCAAGTAAGTTGCAGGTAAAACTTAGTCCCTTTGTAAAATGTATAATGAAGCAATAGAATTCTTAATGAAGATGCAATTTGAGAGTAGGACTGGCCGGATTTGGGATGACTTTGATGTAGTTGACCATCTTAAATATATTGCAATATATGGACAAACAATCCCTGTTTTGTTTAAAGGGTAAGGCATTTTTTAGTAGCTGTATGCACAAAATGTCTCAATGTCTTAAATATATTGATAATGGGTTGAGTGCAGAGGACCTCTTGTATTTGTCTATATATATATATATATATATATATATATATATATATATATATATATATATATATAAATAAAATCTAATTGATGATTGGTTGCTATGCAATATCACTGGTGATGTTTTTCTCCAATGACTTATAAATCATTATAAATAGCCCCATATCTCTGATTGGTGAAGCACAAAGGTTCTTTTATACACCAGCCCTGATAATATAAAACTCCTGGCGTATGCTATGACAGAATCTAGTCAGTCACTTGCAAAGCCTTTTTAACAAAGCTTCACTAATGTGATGGTTACCTAAGAGATTTTACCTTCTCAATGATTACCTTTGCCCCTTGAGGCACTCTAGTACACACATCCCTAGATGGAGTCCAACAATAGATTGAGCCATGTTCCCATCCCATTTATACACTAGGGAAGAACTGCTAAATAATAACTATGGTGAAGGGTAATCCATTAGATGCCCTACTAATATAACCCCTAAAATTAATTACTTTACTATTTTTAATTCAGTAAAAAAACTGTAAAACAGAATGCACAGTTGAGGCCTCGGATGAATGCAGAAACTGAATTCCAGTAGTTTATTTTATATTTAAAATATAATCAATATGAATTTTCTAGCGTTGTTTTACCAAGAATTAGTTTTCACTTGTGATTAAATGTTTTCTTTGCAAGGTATTCCTCAGTGACCTTAGATTTGCAATAAAAGGCATATCTAGTTGAGATCTCTGCATGATAAAGGTTCATATAACCCAGATTACGGCTCAGATAATAGCAAGAATTTAAGGCACTAGAGAGATATTTGGGCCCCAGCCAGTAATAGCAGCCAAGAGAAATCAGAACTCTAAACACAAGGCTAAAATGATCTGCGATGGGCTGATTACACTACATCTATTGAGCTAATACTATGCTTTTCATTTAAAAGTAAGTAATCTCAGGAGTATAAATATTTATTTGTCATATATTAGGACCTAAAAAAAACAAAAAAAAACATGCATTTAAACTTTGTATGGGCTAATAACTTGGTCAAGGGCATAACTAGGAATTTCTATACTGAACTGTAAGATCTCTTCAGCTCCCCCAATGTAATTGCAGGTAAAATTGCTGTACCATGTTAACCAGTAAAAATGTTATTGGTCAACCCTTTTGAAATAAAAAATAACAAAATGGTATAAAGGTGATACCTTTAGTGGCTAACTAATATAATCATAGAAAGCTTTCAGAACATTTTAGTTCCTTTTGTTATCAGTTTGAAAAAGGAACTAAAATGTTCTGAAAGCTCGCTATGATTATATTAGTTTTACCTTTATACCATTTTGTTATTTTTTTATTTCAAAAGGGTTGACCAATAACATTTTAGCTCCCCAAAAACACTTTTAGGAAGATATTTTTCAGCACACACTCTGAAACTTTGCACCCTGCTGTAACTTCTGTGGTGTTTATACAAATGGAAACACAACAACTTCAGTAATCTTGCCCCCTCCAATTATAATGGGAAAGGGTAGATTGGGTTGTGTTATTTCCCACACAAATGCTTGATTGACTTTCTAATCAAGAAATCCTCATTACTCCACCGGCAAATCTGCTAAAGCATAGCCCAGGGGTGTCTAACTTTTTTTGCTTCCCTGGGCAACATTGGAGAAAAAAAGTTCTGGGGCTTCACATGAAATACTGAAACACTTTTGATTTGTAAAAGTAAAGAAAATGCACAGAAAATAACTACAATACCAGTTAGCTAACCAAATGGAGCTATACACTGGAATATGGGACACCTGGATATTAAATAAATGTATAATTATATTATTATTATTATTATTACTACTAACTGGGCAGTGGGCAGAGTCCCCCCTCCTGCCTACTCCTTTATCCTTTGCAACATGACGTTTTCCTCGGGAACCAAGGGTTTCAAGCTAGGCCGCATTCATCTCCATCCTGGGCCGCATGCAGCCCTTGGGCCGCAGGTTGGACACCCCTGGCAAATCCCTTTTGACTAAAGGAAGAGCAACACCAAAAAAATAAAAGTGTTCAAAAGCAATTAAATTACAACTGACTGTTGCCTTCCACTGGTAAAAAATTGCATTTGTAGTAAATGTATCTGTGTCTTTACTACTGGGAGTAATATAGAGGGTGCTATGTCCATGTGAGTCCATGTGATAAATATACTACAGTGTTTACCTCAGAAAAACTATAGTTTATATAAACAAGCTGCTGTGTAGCCATGGAGCAGTCATTCAAACTGGACAAGGAGAAAAGTAAACAATGATTTTTTACATGCCAGATTCTATTCACCCCAGATCAAAATCTCTGCATCCAGTAATGTAGTTTGTGATTTACTGATTACCATGTCACAGTAGCTCAGTTAGATAAGAGCACTTTGATCTCTTCACCCCAAACAATTTTGATAAATGTACAGTTTTTCTAGGCAATATTTCTTCATTTTATGGAGTAATATCCTATTATAAACAGTTTTAAAAGCCTAAGCAAAGACTAAATATATTGCATTGCATTTTCCTGGCTGAACTTCCTAATTACTTCCTCATCCAAACTTATTAGATTTGTTTGACATGACTTTTTCACAAAGCCATGCTGACGGTAATCACTTAATTGATTATGATGTACAGTACTTCTTGTATGCATGTACTACTCCTAATATACCTTCACAGAGTTTCTAACTTTCCATGTAGATCAGTTGATCAATACTCCATAGCAATGACTTTTACAATTAATGGTGCCATGTCTCCATTATGCCAGATGGGACTTCTAGAACACAGTGAATTTCTGCATATGAATCTTCACCAAATATTTCTGGTTTGCTACAGGTTACCAACAGGTTACCAACATGATTACCAGGACTGAAACTGGTTATTTTTACTGTTTATTATGACCATGGTATAAGTGATTTCTGAAAGAAGTTAAATCTCTTTTGTTTGATATCATCGGTAGAGAATATTTACCAAACTTTATCTCTGTAATGGACTCTCCATAGACCCCCTAATGAATACTGCCGAATGCTCTGGACCATCTCCAGTGCATTAAAGGAGAACTAAACCCATAATTTAAAAAACCCTACCCCCGTAGACCCCCACCTATGCTTCCCCAGGCTACTTGCAACACTGGGCAAATGTCCCTAAATTTTTACTCACCCCTTTCGGCAGATTTAGACATTGGAGTTCACAGCAGCCATCTTCTTCGGTAATATTCATGTACTGTACAGCGTTTCGACGCATTGCACAGTTGGAGCAATTTCGCGGTTCCAGGCAACTGCGCATGCTCATGGAATCGCCAAAGAGCCAAAAGAAGACACTAAGATTACTGGAGAAGAAGTGCTGTGAACTCCACGCCTGAATCTGCCACGAGGGGTAAGTAAAAAGTTAGGGAAATTTGCGGGGGGCAGCAAGTAGGCTGGGAGGGAGCAGCGGGGGAGGGTTTTTTAAGGAAGGGTTTCATTCTCCTTTAAGATCTGTGGGAGAAATAAGAGCTCTGTCACTGTTCTGCTCATGAAAAAGTGTCATGTTCTGTTTAAAATTCAATTTTTCCTCTGCAATAAGCTGTATATGCACTGCTATAGTAATTGGGGTAAATTTACTTTTTTTAGCGAAAATTAGCAAAAATTCACAATTCACAAGGAACATCACCAATTTACATAAAAGGCGACTAAGAAAATTTGCTTGCAAAAAAGATTAGCGCTACACAGGTCTTGGTATCCCCTGCTTCTCAAACTTTCAACAACCCCTCCATGGCCTCTCCTTAGGAGGAGGGATCTGTTGAGCCAGGGTCCTCTATTCCACCCAAATCCGACAGAACTATCCTTACAGGTTTGGAGGCTGAGCACAAGAGATTGGCTGCTCTAGGTCTTCCTCAAGGAGTGCTAGAAACCTTGCTCAAAGCAAGAAAATCTTTGACATCTTCCACCTGCTACAAAATATGGTTTTCATTGCTGGTGCTCCCACAATGGAGCTGCTTGGAAGATGCTACCCTTCTTTAGGTACTAGGTTTTCTACAATCAGGCCTGGATAAGGGTCAACAATATAGAACCTTTAGGGTGTATGCCTCAGCCCTTTCGGCTCTGTCAGGCAGTTATCAAGGTATGGCCTCCAATCATCAGTGCCTCCTCTGTGGAGTCTTCTACTAGTCCTAAGATCCTATCCATGTTACTATTTTAACCTCTGGAATCTGTCTCAGTCTGTCTCCTCACCCTCAAGACTCTTATTGTCTTTATTGGCCATCTCCTCAACATGCAGAGCAGGAGAATTGCAGGCCCTTTCCTGTGCTCAATAGCATATCTCCTTTTTTCCATGATAGAGTTTCCTTGAAACCTGAAAAGTCTTTTTTCCCAAAGGTGGTTCTACCTTTCATTTGAGGAAGGAAGTTTCTCTCCCTATCTTTTTAGAGGATATGGAAAACTCTGATAAGGATAGACCTGGTTCGTGGCCTAAAGCACTACCTGGAGGTGTTCATTGAGAAAAACAGACTGTTCGTGATTCCAGCAGGCAGCAGAAAAGGACAAGCTCCTGCCCCTTCAACCAGATGGATTTCCCTATGTATTCCAAAGGCCTATGAAGCACAAGACAAGATAGCTCCAGAGAGTTTAAAGGTTCATTCTCCAAGGGCTGTTTCAGCATCCTGGGCAGCTTTAGCGGATGTCCCAAAACCACAGTTCTGTGAAGTGGTTTCCTGGTCCTCGGCTCAAACCTTCATTAAGCAGTAATGTCTGGATATGGTATCCTCAAGTAATTTTGTTTTGCTACTGAAGCCCACTTGGCTTTTTCTGCACAGTAAATCATTTTCATAAGAGTCATTGTTGTGTGCTTATTTACCACCCCTCTTGAAGGTACAGGGCTTGGTACATCCGTTTGTAATGCTGATATGGAGTGGCCAGGAAAGTGGAGAATTCCTATCATACTTACCGTAATTCTCTTTTCCTGGCAACTCTCCATATAAGCAATTCCCACCCCTCTTAGCACAGATGCTTTATATTAGACGAGGTATGTGTGCTCCAGGGGTACCTTTAAGGTTTTAGGGAGGGAGGGACATTCTGGCCTGGGGGCGGGGATGGGAGGATCCTCCCGTTTGTAATGCTGATATGGAGAGTGGCCAGGAAAAGAGAATTTCTTACATTATGTTGAGTTCATTTTTATTTTTACCTCATGCTGTTTTTCTTATGATTCAGGCTTCTTATTTGGTATTAGTGGCAGGGCATGAAGATAGATGCTAATTTTGGTAGGGAAGCATTATGGCTCTTTTATTATTCTATTTTAATTATTATTATTATTATTATTCTTTCTGCCTGAAAGGAACAGAGTGATGGAAGGGCAATGGGAGTTGATTGAGTTCATTGATCAATAAACAGGAAAGAGAACTGGTGAGACAAAGCCGAGTTTTTTATCTTGCTGTCCTCTAAGGTCTTCATCAGGGAAAATGAATGTCTTTCTGAGTTCTAGCTTCTCTTCCATCACTACTTCCTCTGATCCTGATTCACTCGGTTCTATCAACACCCATACCCCTCTGCAGCCACAACGCAGTAAAGCCTGCAATCACCGTCCCTGGATGAACGGCCAGATGTGATTTCTGTGGTCCTGTACGTGAGTGGCACAGCGCATGTGGAGGAAATCCCATACAAAGCTGACTTCCTTCACTATAAATTTCTCACTGCCCTATCACAAGCTAAACAACAGCACTACAATACTCTCATGAATAACAATAAATCCAACCCACAATGATTGTTTTAAATATTCAACTCTCTACTTCATCCCTCTACAAATGATATGCTAACACCTGACCATACCCCCCAGGACTTTGCTGACTTCTTTGAAAGCAAAGTTGACTCTTTCCACAAACAATTTTCCCACCCCTCAGATACCAATACTCTCATTCCCCCTAAAGCTTCTATTTCCATTTTCAACTCTTTTGATCATAAATCTAAGCTTGAAGTCGCTAAACTTCTCCCATCCTCTCAACAACTTGCTCACTTGATCCTATCCCATCACCTCTACTAAAACAGTGTGATCCTGTCCTTACTCCAGTACTTACTCATATATTCAATTCCTCACTAACTTCTGCTACTTTCCCCTCAGTATTCAAACAGGCCTGTGTCAAGCCCATCCTGAAAAAGGCTACACTGCACCCATCCTGTTTGTCTAACTACTGTCCTGTCTCTTTCTTACCGCTAGCCTCTAAACTTCTGGAACGTCTTGTCTTTTCCTGTATTACTAACTTTCTCTGCACCAATAATCTGCTTGACCCTATGCAGATTTGACCTGCACACTCCACTGAGACTGCTTTATGTAGAGTTGCAAATTATCTCCAGACTGCTAAGGCCAAAGGGCATTACTCTAGTCTCATTAATCTGGACTTATCTTCTGCTTTTGACACTGTTAACCATTCTGTTCTAATGAAAGTTCTCCATTCAATTGGTATTCGTGATCAATTGGTATTCGTGATCAAGCTGCATCTTCCTACCTTTCTGACCCCTCCTTCTTTACTTCTCGTTACTTTTGACCCCTCCTTCTTGTTACTTTTGCCAACAAATCCTCTTCCTGTTCATCTTAATGTGGGGGTGCCTCGGGGTTCTGTACTTGGTCCTCTGTTGTTCTCCTTGTACACTCTCTCTTTAGGAAATCTCATATCTTCATTTGGCCTGAAATATCATCTGTATCATCATCTATATTTAGCTGCCCTCACTAACCACTGATGTTAAAACTCAGATAGCAGACTGCCTAGTAGCTATATGTTCCTGGATGAACCAATACCACCTCAAGCTCAACTTGGCCAAGACTGAGCTCATGGTCTTTCCACCCAAACCAAGCCATTCTCTTCCTTTCACCATTACTATTGATGGCACGACCATGCTTAGGGGTCATCTTTAACCAGTCTATGTTCTTCTCTAATCATATTAATAATGCTGCCAAAACCTGGCATTTCTTCCTCTGCCATGCCAGGATACGCCTGTTTCTTTCACAAACAACAACCAAACACTAATCCTTGCCCTCATCTTATCCCGTTTAGACTACTGCAATCTCCACCTAACTGGTCTTCCTGACTCCCATCTCTCTCCCCTCCAATCATTTTTAAACTCTGCTACCAGGATCCTTCTGCTCTCTCCTAAAAGACAATCTGCTCAGCCCCTACTAAAATCCTTAGCGTGGCTGTCTGTTAAGCAAAGGATAGCATATAAAGTCCTTCTACTAACATTCAACTCCCTTCACTCCTCTGCTCCTCACTACATTACTTTTCTTGTCTCGCTATATCTTTCTGATCATCTTCTCCGCTCTTCACAGACCTACCGACTCTTCACACCATTCATATCCACTGCCACCTCTCGTCTCAAACCCTTTTATCTTGCTACTCCTTACCTCTGGAATTCCATTACTGAATTCCTCTGTAAGGACTCCTCTCTCAATCTTTTCAAGGAAAAATTAAGAGCCTACCTTTTAGAGCACTAGAACATTAGCCTAGTCCTGTGCATAGTGACTATGCCTTACCATGTGCACTTTTCATCTCCAATTTGTACCTGTATGTTAGCCTCCCATCCACTTAGACTGCAAGCTCTATGGGACAGGAACCTCCTTCCCCCTATGTCTCTTGCCACATAGCACTTAAGCTCTTTGTTATATTATTCTGTATATATCTATTTTGTGATATGCACTGTACAGCACTGAGGTGCCTTAACATCACTTTACAAATAAAGTTATACATACATACATACCGATACCCCTGCCTATACTTCTATCTCCAATTGCATGGAGATACCAATTTTCAATCACTTGCTATTGTGACACCCATTGGAACTATGCAATCATACCAAGACCCACATATCTGATATTACACATTTTGTTTATATAGCTCTGATTAATTTCTAGCTTTTGCCATATATCTACCATATTATTTGTGTATCCATCATTTATTTGTTTGAAATGAATACATAGGCTAGAATGATTATTTTAGTGTAGTGGTTTTAGCCTGCCCAGACACTTTTTTTTTGTTCTGTTCAATTTTTGTTAAGCATTATTATAGAGAATAATAAATATTATCCAGTATTTTATGATTTGAGGGTAGAAGACATATATGAAGATATTATGTATAAGATATACAATATCTGATACATGCAGAATATGTTGACAATGTGTTATAGTTAGCTACCTAGATAAAAAGATAGATACATAGTGTTCACATACTTAAGTTATTCTCTTTTCCTTTGTACAGCAGATCTAATCAGTTTACCCGAGCCTCTAGTTTCAATGTATGTGGCAAACATTTCAGTAGTCTCCCTGGGACATTTAATTTGCAAGTGTCTACAAAGGAGACTCATTTATACTGACATTAAGGACACATTAACATCATTAAATGAGTTCCCACTTTATGGTAACAGCAAATGTCACATTGATCAGCAGTGATAAGGAGAAAGGGTAATACTAGCAGCAATATCTGGGGCCACATTATTTGCATTTATAAAGAGGAGAAAATAAAAGCCCAGCCTAAGAAGATTTGTATACATACGTAAGGTTGATGCGCCATCTGTTCGCACAACAAACTTTTCAGTCTCCTCTGCATTAAGATTTCATTTTTATGTTCTGTTTATTATTTTGAAATTGAAGCACAGGTCGTTAAGAAGAAAAATAATGAAATTTACAAGTGTTATTATAAATTGAAGCAACTGGGTAATGGTGGAATGAAGATGGCTTGAAAAAACATAACTGACGAGTAATTATCGTGCCTTGTATATGAAGCTATGCTACACTAATAAGAGGACAGTGAGAGTCGATCTTGCATGTCCCCAAAAGGTTTTATGATCAGCTTTCTCAAAGTCAAAAGTCTGTATATGAATTTAAAAGAAACGTAAAATTATAGAACCCTAAGGCTGACATTTATGAAAGGGTACTAAGGTTTATCTCCCATTATCAAGATAAAAATGCAAATTCCAGTTAGGGTGCTAAACTTTAGAACTTAATAATGAATCAGTTTAATTTATTCTTTGTCATCTGACGTGGCAGATCTAAAAGTGTCTAACTGCTGTATTAAAACAATTAGAAAGAAAATCAAACTGTTATCTTGGTGTAGATCTCTTTATAGTACTAGGGCCAATATGCTTCTTTTTAGGACAATGTAAACCTTTTTGAAGATTATTTTATGGTCGTGAAATTTTTTATGAGGTTTGCAATTTCTATCTTTGATACAAAGGCAGGGATCATAACTTCCTTTCCCAGTGGTCCCTATATAAGCCTAAATGCCCCTTGGTCAGATAAATCATTCCCTGGTCAGAGGTGCTTCATGATGATATACAGGTGATCTTCAACATATAACAAGGCTATTGTTTTAGTTCTATGTGTTTCTAATAAATAAGACCCTAAGAATTCAGATCAGTGACTGGTCTAGCTCCTTTTCATGCATATTTCAGTTTCCTGCACTAACTAATAAATCTGGAACTGACCATGTAGTGATCAAGTTAGCTGTTAAATAGGTGGCATAATTACCATTCTGAAGCACTGGATTAATGATTCTGCATAAATAAACAGAATCACATATTTTCGGGGAATTTGTGAGGTGTTGATATATTGAAGTAATATGTCTGGTATGTCTGTAGTATGTCTTGGTGTGTAATATGTGTTGTATTGTTTGGGCCTAAAAAATTTACCAATTTTGTCCTCCTGTGTATGTGTCTATGTGCAGTTGAGATGACAATAAATCAGACTTGACTTATAGGGGCCCATTTATTAAACCTCAATTTCTTTTCAGGTCTAGGTTTATAGAGGGAAAACTAACATTTTTCATGAAAAAATAAAAACTTGAATTTTGGATTCCCTTTGGAGTCAGCTGGAGAGGATTGGGTTGTTGCATGGCACGGTGCTCTGTAGTTTTGTAGTTCCTGTGAGACAGTCTACCTTATAGAGTAGGGCAATCTCCTCAATTTCTGGTGCACTGGTTTTACATCTGGTTTCAACTTAACTTTGTGCACTAAGTTCTTTGCACAGCCCAGCCAAGTATAGTTGCTTTGTGGTGAAATTTTAGACACAGGGTGTGTGGCAGGCATGGGTGCTATAGTAATGAGACCATAAACTAATTGTAGGTTTAATGCAGCAAATAGATCACTGCAAAGTATAGCAGTCCCCTAATTCAAAATGTAAAAATCACATTTTGCAGTATTTGATTCAAATTGTACAGTCACTGGCAAGCAACCAAGCACAGGGATTGTGTGGCAGGCACTGGTGCTATAGTAATGAGACCATCAACTAATTGTAGGTTTAATGCAGCAAAGAGATCACTGCCAAGTATAGCAGTACCCTTATTCACAAATGCAGCAAAAAGATCACTGCCAAGTATAGCAGTAACCTTAATCACAATCACTGCCAAGTATAGCAGTACCCTTATTCACAATGTGAATCATCAAGCATCAGGTTAATGGAGTGTCCCTTGTCAGCAGAAGCAGTATTGACTGTGCATATCAACTTGTCTGGAATGAATGTACCAGCTTTATCCACACTGAATACTGTAACATTTGTAGTAGTAAGTTGATGAACATCTTTAGCAGAACTAGGGCAGACCCCAGGAAAGTGACCTACCTTTGAGCATCTGCAGCACTAAACAGCTTTTTCAGGACATGCAGTATAGTTTGCAGTGTGTTGTATTGAACCACAGCGGAAGCAGTATTTTTTATTTGTATTTGCTGCATGGTTTTGCAGTGAATCCCTTTCCTTAGCACTGTATTTTGCCTGTGACTGCACATTATTAGGCCACAGTACTGTATTCACAATCTGTACATTCCCAGCAGTTCCTGGTCTGAGAGTTGTAGCCTCTACCACTGCTGTTTCAATTTGGCTAGCAACTGTAATATCCTTTACAAGGGTTAAATCCTGCTCCAGGAGCAGTCTCTCTCTAATGCGATGTGAGTTTTTTTTTCCCTCTATTTGATCGCTTAGCATTTCATCTGTTAGATTCCCAAAGTCACAAGTAGCAACCAGCTTTCTCAAAGCTGCTACAAATTGTACTGTGGGTTTACCATTACATTGTGCAGGTTGGCGAAATTTATATCTTTCAGCAACCAAATTTACTCTTGGCATGAACCTTAAATCTATTGATTCGGCAGAAGAGATAGGTCAGATGCAATGGCCCTTGTCGCAACTACGTATGCAGAATGCAATGTTTGGATGCAAGTACCTTGATCTATACACCCATCAATCTTGTCCATTTTAGAACAACTGCACTTGTAACTGCATAAGTAAATAGTGCCTAATGTCCACAATTCCTCATTTACAGACATAAATGGACACCAACAGGAAATAAACTCAAAAATGATTTGCAAAGCAAACATATTATATAGATAGTGTGGGGGCTAATAGTTCTTGTTGGTTATACATCTGGATTCGTCTTTCCTATTTGATGCTATGCATTTATTTTGTAAAGCATTGTGTTGGATCATATACAAGACACTACAGAAACATAGTGCTAGGTTTATTTTTTACTGATGAGTTTGCTTCTAGTGTGATTCTATGTATGGCATTGCTATCAGTGTTCTTCATAGTGCTTGGCCACATTTAAATGGTGGAAAAAATGTAGACATCTGAAACATTAAAGAAGTTATTAAACATGTATACTTGCACCCACTTTTGTTTTAACTGAGTTCTCTTAATAACTCATGGACATGAGGCACACCTACTTGCAGGGAAATCTGGAGGCAACTGTGCACATTCACTACATCCCCTGAGTTTTGAATTTTGCTAAAACATGACTGATTTATTAGTAAACTTTGAAATGAGTCATGACTTTTGCTGCAACTTTTAACCATCTGTGAGAATGTGCCATGTGTCACCCTTCCCAGCTATAGTCAGGTGATCCCACTGGTGTCTAATAAAAGGGCATCCATGATTGGGAGTTATACTTTGAAAGCAGCAAGTAAGTTGCAGGTAAAACTTAGTCCCTTTGTAAAATGTTTAATGACGTAATGGAATTCTTAATGAATCAGATGAAAATTGAGCGTAGGACTGGCCAGATATGGGATGACTTTGACGTAGTTGGCCAGCTTAAATATATTGCAATATATGGACAAACAATCCCTGTTGTTTAAAGGGTAAGGCATTTTTTAGTAGCTGTATGCACAGAATGTCTCAATGTCTTAAATATATTGATAATGGGTTGAGTGCAGAGGACCTCTTGCATTTGTCTATATGTATTTTGTGGTCACAGCCTCATTGCACCCCCGCCTAATGGTTTTAAAAATTAGTGGTGAGCACAACTTTTTCTGGTAAATGACATATTCTCACAGATGGTTAAAAGTTGCAGCAAAAGTCATAACTATTTTCAGTAAATACAATTTTTACAAAGCTAAAACAATTGGACAGTTTTTCATGTGAGTAGTAGGTAAGACAGCACTTATGATTGTATTACATCAACTTGCACTTGACCCAAACTCAAAGTAAGTTAAAGCGGACCTGTCACCCACACATAAAAAGTTGTATAATGAAAGACTTTTATAAATTAAACATGGAACCTAAATTATTTTCTTCATTAAAGTATCCCTACTTGTTATAAAGGTGTTAAAATATCTGAGCTGTCAATCAAATATTACGTGCCCCCAGTGGTGTAACTACTCCCTGGTGGGCCCCGGCACAGGATGGGAACCTGGGCCCCCTGAGGGATCCTTACCTCTATAAATGCTGGAGTGTTGATAGCATGTGTGATGTATAATCTCCCCCTAGATTACTGCCTGCTATAACCATTTTCATGGTTCCAATGGGCCCCAAGGGGTCCCCTGCACCCCTGGTAGCTACGCCACTGCATGCCCCACCTCTATGCCTGTGGCATAGAGGCGGGGCAGTCAATTACTTTCACTTTCTATTCATCAATTTCTAGATGTCGCTGCTCTCCCCACATTCCCCCCCTCTCTTCATACTCTATAATTGCCTAGGGCACTGTGCATGGGCATTAAGTCCCCCATTCTGGTGCATACACAACATTTTGGATTGATACAAAATTTGTCTTAATGACAGTGTCAACAAAATGGCTGCCGCCTGCTTTCTGTGATTTTGTTATTCCAAGAGTGAAGGAAACAAAATTTAAATAAGAAATATAGTGTAAGTAAAGTTTATATTGCTCAACTAACTTGATTGAAAGGAATTTGGAATTATTTCTTAGGGTGACAGGTCCCCTTTAAGAGCAACACTGGCAAAAGCTAGTTGATAGCCTAGGTGGAGTAAGTCCCACATATACAAATAAAAAATATATAGCTGAAGGGTCTCATGCTCTCAGTGAAGTTTTGAGTGGAGAGTGGAGATATTTCTTTAGGTAGACTAAATTACTAAATTAGAAATTTTTTTACTATTAAAACATATAGCAGAGCTTTTATGGACAGCACCATACAGGGACATATTAAAGGTGACACACATCATAACTAAAAACCCCTCTAATCTTGTAGGCAATAAGGAATAATATATAGTGCTGATTTCACATTGGTCAAAAATGTATATAATCTTTAAAAATTGCTCCTTTATTGGTACTCCCCATAGAACTGTTATTGTCCCTGTCCCAGTTTTAAATGAATTGTGGGCATGTCCCGATGGTCCCTGCTAGAAGCGCAGTAGGAGAGGAATAGCCAACCACAGCCTTGCCATCACACAAGCAAAGACAGACTTCAGCTCCCTGCCAGGTCAGCCGGTCTTGTGATTGGTTCTTATTCTACAGTGCAATGTGCTGAGTTCCACTGGCTCCCCTGCACATCCTGGGAAAGGAGGCAGCAGGAATGCAACAGATGCATGGGACTAGTATGCTATTTCCAGAAATTTTCAAACTCAGCCTGTAACACCTTTTTTTCCCTAGAACAGAATTTCTACAGTATATTTAAAAGATTATAATGCACTGGCACAATCTTGTTTTTTACACAATATGTGTAATAAGAAATGGAAGCAACTGATTAAATACAGAGTATATGGATACCCTCTGGAGAATAAAATAATGCACCTCTATTGTGGTGTGGGTATCAATTTTTAATCTATCAAGATATTATACTCAAGATTATTATTATTTGGTATATGCAGAGACGTTAAATGTCGCCCTTGAACCTTACCCTTTTGGTAAATAAGATCCAGGCATGTGCAATCTATGGCACTGGCACACTGATAACTTCAGCAATGCATATTCTATGATCTACAGCACCTGTAGTGTTAATTCTTCTTTGTAGGATGCCATATCTATAGTTAAGTGTATTTGTACTGAGCTCAGTTACATTTATTCCATGGTTTATATACTTAGCAATATAATAAAAAAATAACTAAATTTAGAACAGGCTACTAATGGTTTCTGTGGTCTTTTATCCATATCCTTTAGAGCAACCCACAACAGCTTTGGTCTTTAATTTGCTTCCACCTTACTTTTTGTTGGCAGAGTAATTATCACTACCCACTGTGGGAGTGTGTGGTTTAGAAAAGCAGAATAAGGAAGCATCTCAGATTGTTGACCAGGGTCTGATGAGTTTGTTAAGTCAACTCAAATAGCTGCAAATGAGCTGATTTCAAAATTCAGCATTTTATGTCTGTCAGGAAAGCAAACAAGATATGATATAATGTTTTACCTGCTGTAGTTCAGACTGCCATGTCAGCAAATTGGGCAAATAATAGCCAAAATAAGTGGGAACTGTTCCCACATACAGTATAAGGGCTCATGAGAATATACCCATGGCAAATGGTGGCACCAGCAGAGAGTAAAGGAATGAACAAATAAAAATAAAACTTTGGTTGTAACATCTGGGTTGTTGAACTGTATTAGCAAATGAGCCACCTACTGTACCTCAAGATTTTTACATACATTTTTAAATGTATTCACCAGTATTATGTTTCTTGAGCTATGACTAGTGATGAGCATAACTGCCCCTTTTCACTTTGCCCAAAAAATTATCCCAGCAGAACAAAACAAATTGTAACATTGCAGCTCAGATCTTGAGAATGCAAATTTTGCTGTGAAGCCATACCAGACAAAAAGAATTTACTCATCCTACTTATGCCTGCAGTAGGCCTAGAGGACAGGAATGTAGATAGCCCAGTGGTGGCCTATGTAATGCTTCAGTCTGCATCAATGTGCAAAAAAGGAAAGGGGCAATTTTGTACGATTTTACTGCAGGACCCAGCAACTTCCAGATATGCAACTTGTTTGGGTTTTAATATAATAGCACTGTATTTATTTACAGTTGTTTTGTGTTTTCTCTTCCTGCTTTTAAAATGTTAATGTGTGAACAGCTCTCTTTCTTAATACCAAAGTTCTGTCATTGACCTCATTTACTAGGTAAAGATTCCAGTTGTGCGTTAAACTAAGGAAATGAGACTAAGATACAAAAGTATGAAATGCATTTCAAAGGTGATCTCTGTGCATTGATTGAAGCTCTGTCACATTGTTTCTGTAAGTGATTCATATTGCTGGCAGCAAGCACCTCCCAAGTTAAAAGCATCAGAGTGAACTTATCTGAAGCAACACAGCACTGTGGAATTCAGAACAAGCAAATGAGGTCACGCTATAAGTGCCTGCAAACTTTTAGCAGCAACTATAAGATTTTCTAATAACCAGAAACCCGCAAATAACCATGACAGCAATATCCAAACTTGCAATGCCTAGCTTAGCTCTGGACTGAAGCTTCCCTTCAGCATCGCATGGGTTAATCAGTCAGTAAGACTACAAAATCTCCTGGAGTCTAATGAATATTTTCCTACTGTTTGTCAAACAAGAGGTTCATGGCTTAGTCAGGGACAAAGTTATTAAGGACATAAAAAGCCATCTGGATGATGCTTATAAACATAAAGTGTAACCTTCAGATCCATCGTTGAGATGACCAAAATGTGACAGGCCAGATGTTTTAAAAAAAGCAATACAAAGCTTTCCTTTCAATAGCTATAGAAATGCACTGATGTTGATATCAACAAATACCAGTACATTTTTTATTAAATTGCATGGCTGTTGTGTTCATTAGAAAAGAAACAATATATATATATTGTGTGAGCTCTCTGTTCACAATGCCATGTGACAAAAGCTTACACGTATCATGTGATACAGTAAGAAGCCTTGTGCTTTTTTTCTGACAGTTTTTGACTGCAATTCCACCAATAACATGGCATCCTAATTTATAGTACTGGATCAAGGTGCACAACCCATGTTACTGAACGGCTCATAGCGTTGCTGCTTTTCTCCCAGATATCCCTTTCACAAATTTATGTACTTTACTTTAAGGGGCCCATTTACCAACAATAGATTTTATTTTCACAAATGTCTAAAAATTTGTGGCTTTCCTATTTTTTGTTAAAGCTCAAAAATTTGGTAAATAAATAACCACGAAAACCTCTAATGCAAAACTTCACCATAAAAAGTTGGATCATTTTTAATTAATTCAGACATTTTCAGACAGAGGTTTTGGATTTTTTTTCTTTTGTAATTGTCCAGAAAGGGTCAAGGTTTTAGAGGCATTCGTATTTTTTCCAGATAGTCCAGTGTTATTTGCCTTTCATACGTTTTTATTCAGATCTTTTAATAAATTTCATGACATTGGTGGTGAGTTCAGTCCAAAATTCAAAAATCACAAAAATTCGACCGCTAATAAATAGGCCTCTGTGTCTTTTAAAAAATAATTTAAGCAAAAGGCGCCTTATTATTTCAGAAAAAGAGGAAATATGCTTTAAAAAATTATACTTATTTGTTTAAAATGGTCACTGTGGAGGATTCTGTTCCTGTAATTCTGGGCTTTCTAGTAATTGACTTTCCAGATCCCATTTCTAAAAAGAATTTTTATGTTCTCCAAAACCTAAAGTAAAAATTGAAAAACTGGAAGACTCGAATAAGGAACCGATCTATTAATACTCTTATTCAAGTTTTTTTTCCACGGTTTGCTAAAAATAGCAAATTCAAGCAAGGTTTAGAAACTCAAATGATCAGGAATTATCAAACACAAAAAAACACAAGTCAATGGGAGTTGGATTTGCAAAAATCAAGCAATTATTTGATTCAACTTTTTGAGATATGATTCAAGCCTTGGCAGACTCATTGGAAATAATGGGAAAAATGTGCTTTTGCTACATTCAAGGATTTTTTGATTTTTCCCAATCACATTTAAAGTTTCACAGTTTTAATGAATAACCTCTCATTTGAGTTATGGCAAGTTTTCAGGGTTTTTTTTTTAAAAAAATTCAAATTTGATTAAATAAAAAAAAATCTTAACGTTCAAAGCTCTTTTAACACAGTGCTTGTTCATTTTTAAGTCTTTTTAAGGGCTTAGCAATTCATTCGGGTGTTAGAGAGCAGCACTGTCCCTGAGCTCTAACTCTGCGTAGCACAAAGAGGTGACGGCAGTCTTCCTCTACTTTATTCTAGCACCTCTCATAGTAAGGCCACATTGAAAACAATATCAAAAGTAGAAAACTAAAAACACAATTCATCCAAGCAATGAATAACAATAAGCATTATTTTATTCTGTTTAGCAGACCAGCCAGTAGTAAGTCACTTAACAAAATAAATGTATAAATGATGCCCATAATAAGTCAAAGCATCAAACTGTGGTCAGTAAATTGCATCATTTCAATGAAATAGATTTATTATCAACCCAAACAATTTCCTGTACTTTGGTCTAATATGAAAACTCAAGCGTGTGATCAGCTGAATGTAAAATAACCCCTAACCAGGAACACAAATGCCTCTTTTTTTATTACTAAAAATGATATGCATCAAAATTATTATTGAAAACCTTTGGAGATATAATGAACCTCACACCTCTGTAGCTGTAAAACGCTCCCTGCATTCTCCCTGTCATTTTTAGAAATATCTTCAATAACTAAAACAGCAAGCCTCAGTGGAACTGTCTGCTTCATTAGAGAACCATTTAGGTACTGGCCAGTTTGCTAAGTTTTATAGGCAATTTATAGTGTGTACTCTATCTTTGGCTACTTGTGTGTTTTCCCTCACCTAGATGAGGCTACAAGGTCATATAACCCCATATACACAGAACAATGTTTGACATGTGTAACAACAGTCTCTGGGTGCGATTATACACGAGCAATGGAGCAGATTTATCAAGGGTCGAATTTTCAAATTTAAAAAACTTTGAAATTTGAAAAGACAAACCAAAATTAAGTCATCGCTTTTTTATGTTCGAATAGGTCTGTATTCAATCGAATAGTTCCATATTCTAATCAATCGATTTGAATTTTAGCACTTTCGGTCAATTTTTCCCTTCCCCAAAAAAAACTTTCATTCTTCAAAGTCCACCAATTCACTCCAAATAGGTTCTAATGTGCCCCCCCCCCCCAGTAATTTGGCAGGTTTTAGATGGCAAATGGTTGAATTTGAATTTTTTAAAGAGACATTACATGATAACTTTGAAATTCTATTTTTTTGCAAATTCTAATCAAATTTGGACTATTCCCTAGTCAAAGTAGACAAAAAATAACTCAAAATTAAATTTTTTTATTAGAATTTTCACTAAAACCCTTGATAAATCTGACCCTCAATGTTGCAACCCTTTGCTATAAATATAAAGTAAGGTATGCAACATATGAGTAGTCAGACAGATGTCTAAGCATTTTCTACTGTTTTTCAACACCACAGCTGGCAGATGCCATGGGCAAAACTCTTTCTGATCAAGCCACTGCCAGTGACAATATTATCTCCCACCTCCACCTTTGTCCGCCTGCCCGGGGGAAAAACTGTTTTGGTGGAGTATGTCTCTTTTATATCTCAGGAAGTGGTGGTGACCTGCATAAATTATGCATTTAGCATAAATATGAACCATTTCCAAATAAATGTTGAATTTAAGGAAAACATTTCAGACTACAAGCTAGCTATAGGCTATATGCATTGTTCTCATGTACCAACAAACCCAAAACAAAGAAAATTCTGAAATGATACAGAATCTCTTTTCATTTACTCTCTCATATTCATCTTCTAGTTTGTTGTTACAATTACGGCATTGCTGCCATGGCAAGTGGTTTTCTAAAATAAAATATTCTAAAATAAAGAGCTACAGAACAGTTAAGAGATCAAAGTAGCATTCAGCCCAAATCTTGATCAAGTGACCTCCATGCTGGGATTCTAGCACTATATATGATACCAAATAGGCATTCATATGACTTTATCTATACATATACGGCCAGCTTATGTGCCCTTAAAATGAGTTCCCCCCCCCCCCCAATCAAAGATCCAGTCTCCTCTAAGTGTTACTGGATAAAGGGAAGAAAGCATGTTCCTTCTGGTATGCAGATGGCCCTCCAGCTGTCACAGAACCACCCCTGCTTCAGTAGTAGGTTGAAGGCACTTGTTTTGTGACATCTGAAGAACTACCTAGTTACAACAGTACATAAGATGCTGACCCTCCCTCTGTGATTAAATTACAATTTGCTTAATCTATTGTTGAAGGGAGAGAGTGGTGGCTATCTAACAGCAGGAAAGCCCATCCTGCTATACTACTGTTTTAAATCAGATGTGCAAATAAATGGCTGATAATGGGGCATAATAGAACTATAAGTAGAATAACTCTGAATCCACTAACCACCATGAGCAGGACTGATCTGTGGCACAGTTTGGTGGGGCTGGGAGCAGATAGATAGGTGTTGGGAGTTAGGCTTGACATGTTGTGATTGTCACTCACAGCTATAACCACTTTTTGTGTTTACGTGAAACAACTGAGCATATTTCCGCATGACTACACTTGCAGCCACGGTTCTAAATGAGTCATATTGATTATTTACACCATGCAATGTAAATCAGTGCCAGTGGGATTTAGTTACAAGCCTGTCCTATATTTCAAACATGGCAGACCCATGCACCAATACACTGGTTATCTGCCTTCTAATTTCGATAAACATGTAGCTTATACGTACTTTTATCACAAACGAACACATAAACAAATAGAGCTTCACAATTAAACACAGTCTTTCCACTTCCTACATCTGAAAGTAATTTGTTTGTATTTGAATTTGCCAGTTTGTTGGCTGGGAAGCCATAAAAGAAGATTATCTTTTAAACTCTGCAGTAAAATTTAATTGCTGCTTTCAGCAATTAGATTAATAATTTAAGAAATGAGGATTTTTCCCTGTAGCTACAAATTCCAGAATTAATATCAAAAATAATTTTTTAAAGTTAACACCTTAATCTCCAAAGTGTAATATGAAGAGGTGCAACGGCTATTATTAATCATATGAATTCATTGCTGAAACTTGCATGCATGAGATCACAATCTACACATTGAATCCCTGTCTGCATTTAATGTTACCTTATGTTGCCTTTAGCCTTTACAATAGGGTTGTTAAGTACAAAGGGCAGGTCTGATGTAGAAAAAATACAACCTAGCACTATGTGTGTTCATAATATAACTTTAGTACTCACAGTGCTTCCCCATGTATTATTTTTAAAGGGGAAGTTCAACTTCAAAGTAGCTTTTAGTATGCAACATATTGACCTGTTGTTCTCAACTTGGCCTTATTTTATTTATGTTTTTTTAAATATTTCCCCCTCGATATTCACTCT
This sequence comes from Xenopus borealis, assembly GCA_024363595.1. NCBI lineage: Eukaryota > Metazoa > Chordata > Amphibia > Anura > Pipidae > Xenopus > Xenopus borealis. The sequence goes on along the minus strand of CM044447.1, from coordinate 86,940,282 downwards.
GCTTTCTTTGTAATTTAAATGCTTATCTGGTAACCTCAGTCTGCGGCCCTGTCAGGCTACATTTTTTTAATTATTGACCCTCCATTCTGCCACTTTTTTGGGGGAGTTACTAGGGAAGGCACTCCATAACAGGGCACAATAAAAGTGAAACCCTTCAAAAACCACAAAAAATAAAATGTGAAGATCAGTTGAGATGTCACCTGGCCTGTATTTTTGATGATGGTTGATTCCAATGTTATTAATAGGAAAAAAAGATAAACAGATAGGAAGGCAGTTATTTATTTTCAAGAAAACCCTAATTGCAACTGCAAATAAGTCCATACAGGAGAAAATAGCTGCTCTGAATGTTTTGCTCTTAGACCATAGGGGTGTTTGGTTTCAAGCCACCACAACTGAAGCTAGCGCAAAAGGCCTAGGAAAGAAAGAGAATATATAGTGTGATATTTAGTGATGGGCGAATTTATTTGCCAGGGCCGAATTCCCGGCGAATTCCCGCGATTCACCGCTGACGAATAAATTCGCGAATCACCAGAATTCACGAGTCGCGCAAATTTCAGAGTAGGGTTTGCATCATTTCCAGTGCTCGGTGTAAAAAATATTGTGACAATATTTGGTCACAAATCTGCTATGTCTTGTCACAAACTACTGTGGATTGTGAAACCACGGAACTAGCATTACAGAGTAGCTCCAGGGCTCCCCAGCATCAGTAGGGTCATTTGCACATGATTCAGTAGAAGAGGCGGGATGGGCAGGGCTGCAAATATATAGAAATCCAAAGAGCATTTTGGGACATTATCCCTAAGTGCAAAGTTGTGCAAAGCACATAGGACCCCCACCCTCTAACTTGCGCATCATTCATTTTCAATCTGGCATGAGGAGCAGAGTGCAGTTTTCCCCAGGCACAAATGCTTAGTAGATGAACTCTAAGGAGAACGATCTTATGCCCCATTAGTGCTCTAGCGCTTGAGCCCCAGAGAAGTGTAAATTATCCCTGCAATGTTGCAATGGTATGTGTCAGTAGCATGACGGGTGTATTGTCGAGTCTGCACCTATCCCTTCCGCCCAACACCAAACCCAAGATAAACACACAACACCACTGGTTTGGAGAAATGGCCGCAGTTGTTTATTCTTTTCTTACAATAATATTTAACAGGTAAACATATATACATAACCTTATCAACCGTTTGTATAACAAACTTTAAGTATAAGAAAAACGGGGGTGACTGTGCCCCAACTGCCTGGGTTGAATCCTGTACCATTCACAACCCTAAACCGGGCTGTATATCTCCTATGAGGACCCAGGCCTACCAGGCTACTTCCCTTTTAACTTGCCCTCAGGCTCATTGCCAAGGTACCCTCCGCCAACTGCGACAAAAAACTCCTATCATAGGGAGGGGGGGTGGGATGCTGCGTCCTGCTGTCTCCACATCCCGGCGCCAAATGAGGTAAAACCGCGCGGCTTTCCCTTTTTGCGCCACGCCTCCCCGGGACGCCAGTCAATTAGGATATAGCAACCCGGAAGAAGGGCGGGGATAGGTTCACTCCAATAACCGTCAAGCCCTGCTTCCCTATTCGGGTAATTGGGACCCAGGAAAGCAGGTACTTGTAAAGCCAGAAACTGATTTCCTTTGCAATTATATTTGGTGTAAATCCCATTTAAACTACTTGAGCACATATATTTAAATATAAAACCACCACTGACCCACCTTTATCATCAAAGTAGCATTGTTAGCATTCTTCTACAGGATTTGAAATCCTGCATAAGTGGAATTTTTTTTGTTACTGTGTAAAATTCTCTTTAATAAAAATGAGTGTGAAATTCTCTTCAAATCTTTAAATGTGCCAAAGCTCAATTTGTGTTTACAGACTTTTGACGTATTGGAGTTTTGTGTTAATAGTTTTTATTTATTAATTTTTTTACTATGCCACATATTATTTTCTTGCAATTTAAATCACCTTTTCTTCCTTTACCAGAACACAGTTTCTTTACATGCATTTGAATGTTACCTAATATTTTCTGGATTAATTATTTTAACTATGTTCACATCCATGGTCAGGAAACAATTTTGGCATCTGTAATCTTTGGTTGGACAGACTCGTTTTACTTGAAAATTTAATTATGACATACTTTAGCTTAAAATAATTGGATGCTATATTTAATTAGTCAGCTGTGTTAGCTTTTTATTTTTCGACTGCAGAAAGAGGGGTGTCAATCCCAGCTGAGTTCTGGACTACACTTATAGAAGAACAGGGAGGGCCATGCAGAACAATGTTTTGCATACTTGCAATAACCCATTATGGATATGAGCCCAATAGATATAAATTATTTGCCAATCTGTGTATGTTTAATGAATACTGTTACTTGCACTGCTTGATCCATTCAAGAAGCAACTGCTTTTCAAAACATTAATAGCAGAGAGCAATGAAAATGTCCTCTGGGAATTCATCCTCCACTTCATTGAGCCAGAAAAACATCAAGAAAATGGGCGAAATCCAGATTCATTCTTAGAGTCAAATGGAAAACACTGCTGTTTCTTATTATATATATATAATAATCAAGAAGTAAGGTGCACACTGGAATTTTCAAAAAAGTTAATATATATATATATATATATATAAGAATTTTTGTAATTATTGTTAATATCATTAATTTCAATATCAATACTTTTAATATACAATTATTCAGCTGATTCTTAAATTTCTTAAAAATCTTAAAATTGTATGTTATTATTGGCTTTGTTCCTTGATAAGTACCTTTATTTTACACTATAATAATAAAAGGCTAAATCTCCCTTACTGTCTTTCTTTCTTTAAAGGCATACTGTCATTGGAAAAAATAAATTTTTCAAAATGCATCAGTTAATAATGCTGTTCCAGAAGAATTCTGCACTGAAATCCATTTCTCAAAAGAGCAAACAGCTTTCTTTATATTTCATTTTGAAATCTGACATGGGGCTAGACATTTTGTCAATTTCCCAGCTGCCCCAAGTCATGTGACTTGTGCTCTGATAACCTTCAATCACTCTTGACTGCTATACTGCAAGTTGATATCACCCCCTCCCTTTCCCCCACCCAGCAGCCTAACAACAGAACAATCAGAATGTAATCAGATAACAGCTCCCTAACACAAGATAACAGCTGCCTGGTAGATCTAAGAACAGCACTCAATAGTAAAACCCATGTCCCACTCCATACTATTCAGTTACATTGACAAGGAAAAACAACAGCCTGCCAGAATGCAGTTCCCCCCTAAAGTGCTGGCACAAGTCACATGACTTGGGGCAGCTGGGAAATTGACAAAATCGCTAGCCCCATGTCAGATTTAAAAACTGAATATAAAAAAATCTTGCTCTTTTTAGAAATGAATTTCAGTGCAGAAGTCTGCTGGAGCAGCACTATTAACTGATGCGTTTAAAAAAAAAAAACATGTTTTCCCATGACAGTTTCCCTTTAAAGAGGAGTTACAGTTCTTTAGGCCTATGGTACCTGGGGCAATTATCTGGCACTCGACCCACAACTTTTTTACTCCTCAATAACATAGCATTAAAACTCCCAACAATTCACCTACCACAGTTAACCCAGATTTTAATTACCCAGATATTGACTGGAGCAACAGTACTGCCAGATCAGTTAATGGGAATAAGTTTATAAACTTGTTGCATGACAATTTCATGGCACAGGTTGTAGAGGAGCCTACCAGAAAAAATGCTATTCTGGATCTAGTGATCTCAAATGACCCAGAACTTATAGCAAATGTGCAAGTCATTGAACCTCTGGGTAATAGTGACCATAATGTTATATCTTTTAATGTCTGGTGTAAAAAACAAATATATAGTGGGGCAACAAAAACCATGAATTTTGGAAAAGCTAATTTTAGTGCCTTGAGGGCTGCCCTTCAGAGTATTGATTGGGGCATTACTTTTTCAGCTTAAACCACAGAACAGAAATGGTTATCATTTAAAATTATATTAAATCATTACTGTTCTCAATTTATTCCCTTAAGAAGTAAGTGTAGAAGCTCAGAGAATCATCCTATGTGGCTTAATACAGATGTAAAGAAGTTAATAGGAAAGAAGTAAAATGCATTTGTTGTAAATCAGCAATCCGGAAGGCACAGCAAGGTAATGAAGAGTTAATTGGGGCACAGGCGAAAAGTAACCCTAAAAAGTTTTTTAAATATATTAATAGTAAAAAGATGCAGGTTGAGAGTGTTGCTCCATTAAATAATGGTACCAGTATGGTTGTAACAGATCCAGAAAAGGCAAATGTGCTAAAACAGTTCTTTTCTTCAGTGTATACAATAGGGTCTGAGTTCCCATAGCTGCACTAATGACTCAGCTCAATCTAGTCAGTGGCTGACTCAGGATATGATTCATAAAGCTTTAATAAAATTAATGTAAACAAGGCTCCAGGGCCTGATGGTATAAACCCACGGGTTCTAAGAGAGCTTATTTCCGTTTTGGACCAGCCCCTATTTCTGATTTTCTCAGATTCACTTTCATCTGGTATAGTGCCTATGGATTGGAGGAAAGCTGATGTCATCCCAATATTTAAAAAGGGATTACGATCACATTCAAAATTTTGTCCTAGTGAATTGCATTAGGAGCCGCATTCAGCATGGCTTTATGAAGGATAGGTCATGTCAGACAAATTTGATTGCTTTTTATGATGAGGTAAGATGTTGGACAGTGGGGGGGCAGTATTAGTGATCTATTTGGATTTTGCCAAAGCATTTGATACTGTGCCCCACAAATGACTGCTTTCTAAACTAAGGTCTGTTGGTCTTACTGAAGTTGTTTGCACATGGATAGGAAACTGGCTACAGGATCGGGTACAGAGGGTAGTTGTTAATGGTACATTCTCTACTTGAAGTAAGGTTCTTAGTGGGGTCCCTCAGGGCTTGGTATTGGTTCCACTTTTATTTAACTTGTTCATTAATGACTAAGGGGAGGGTGTTGTAAGTAATGTATCAGTGTTTGCAGATGACACAAAACTATCCAGCCCAATTAATTCCATCCATGATGTGGCATCCTTGCAACAGGATCTTGACAAACTGGCAATCTGGGCAGCTAAGTGGCAAATGAGATTCAGTGTTGATAAATGTAAAGTCATGCATCTGGGATGTAAAATTATTCAAGCCACTTATACCCTTAATGGGACAGCACTAGGTCCATTATGGAAAAGGACCTTGGAGTCCTTGTAGATGATAAACTTGGCTGCAGCAAGCAATGCCAGTCAGCAGCATCAAGGGCAAATAAGGTCTTGAGCTGTATTAAAAGGGGCATAGAGTCACAGGAGGAGGAGTATATGGCCACATCTAGAATATACAGTACAGTTTTGGTCTCCATCACTCAAACAGGACATTATTATATTAGAGAGGGTACAGAGAAGGGCAACTAAGCTGGTAAAGGGTATGGAAAATCTTAGCTATGAGGAAAGACTGGCCAAATTGGGGATGATCACGGGAGAAGAGGATCTTAAGGGGTGATATGATAACTATGTAAAAATATATAAGGGGATCATATAATAATCTCTCTAATGCTTTATTCGCCAGTAGGTCTTTCCAGCAGACACAAGGTCACCCATTTAGAAGAAAAGAGCTTCCGCCTAAATATTCGAAAGGGTTTTTTTTACAGTGAGAGCTCTAAAGATGTGGAATTCTCTCCCTGAATCAGTGGTACAGGCTGATACATTAGATAGCTTTAAGAAGGATTTGGATGGCTTTTTAGCAAGTGAGGGAATACAGGGCTATGGAAGATAGCTCATAGTACAAATTGATCCAGGGACTAGTCCAATTGCCATTTTGGAGTCAGGAAGGAATTTTTCCCCCTCTGAGGCAAAAAAAAAAGTTTAAAGGTTGAACTTGATGGATGTGTGTCTTTTTTCAGCCGAACTTACTATGTTACTATGTTTCCCAATGGAAATCATGTGAAAAACTCAAAAACCACAAATAATAAAACATGAAAACCGATAGTCTCAGATAATCACTCTCTACATCACACTAGTTAACTCAAAGGTGAATAACCCCTTTAAATGGCAAGCTGGAATATTTGATATCACTAAAGTACAAACATTCTTTTTAATGGCAACGTTTTGCAGAATTTGCAGGTATAGAAGTTTTATAATCAGATCTGTTTAAAATTGTGTTGGGGTCAAAATGGCCCAGAAAAGTCTTTGTTTCAAATTAAAATATAGTACATTGAGTAATTTTAACCACATAATCTATCATCATTGTATGGTTTATTTTTCTGTTGTGTATATTTCTTGGCTTCTAACCTCTTTCTAATTATTTTGTTCCATTGTAGGAGAAAATTTAAACAGATTTTGGTAAATTAGTGGACCCTCCCTAAAGAGCTATACATAAATTTTGAATCAACCAGTTTCCAATAATAAATGCAATAAGAATATTGCTGGCCGTCCTATGTAGCAGGCACGTATGATTTAATTTCAGAAGTTCTCCTACTCTTTGCATTCACAGTTAATGATTTGTTGTTTGTTTCTTTTGTAGTTTTATTATCAACGTCTAATACATTTTCTCAAATAAAATAACTACTTATCATTTGATGGCTTCTTTGCTTTGCTCAAAAGAAAAACAACCCACGTGTTTGTTCTAGAATTGCACAGCTATCGTCACTGTCTATATCCAATTATTAGAACAAATAAATAAAGATTGCTATTTTTCCTAAGTGTTTTCTGTAGTTATCCACTTAATAGGGCCCGCATCTAATTAACCCATAGTATATCAGAGAACAATGCCATGCAGACAATATATTTTGTGATTCCTGGAGCTGTCAGTTAGACAAAGATGTCAAGTAGATACAGCTGCAGACTTCCTTCTCCTTCTCCCACCTCCTTCTCCCTTTTTGTTCTGGTGTGGGATGCACTAAAACACTCAATTATGCTATAAACAATTCCCTCTGTCAACAACAAGCTTTTGCACTTTTTGAAATGGTGTTTAGAGGCAGATAAATGAAAACAAGCATGGCAGCCTGCCACCAAGTATTCAGCTTCCTGGCTCTTTGCAGCGCAATGAGCATGGAGAGATTTTCCATAAGCGTGCTTGCTGCAGCATAGGACATGTCATTTCTGACCAGACAATAGTGGTTTGTTTTCTAGATAGCTGATGTTTATTTTAATTCTAGTTGGCGTTTCAGAGCAGTAATGGCTTGCAAGCTGTTCACAACACCATTTTAGGAATTAAATGGATTTTACTCCCTTTGAAAAATGACAAACTTCTATAAGTTAAAAGTGCTTCATCAGAATATACGCCAAGTATTATTACTATGAATAATTGAAATTGTGGCCTTTTATATTGGCTAATTACTTCTTTTTTGGGCTCTGCGTTTATTCAGTCTGTGTTTAAGTATACAAGTAGTTAGTAGATTGAGAAACGTGAAGAAAGCAAAACACAATTGTTTTTAATTACTTGTATTTATAATAGCAATATCCCACTGGGCATTTACATAAAGGTTTATTGTCATGGCAGTCAAAACCCGGCTACTGACTGTATACTTTTTCCTATTAACATCATTTGGAAAAATTGCAGCTTTCCAGACCTACATTTATCACCCCCAAAGTACATCTTGAGACACATCCAACTGATGCCAGAGGGAAGCGGCCTGTAGCAAGTAGTGATTCATTTGACTGCTGCTAACATAATCTGCATTATTGTCCAAGCCAAAGGTAAAGCAAAAGCAAGACTGCTGCAAGCAGCATTATACTAACAAGTGAGAGTTAAGAGAAATTGCTCTGAATAGTTATAAGGTCTGCCATTGGTTCTTTATCCCATGATGTGCCCTTTAAAGGGGTGGTTCACCTTTAAGTTGACTTTTAGTATGTTATAGAATGGCTAATTCTAGATGATAGACATTTATACAGCTATTTTTAGGTAGCCTTCATTGCACAGTATATGCCTGTCCTTATATTCCTCAATATCTTGATCAATATCAATATTCAACTTGCATAAAAACAAAAAGAAGCATGAAGCACTTTACTGACTCCTGATCTTGCACACCCCCAATCTTTGATTCTCATAAGCCAATCTCCTTTTAGACTGTAAACTCTAATAAGTAGGTCCCTCTTTATCTCCTATATTGATAAGTATGTTTGATGTACACATCCTACTGCTACTGCTTATTTCCATATACATGTACATGTAAATTATATTATTAATCCTGTAATAACGCTTTGGACAGTAATACAGTAAATTCATATTTTTCTCAGGTTGGGTGTAACCACCTGTATACTGTCCCTTTTGAAGTGTCAACTTCTTTGGTGCTGTAAGTCCTATTACACTTTGATCTGATTAGTATCATAAGAAAGGGACTTGACAATCTCATTTATTGCTCTAACAATAAGGACCAACACATGGAGCCATTAATGCATGGTACAGAAAGCATAAAGCAAATTTTGTAAGATAATGTTATTAGCCAACAGTGACCTAAAGTGGCATGACAGGCCAAACTTCACCTTTATCAGCAAAGGATAATGCTTGTTAATTAGGTGTGGTTTTGAAGCAAAACAGTTTTTCCATAATCAAAGCTGGGAATATCCGTGCAGGACCTGCTAAGCAAAGATTCCAGCCAAAGGCTCTGTCTCTCAGCAAAAATGTTCTGATGTGAGATCGTGTTTAGACTTTAACTATATGGACACCTTTCTTGTGGCATTTAAAGGGAAACTATCATGAACATTTAATATGAGCTTCAGCATACTGAAATAAGAAACTTTCTAAATACAATCAATTAAATATTTGGAACCGTTTCTGAAATAATCTAGTTTATCTTCACTATCCCTCTCTCAGCATCTGTTTCTCTTCATTCTCTCATTGTGCAGATATTCATTGACAGTAAGATACAATATATCATATAGGGGGCCCCTTTTGCCTAGAAGATGTATTACAGCACACTATTTTAAAATCACCAAACATCATGGGGTAAATTTATCAAAGAGTGAAGTTCCGCCACTAGAGAGAAACTCCGACACTCTCCATTCATTTCTATGGGATTTTGAAAGGTGTATTTATCAATGGGTGAAGTGAAAGTTCATGGCGGAACTTCACTCTTAACTTCACTCTTTGATAAATATACCCCCATGTCTCTCTACATGCAGAATTTGTTATTCAGTTATTTCAGTGAGCTCTAATACATCTCCTGGAAAAGGACCCCCCCATAAGATACAATTTATTGGATCTAACCATCAATGACAATCATGGAGAGAGAATCAAGAGAAACACATGCTAAGAAAGGGAGAGTGAACATCTCTGCAGGAAATTCACTGAAATTTACTGAAAAGTAATTCTTGGATCCCCTGTAGAGTCAGCTGATACACTTGCTTGTAAATACTGAAGGGATTATATAATAACAACAATAACCTTATCCTCAGAAAAACATAAACCATCATTTTGAATTATTAGTCATAGGCAAGGGTTATAGATTTTCTATTAAAATATTGGAAGGAAGTCTCTGAGATGCTATTCAGCACTCACTGAATACTCCTTTATCTAGTATTGTGAGACATTGATGTTGGGCAATCCCGTGCTGGATGATTTTGCAAGGGCTGATTCTGTCTTGGATGATTTATTAGACAAGCATATTAAGATAGGCTATTGTGATACTAAAATCTACAATTAGTATATATATTGGTATACACTGTATATGTTATGTGAGTGTATGGAGGGGCCAGTGTGAGTGAGTGTGTGTGTACGTACGTACGTACGTACGTACGTACGTACGTACGTACGTACCCTGGGATTCATTTGGAGGGATTGAACCCAACTTAGCTATGTAGTTATCTCTGATGGAGCAGGTCACATAATAAGATCACATTGATTGTTTGAGTTGCTATTTTTAAGGTGGAAACAAGAAAGATGAGTTTTGGGATAGTAATCATCAGCCACACAACTAAATAAGAGCTGACAAGTGCTCCTCATACATTGGCATTTCTCTTTATTTCTCATACAGTTTTACAATGGGATACAATATGAACAGAGTGTTCATGTAGTAATGGACATAATATCAGCTTTGCACTAGGTTTGCTTACTTGGAGTAGAGAATCGGTTCCACTTTGCACAGCAGTTGGATTTCAGATCTAGGTTTAGATTTGTGTCAGTGGGTAACATTTGTTTGCTAAATATATGTTACATTTTACAGCTATGCATACATGGTACATGAGAACATTTTGGAAAATAGTAAAATTCATCTGTGTAGATCCTTACCCCAACATTTCTTAACCATTCTGTCTCAAGTGAGCCATACTTTGAAGAGGGAACAAGGTGGGAATCTAATTCTTTGAAACACATACTGTATTTACTGCCTATCAAAGTGAGACATTGGCAGTAATAGTTGCTTTAGTTCCCAACAGTTACAAGTATAAGAGTTGCAAGAGAGCAAAGTCATAAATTTTTATTCTTTTTTCATTTATTTTTTTTATTACGGCTGTACTTGTTTTGTTTGAGTTGTTCCGCACTATTATGATAGTTATTCTTGACTCCTAAGACAAACCCTCCATTTTCTTATTTTAATATCTAAAAATGATACCTAGAAAACCACTCTGAGCTATAAATGTACCATTAAGAGAAGTCTATTTTAACCATAACCAACCCCATCTCCTGCTTACCCATTAATTACACATTCAGAAAAGGATCCCATGCTAATTTTACTTCTGCCTCCCCTTTGAAATAACCTTTATGTCAACAAGTATTTCTCTAAAAAAGCTATAGACTACAAAGAGTGGCCTCATTTCTTGCATGTATTCTTTTTTTTTGTCGTAGTTTTTTTATAATAAAAAAATTATGTTAAGTTTGAGCCAACATTGAACAAACAATACAGTCCAAGCGTAATATATAAAACATCGTAAATATCTTACACAGTTTATCCATATGCCGTCAATATCTACACGTTTATTTGACTGTTAACATTCTTGGCTGGCAGGGGTAGCAACACACAAATCCTCCCATATCTGGGGAAGGAATGATGTCCCAGAAATTAACATCCCTTGTGATTATTTCATTTAGTTAGTTTTGACAGATTTAGCTATAGGCCCAAGAATATCTCAGACATTTGTTCTCCATGACATTAATTTATTGCCTCTAAGATTATCAGGGGTGAATATTGGCATACTCCCAAAAAGCCTACCATAACTAAACCAAAGACTGGGCTGCCACTGTTCAAAAATCTCTTAGAATCCAGTCCCAGATCTAAACATAGATTATAAACTATAGATTTTGCACATCCACTTTCTACAAGATTAAAATCTACATGACTAAATCTAATTTTTCCTAGTGGTAGTTAGATTATTATTTGCCTATTGTCTTACTACCATTTTCCTACTAGAAAAAAAAAAAAGAGCTGTGGATTTCAATGACAGCAAACTGTTTAAATTAAGAGAAAGTATAACATTTAAAACACTATTTTTAAAAAAGTGGATCTAGGAATGAATAATCAAACTGCTTGCTTGTGCTTAGCTTTTGGCTTAACTACGGTTAATAATTCTCGCCCACTTTATCTCTCTGCAGCAGCCTGATGGGGATGAAGTCTGCACATCTGTATACATATGCATCATTAGCTTCTTATCAAATTTTAAGCCTCACTTGTTGTTTGTCTCCCCACAGGGAGCGCAGAAGAAGCAGGGAAATTCATCAGAGGATACAAGACAGCATGTGTATGTCTCAACAAAAGTAGCATACCACTCAGCCGAATGATTTTCACATACGGGTAAGGGTTCAGGGACTTTGCCTCAAGGCAAATTCTGCACAAGCAGGAAAAGACACTGATTTTTAAATCTGCAGATACTGATGATGTGTGTAATAGCTGGTCTACAGGAAATATTTCCAAAAGAAAAAAATATGTGTTAAGCAACAGTCTTATTAAACCAGATTTTTAAAGAAGCAAAAAACGAGATCCCTGGAACCTGCAAATGCTTGCTTGATATAGGGAGAAACCTGTCATTGGTTGCGGATATGCAGAAAGTATACACTAGAGCAGTCTCTTTATCTAAGCTGTTTGAGGACCTTTTCTGGAATGGGTAGTAAAATATGTGTGTGTGTGTTATATACTGTATATATTGTGGGTTTCCAGTAGCAGATCCCAAGGCCCCAGCCCAGATTTCAACACAGAGACGGAGACTGACCACCTTAAAGGGGGGAATGTAATTAAAGTCGCAAAGAGAAAAACATTGCGCACCAATAAGAGTAAAAATCCACATCTCGCAATGTAATATTGTTCTTTAAACGGTTATTGCATTGAGAATCGTTATTGCGCATTGTGGAATATAATTGCATACTCTTAAGTGCTTGAAGGTGTCGTAATCTTTTGGAGCAAACATTGCGACTTTTTCAGTAAGAAGTTTTATTAAATTGACAGCGCATTAGCGCAAAGTGTAAAATCCGCAAACGGACTTCCGCTGGCAGAAGTGGTCGCTAAACAGTTTTTGGGTTCACAAAAGGTATATTGCATTCGTGAAAAGCAAAATTTCTTTGCGCAAAGGCTTAACTTTTTGCATTGCGAATCATTTTTGCATTAGCGATGTATATTGCATTCCCCTAAAAGAGATCAAACTGCAGCTTTGCTGGCTTTTATTTGCAACAAACACAATTCTTCAGCCCACTGGCTTCACATAGGGAATCATATAACATAAACAGTCCCACTTCACACCCTCAAAGGTGTTCTCTTTACTCATATTTGAGTTTAGCCCACACTGGCTTTCAGCGGACCACAAATCCCAGAATCCTTTCTGGGCACACTGGAGACACTCTTGTCTCCTGGGAATGGTTTCTCTGGTCCTCTCCCAGATCTCCTCTTGGAGCTCTCTCCAAATCAGGGGTTAACTCTGGTTCCCTGGTGCTCCTTCACTAGGAGGTCCTAATGAGGACAATTAGGTCCTAATGAGGACCGAAACATTGCACAAAGATACAATGTAAATAAAAAGGCAATTTTTTTACTAAGGGTGTACCTGTTGGGAGATATGTTTTGTATACACATTATAACTTAGCACCCCTATATTTTAAGAAAACTCTAAGCCTTGGATACTCACCTGTAATCCAAATTATAAAAAATTTCCTTTTTCACTGTAATAATAAAATGGTACCTTGTACTTGATCCAAACTAAGATACAGTATAATTAATCCTTATTAGAACCAAAATCATCTTATTGGGTTTATTTAGACTCTAGTAGTCAAAGAGTGAAGTTCTGCCACTAGAGGGAAATTCCGCAGCTCTCCATTCATTTCTATGGGATTTTTAAAGGCGTGAAATATCACGTTCACTCATTGATAAATACGCCTTTCAAAATCCCATAGAAATGAATGGAGAGCTGCGGAATTTCCCTCTAGTGGCGGAACTTCACTCTTAGATGAATTTACCCCTAGGTATGAAGATCCAAATTACTCCAGGTCCCGACCATTCTGCAAAACAGGCCACATGCCTTTATATATATATATATAAATATATATATATATATATAATAAAGGAACAATATTACATTGTGAGATGTGCATTTTATTGTTATACCTTAGGCTAAGAATGGATGCCCATCGGTCTGCTATAAGCACTGCTTTTAGGGATGGCAAGACAACCAAGCCAGTAGCGAAACAATATTTGGAATGTGGACATAGACTTCCTACCTTTAAAGGAATTGTTCAGTATAAAAGTAAAAACTGGTTAAACAGATAGGCTGTGCAAAATAAAACATGTCTTCAATATAGTTAGTTAGGCAAAAAAATGTAATGTATATAGGCTGTGACTGCAAGTCTAACAGAACACTACTTCTTGCTTTTCAGCTCTCTTTTGTTTACACTGACTGGTTACCCTGGTTACCAGACAGTAACCAATCAACGACTTGAGGGAGGGCCACATGGGTCATAACAGTTGCTTTTGAATCTGAGCTGAATGCTGAGGATCAATTGCAAACTCACTGAACAGTTATGTCCCATGTGGCCCCCCCTCAAGTCGCTGACTTACTCAGATTTAGAGAGCTGAAAAGCAGGATGTTGTGTTGTATTCTGTTATGAGACATCCACTCACTCCAGCTTTTATATATTACATTTTTGGCTAACTAACTATATTAGAAACATTTTTTATTTTGCACAGCCTATCTATTTACCCAGTTTTTATTTTTACCCTGAACTGTTCCTTTAAATACATTGCAATTGATCATGTTCCGCCTCCTAGGAGAGGCTGTGATCGCTTGAATATTCTTTGCCAAAGAAAAGTATTAAAAAAAAAATTAAATACTCAGGCACCTTTGTGTTTAAGTGTTTTTATCCTGTTAGATTTTTATATCTATATACTTTTTTACACTGGGGGGCTGATTTACTAAAGGTCGAATTTCAAAGTGGAAAATACTTCGACCATCAAATTGAAATACTTCGACCTCGAATTTTGAATTCAAAGTATTTTTCACATAATTAAGCATTCCTGCGATCGAAGTAAAATTTTCAATTTGAATTATTTTAGCGTACGATCAAACAATTTTAATTTGATAAAAAATAACTTAGAAAAATGGTCTAGAAGGTCTCCATAGGCTAACAAAGCACTTCGGCAGCTTATATTTGGTGAAGTAAAAAAATTTAAGTTTTTTAAAGAGACAGTACTTTGATTTTCGAAGTCGAAGGATTTTGCTATTCTATCATTCAAATCGAATGGTCGAAGTAGCCTATTCGATGGTTGAATTTTTTTATTGGCCCGTGTGTGGGGCCATACCACGGACTTCCCCGATCAATACCTGGCCGAAAGTCGGCCAGATCTCGATCGGGCAGGCTAAAAAAATCCTGTTGGATCGCAGCCGCAGCTGCCCATTTTGGATCCATTATCCATTTGGATCCACTTCAATGCGGGCAGATCGGGAAGAGATCTGCTCGTTTGGGGACATCTCCAAACGAGCAGATCTCTGCTTCTATGGCCACCTTAAAGGGCCAGTAACCTCAAAAAATGAAATTGTTTTAAAGTAATAAAAATATGATGCAGTGTTGCCCTGCACTAGTAAAATTGCAGTGTTTGCTTCAGAAACATGACTATTGTTTATTTAAACAAGCTGTTGTGTTGCCATGGGGGCAAAACCAAGGTTCAGCAACCATTTACTTCATGAGAAATCTACTTCAATTTATGCTATTATGCAGAGAGGTACTAGACCTTTGTACTGTGACCGGAGGTGGATAGGTTGGGGACCACCATGTGGGGTTTGCCTTGATGTGGTATGGTGGCTTGTCGACTTTGTGGTCGTGACTTTGTGACAAAGAGACCCTGTCTTTTTCAAATTATGCATTTGCTTATCTATTGAATTACTTATTTGACAGGGGACTGTATACTTTAATATATTTCTATTTGGCCCTAGGAGTGCTCCCACGGCCCCCTTGTTTTGTATTTGTAATGTAGCCTGGAGCTGTGGCTGAGCTTCATGTGGTTGTAGCACCCCATACCCCCCCATTCAACTAATGGAG
>CM044447.1:86737651-86921147 GCA_024363595.1 Xenopus borealis | reverse complement strand
TATACATATATATATATATTCCCCTATATAATTCAATTATATACATACATTAGTTTGCAACTTTAGATCCAGCTGACCATTACTTATCCAGCACTAATGTATATACTATTCTTTGTATTCATTGAGGCATCCACAGTTTGAAGCTTATATGGGAGTACAGAGACCTGTGGAAATTCTTCAATGCTATTTTTTTGCCATCTGCCATACTGCCTCTGAGGTCTTGATTGTGTTCCCCCATGTTACTAGCTTCCTTCACACCCAAAATGTTAAATAATCTGGCTTTTGACCTGTACATGCTACTTGGGACAGTCTTGTGCAGTGGTACAAATTACCCAAAGCAAGGTCATTTCTCATTTTTAATCCACAGAGACCTGCAGTCTGCATTTGACACCATTAACTACTCCTTCATAATGCAAACCTACCATTACCTTGGCATCTGTAATTAAAGGGGAATTACAAAACTAAAGCACTAAAAAATACAAATAACACTAAAACCTCTAAAAATGTTACTTCTTTGGACAATTCCTAGGGTAAGAAAAGACAAAAATTCTTAACTGATTTAAAACAGGCCAATAGTTTCAACGCAGCTCCCATTGATGCTATAGGACCTTTTTGTGTTAGTGGTTTTCATGGGCTTTACACTGAATAAATCTCGAATTTTTAGAGCTTTTATGAAAAAAATGGGGAATAAAATGTTTGTAAATAAACCCAATAGGCTGGTTTTGCTTCCAATAGGGTTAATGATATCTTAGTTGGAATCAAGTACAAGTTACTGTTTTATTATTACAGAGAAAAAAATGGATTATTTGGATAAAATGGAGTCTATTGGAGACTTTCTATAATTCAAAGCTTTCTGGATAACAGAAACAAGTTGCAAAAATTAAAGAAATTCAACTATACATATGAGAAACAGCCTGGCACATATCCTTATTCCTGTCCTAAGTTCATGGTGCTATCAAAGAATTTTATTTTGTTCAGCGCTCAAGCTTACTTTACATTGGTGATGTTATGTTTTTTATGTTGACACATTGTATGCAATGTTGACATTTTTTTGTTTCCTTTAAGCTGGTGACTTTTACACGCTGTTTAGTTCATTAGGTCCCTGGAATAAGCACAGGTATACGTGACGTAAAACACCTGTTCTGAATCTAGCAATACTTGCATGTTACCGATAACATGCGGGGATTTCAATCTGCCTTGCTGGCTGTGGTTCAATACTACAGTTGGATAGATTTATGAACAGAAGTGCACCAATTAGCCAGTTGCATTCACCCTACACCAGAATGATGATATACCTGTCAACTCATTTTGAACACACCCTATTTAGTGGTAGTAATGTGAGCCATGACCTTTTTATCCAATACATGCTCCCCATGAGTCAGTTCATTTGAACAACTTCTACCATATGGGTTTGAAGTTTTAGATTTGCAATTTCAGATATGGGAATGTGTGGCCATAGGTAAGAATGGCACACCATTTTCATTTACTAGATACCAACTTTAAGAGTGAAAGGAGTCATAGGTAGGGCTGTGACAGACTATAAGCCCAGTAGCATGTGAGCCTGTGTATGAGCCATCATGGGCAATGACCCCTTCCATTGTGTCCTTATTACTCTATAACCCCTGAATACCTTCATTAAAGTGACTACAGAGGGTGGCAGTAAGTGATTCCTCTTTAGTTACCCTTTAGTCTGCTGCACATGGGTATGGACATCGATTTAAAATTCAGTTTGTCTGTTATATACTAAGTGACAGTCCATATTTTTTACAGAATGTGTCTTAGTACAGAGAAACTGCACTTTTACTGCCCTTTAATTAGTGTAGTTCTGCGTTAGAGATTGACAACTTATAATTGAGACTTTTTCAAATGGGGGGAAGAAGAACTTAACTTTTCCCACTGAGTTGAATAGAATGGGCCGTAGATTTATTTGCAGCTTTTAAAAGTATTTTTTTTTTAGGCTTCCATAAGTCCATTGGTCATTTGCACCAATATGTACAATACATACACATACTTTTTACTATACATGTTTTACAGTTGATTTTTAGTATATGGAAAGGTGAGGATGCTATTCATATCTGTATCCCTAGAAGAGTTTCCATACCTGAATTGTGTGCATTTAACCTTTGTGTTTAGCCTTTGAAGTATTAGTCCAAAAGGAAGCAGAGATATAGAAACAGCACGTTATTGAAATGAGGAAGGAGGCTGTGTGAAAATAAATCCCAATGGCTGGAGCCTTTAATTAACTCCTCAAAGTGACATTCGTTTTTCTCTTCATGCTAAGAAAGAATGCAACGTTTTACCATAACATGTGTGATCATGATGGGAAATGTGAAATATATATGTAGATATGTAAACAGAAAACCAATTACTGATAATTGGGAACAGTGCTTGAAAAAAAATATATGCAGTAGGAGATGGCGCAATGGAGTAGTGTTTCATACTTTATTTGTAACTTTTCCTACTTGTACAGTATCTTCCTAATACACATGCTTCTTTTTAGTTTTGTATATTGTTCTAGTGAATAGCCTGATATAAGATGGAGTCACAAGGCTTAGCATACAGACTGTTGCATTGTTTTTGCCATACCATCTGGTTGAATAAGTTTCATTTTTCAGAAGCACCTGCATCTATGATAAGACTTCTTTTCAGTTGGGTAGGACAAGTTAATAAGTCTGTGTAACACAGGAAAAAAATCTCTTCCATGGAATTCAACCATAGAGAAACCTATCTAAATCTAACTGCTAGATGAGGAAGGCAAAAAAACATGTCTTTCCTGACTTAAAGATGGCAGTTGGACCAGCCCCTTCTTCAGTAATGGTACTGTCTAATGTTTTACTATAACTCTGTACATCTGGGCTTTCTGTTCTGTCAACTTGATTCTGCCGTGTTATTCTTCATGTAAGGGTGATATCAACTAAGTTCCAAATTGATTTCAATTTTCAATTCACACTGTGCAAGACCATACACGGAAGAGAAAGCCTAAGTTCTGCATGTTTTCCATTTATTTCTTTTTGTGCATTTACTGTATTCTACAGTATTTGTTTCGTTCCATGACATGTGACAAGCATCAAAGGTGGTTAGTATAGAAATTTTGCCCTGGAAGATGTTACTGGGAAAGTACCATTCCCTGGCACCTCTTCCATTTCACATTCAAACATACAAGGGGAAACACATGTCTGACCTATGGGATTGAGAAGAGAGCAGGTTATGCACATCATGTGATCATATGATTGGTTCCATCATGAATATACTAAAGCCGTGCAAGCATTCTACCATTTCTGCAGTTAGATCTACTGGATTTATCTCACTGAAATTACATTACATTGGCAGTACAACAATGTAGTTATATTAACATATATTATTATGAATATATATATAATTATATAATATTATATAGTGCCATGTTCTCTGGTGTTAATATGTTTATCCAAAAACTTAGGGGGTTATTTACTGAAATTCAAATTTATGTCATTTAGCCCAAACTCCTATCCACAATTTTATCTTATCTGTCAATAAAAGAACTCAAAAAAGTTTGGTCGGGAAATAAAACTGGATAGAATCCAGCAAAAACTCGAATCGTACAAATTGCCTGGACTTTACTCCAAAAAAGCTACATTTTTTTGGGGGTTATCGACTGAAAACCCGAATTTTTCAGATTATCTTTTTGCCTCCCCTGGTAACTGGCCGCTCCGTTCTCACCTTGCCTCATGGCTGGAGCGGCCCTGTATCGGGCTAAACCCAGCGCAGACCACCATATGATCAAATTGAGATAGGGACATCTGCACTTGACAAAGGGCCATGAGCCCGAAACATGTTGTGTGAATAAACACATTTAAGCAGCAGTTAATTTACCTCCTTGCTCTTTCTCAGTAAAACCAACTACTCTCTATGAGGGACATCTGCCATTGACTCAAATATTTGAGGTTTTCTTTTCCACAAAAAAATTGAGCTTTTGACCCCAAAAGCCCGACCACAAAAAAATTGAGTTTTAGTAAATAACCCCAGCGTCTCCCATAGGCATTGTGTTTTCTGTCCTTTTAAATAAGTACAGGTGACATTTTTCCTTCCCTGTATCACCCTGGGAGGATTTTGGTGGTAAAAATTACATTATTTTTCAAATATATTGTCATTACTGATTCTGATCAGATTTCTTAGTGTGGTTCAATACAAATGACAGTTATAAGCAGGCATGGACTGGCAATCTGTGGGTTCGGGCAAATGCCTGATGGGCTGATTGCTTTTAAATGTAAATGGGCTGCTCACCTAAAAATTCTAATTAGTCTGTCTTTAATATGTAAATTAACTAGTCACTTTATAATTGTAAATGAGCTGTCCATAACAGCCAGCCACAGCTAAGCCGATGCCTGCATTTGTTAGTGCACATGTCTGTGCTGACATATGGGTGGAACCAGGAATTCTGATCAACTTTAGTTAGTAATATTAGAGTTGCTTGCTATATACCCAATCCCTTATGCTTATGATAGGAATGTTGGCAACAGGAGGATCCATGCTCAGAACAGTCACTTCAGCCTGTATATGGAACACTGTGATATGTAGCATTAATTGCATGACACAGCCTAGTCTCTTCAAGTATGCCACACTTTGGCCCTGTGATACACATGCTAATTAAAGTCCTCTTATCTGCCAGGGTGCATGGTCTAAGCTGGGGGCACGCAAAGGAAAATATAGAATATAATGTAAGTATAGTGCCACTAATTCAACTGATAGCATAGTTGTGATAGAAACTAGGGTGAGATGTTTGTTGCAAGGGCCA
The DNA here is from genome assembly GCA_024363595.1 of Xenopus borealis. Lineage (NCBI taxonomy): Eukaryota > Metazoa > Chordata > Amphibia > Anura > Pipidae > Xenopus > Xenopus borealis. The sequence continues at coordinate 86,916,373 of CM044447.1, read as the reverse complement.
GTTCCAGCACATAGGGTGTATAATATTGCTGGGGGTTATATGGTATAAAATATCTATTAATAAACACTAGTTCTAGTTAACCTTGGGGTTGGAAATCTATATCATGCATTGCATGCGTTTGAATACATGGGCTGCTGTGACACTTTTGCCAGGGCTGCTTTTTCCTCCCAGTCTGACCCTGGTTACAAGCAGCAGAGCATTATAAGAAAGTATGAAATGCAGATATCTGAGCAAAGAATCATTTCTGCTGTACCAATAATTTTCTATTCTCTTTCGCCACCTAGTGGCCAATTCTGGGTTCAACTTTTAGTAGAGCAGGTGTGTAGCACTGATGTGCCACTCTAACAATAACAAAGTGCATGGGATATTTGTTTCTTTAGCACAAATTGTTTCTTTAGCTTTATAGTCTCAATTATGCACAAGAAACAAATTAAAAATATGTCTTTGTAGAATAGTAATTTGCTGTACACTTGTTTTAAGGCTTTAAAAGTAAAAAATTATTTCTGTGCAAGGGTTAACAATTTTAGTCTGAATAGGCAGTATAGCATATATGTCATAATATGCATATGATGCTTTTTTTGCATGTCATTTATTTGTTATTTGGGGTTTCCTAGGGAGGCATTTTCTCTTTATGAACCATTACAAGCGCACACAATTCCTTCTACGTAAAACAAGATGGCAGCTTCCTCTCAAAAACTTAGAAATACAGTCACGCAGAGATGGTATGTCCTTTACTTACAGTAAGTTACACCATATCATCTGAAACAGTATATTAAATGAAAATAATAAGCCCTTTGAATTACAGTGAGTGGCTTTTAAATATATTTCCTTTACTCAGCGAAGACAATACAACAGCAGGAGGGAAGGATGAAACATTTTTAATATTTTTAAATAAAGTAAAAGTGAAATTTGATCAATGTTCAACAGTCTGCGTCTGTGGAAGCTTAATAGTTAAATATTTTTTTTTTGTATTATACACTGTCACTGAGCAGTGCCTGTAAGAGCAGCAGGCCACCAATAGGCCTGGTGTCCAAGGCAGTAGTTGAGTGAAGGTCCCTGCTTATTACAGATAATCATGTGGTCAGCCAGCATCTATTTACTTCAGACAACTGGGCTTCCTTCAATGTGTTTTTATTTAAACTGGACAGGAGCCCTCCTCTGTAAAATGAGAGGTCAATAGCTAACCTCCCGGAGACGCCGAAAAGAAAACACTTAGCTAACCCAGCTTGGGGACAAGGACTCTACGATGACTCAAAAGCTGCCACATGTACTCGCTGCACTTTTACAAAGTTCAAATATAGTGAATAGAATCAGATGACCTTTAGAGCTTCAGAAACCACCTACTTGGATTCTGTGGCCATTGTAAATGAAGAGAGTTAATGCAATGTCTAATTAACAGTATAATAGGTAGATTGATAGATAGGCCTCCCAAAAGAGGTGGTAGGGGATAATAACAGGGGTAAGCTAAATGCATAACTTCAAGGAAGGAACAAAGCACAGACATCAGTGAAAGTAAAACATCAAGGTCACATTGCTTTGAGTTACACATTTATTTCTAGGGATGTCGCGAACTGTTCGCCGGCGAACTTGTTCGCGGGAACATCGGCTGTTCGCGCTCGCCGAATGTTCGCGAACGTCGAGCGACATTCGCCATTTTGGGTTCGCCTTAGCTGGCGCTTTTTTTTTGCCATTTCTCCCCCAGACCAGCAGATACATGGCAGCCAATCAGGAAGCTCTCCCTCCTGGACCACCCCCACACCCCCTGGACCACTCCCCTTCCATATATAAACTGAAGCCCTGCAGCGTTTTTTCATTCTGCCTGTGTGTGCTCGCAAGAGCTAGTGTAGGGAGAGAGCTGTTAGTGATTTGAGGGACAGTTGATAGTAACTTTGCTGGCTAGTAATCTACTTGATACTGCTCTGTATTGTAGGGACAGAACTCTGCAGGGATTTGAGGGACATTTTAGGTTAGGTAGCTTTGCTGGCTAGTAATCTACCTTCTACTGCAGTGCTCTGTATGTAGCTGCTGTGGGCACTGATCTCTTCTTCATTCATTAAAGCTCTTTGCGTTTTTTTGCGTTGCAGTAAGCGCCGCGTTTCGTCTTTGCGTGTGAACAGGCTGTAACCTTTACACGACTTGATTGGCATGTAGACGCCGGACGTTTTAAAGCAGTTTATTACACAGGTTTAGAAATGTAGTGGGATTTCTGCCCTTTACAGCACAAAACGCAGCGCTGTGTCAACAATGGATTTTTCAGATACATTTTTGCCCTTGATCCCCCTCTGGCATGCCACTGTCCAGGTCGTTGCACCCTTTAAACAACTTTAAAATCATTTTTCTGGCCAGAAATGTCTTTTTTAGCTTTTAAAATTCGCCTTCCCATTGAAGTCTATGGGGTTCGCGACGTTCGCGAACCGTTCGCATTTTTTGACGCAAGTTCGCGAATATGTTTGCGAACTTTTTTTCCGACGTTCGCTACATCCCTATTTATTTCCCTCTTCAGTAACACATTGGGCCACATTTATAAATAAATGTACTTTGCTACACATTACTGACATGCAAACCTGGTGTTTTTAAAAAAAAATTCGGAGACATCTTGCACACGATTCTGCATGCTACACCGAAAGGCCAGAAATCATGGCAATTGTCTTCACTGACCTTGTGAGAGGCAGTTTGGATGAACCCTGGATCTACCTCCAGATTGATTATCAGTGGGTGAGAAAAGTTTTACGGGAACGCCCCGCAGCATTTGTTCTTGCAGTGATTGCCACTAAGTTTTTTTCTCCTTTGCTAATAGATCACTATCTATCCACTTACAATAATCAGCTGTGACTTTATTGACTCTAAAGGAAACTCTCTACAGTACATTTAAAGGAAACCTCCCATATTGTACTTGTACTACAACTCCCTTCTTTCCACACAGAGCCTTAAACTAGCGCTTTAAAATTCAGCCATAATCCCAACTTTTATACTGTGCTTTTGGTTACATCGAGTTACAACTTGTATCTATGCACAGCAGTCTTGACTAGTGTTTCAATTAAGTTATGATTAATGATTTTTAAACAAATTACAGCTGTAATTTTAGTACTATTACTGCACGCAATTTTTTAGTTATGCCACCTAGAGAATTGTCTCAATGCAATGTGTTTGCAGTGTTTTAAAGCATTGTGAAATATTGTGTATGATTAATAAATCTATTTGAAAATTGATTCAAACTACACCATTATTCCAAATGCCTGAGTGTTTTTTAAAAAAATCTTCATTTAAATATATCCCGAGGACGACCCGAGTAATGGTGCCGAAACTTCGATTAAACACTAAACAATTTATCTGCACCGTAAAAGTCCTTGGAGTGTGTTTTTTTTATATATATATATATATATATATATATATATATATATATTTGTAGAAACTGGAGGCACTCGCAGATCTTTAGTGTTGAAAATGATGTGGGGGAACGTGAATATTTAATACATTTTCAACACTAAAGACCTGTAATAAAAATGCTCCTTTTTTGACAATGCACTGATGTTGACCACCCCGACCCTCTCCAGCGCTGAAAAGGTGACTGTCTTGTGGCGGGGTGGAGGCGACAAAAGGAAGGCCAACTCAGGCAGCAAGATAGCCAGGAACACCCCTGTATATACTCTGTATATTGCAGTGTTCAATTATTACTACAGTATGGCTCACTGCACCCAATAACAGCTGACGGGTTTATTTAGCCCAGTGGTGTAGCTTAATATTACTGGGTCCCACAGCATATTTTTTTAAGGCCCCCAAAATCAATGTTTATTGAAATTGCATATAAATTAGGGCTTCATGGGGCCCCAATGCTTCCCAGGCCTCCTGCAGCCACAAGGTCTGCTTCCTCTTTAGTTACACCTCTGATTTGACGTCATCACCACTATGAATAATACATTGCAATGAGTGGATCACCCCCTCCCCAATCTGATAGGGACACTAAGCAAAAGTGTAGTGCACAAATAAGCTCTGACCAACTGAAAATTAAAACAAAAGTCTACAGGCAGGTCAGGTACATTGACAGACTGACTGTCCCAGGGGCCCAGAGTGGATACAAGGGCCTACAGTTCTGTCTTTCTATTGTTTCAATCTTTTGCGCAAAGGGCATGAATAATCAGAATGCTATAGAAAATGAACTTCATCTGCCGTTTGTCGAAAGATTTAATTTTTGGATAATACAATGATAATTTCTTCTTTTAATATACCTATGATTTTCAATTTCTGTGTTGTACATTGTATTGTCTGTGAAATAGGACACATAATATGTTTACATCCTATCTAGCTGATTTCCATCCAATGATAAATGTGCAGTTACGTTAGTGAATCAGTCTTCTGTCTTGTTTAAGAGCAGTACATGTAAAATCTCATATTTGGATCCTGTCTTAGTGACCTGTCCATTGAACAGGAACAGCTTTGACCTCTAGCTGTTCACATACAGGTCTCATCATTGCTTAAACATGTAAACCCCAGAAAAACTGAGCTGCACATCTATATTGATCACTTATATTATGGCAATCAGTCTGATAGGGACTGCACTAAGGAAGCTCAAAGAGGTGTTAACACTATCACTCATATGTAATAAAAGGCACTACATTTGCCCAGGAACAATAACCCATAGCAACCAAAAAGATGTTTGCTTTTAAACAGGTTACCAGTAAATGCTATCTGCTTAGTGATTTGCAGGCCAGCATGAAACCCACAGGACCCTCGGCTTTACCCATGGGTCAGGCAGGTTCAGGCCGACCCCTGCACAAAATCTTCAGCTCGTAGGCAGGTCCGGGTCAAGCTCTTATTCTGCTCTCCCTGCTCACGACCTAGCAGCTCCGGCTTCTGGGCGCTGGAATTTATAGACTTCCGCCCATTCCCTTTTGTGATGTCACCATGGTGCAGGGTGGGCGCAGTTCTATAAATACATGGCAGCAGCGGGCCCGGGCCAGGTTTGGATTGGGAGGGGGTGGGTTATGGTCAGGTGAGGGTGAAGGAATTCTCACTACTGCTGATTGATTGTTGACCCTTTGCAAACTTAGGGCATTTTACTACGTAACCCCAATGTATGTAAAATGTAAAGGGGGTGTAATGTTAAAAAAAAAAGTCAGCAATTCTAAAGTGAATCCAGTAAGAAGGCTATTAGTTAACAGGGAACAGGTTTGGCTTAGCCTAGTAAGCTAAAGAAATAATTACACGTTGTATTGTATCTTGAATAAAGTCAGCATCTGATTGGTTTGTGCACTTCCATCACATAAAAGGGGGTTTAAGTTAGCTTTTAGGGGCAGATTTATAAAGGGATGAACTGAAAACATTTTTATGCCAGGACAAGTCCCCTGACATACAATATTTCAGATATATGCAAATTCAGAACTTTTTTTAAAAAAGGGGTCAAAGGATGTGATAATGTTCTTACAACATCAGTTTGGGAACACGTGTATTAAATTTCCATGTAGCAGAGGCATAATAACTATTCTTTATAAGGAAATTTTAAACTCAAATACTTCTACCCCACCCAGGCCCGGACTGGCCATTTGTGGGTTAGGGCAAATGCCAGAGGGGCTGCTATAAGGTCCCATAGAAAGTCAGTGTTTAGTGGGCTGGTGGGGGCTGTTTGGGCCTCTATGTGGGCTGATGGGCCTCTTGTGTACCTGAAATGCCAGGGCCTATTTTAATTCTCAGTCCAGTCCTGACCCCACCGATATATATTAAGCAATAGGAAATAGATTTTGGCACAAGAAACATTACATGAGGTACTATCTAGATGGAATATGGTTCCTACTAAATTGCATAGATATTACCCTAATTCTAGCCCACTTTGTTTTAGAAACTGTGGAATTGAAGGATCAATGTTGCATACTTGGTAGTCAGATTCTGGTCCAGGATATGTACATTAATTGATTCAATTACCAGGGTTGCACTTTGGAAAGATCCTATACAAGCACTGCTTAACGCAACAACCCCAGTTAAGAATAAATATCTCCGAAAATTGGTACAATTTATTTTTCTAGCAGCAAAACAAACAATAGCTGTTTCCTGGAAAAAAACGTTCAATTCCTATAATTATGTTCCACCTTAAAATGAATTGGATAATGGTTAATGAGAGACTATTGAGTCTAACTTTGGATAAACAACACCTATATCAAAATTTGGACACCCTGGATAATGTATACAAGATTGCAGTAAAAATGATTAACAGGGAATTTATAGTATGTTCATATTAAGAAATAAGTGAAATATATAGAAATTTTGGACAGAGTTTAAATCTAAAAAATGTGGAATTTAACTGCAAAAACAGTTGATATCGGAACCTTAAATAATATCAGATAGCATATTGGGAACAAAGTAAACAGACTATATACAATTAAACAGTTGTTTTTTTACTAGTTTGTCTTTATTGGTATACAATTTTCTGACAGACAAATTTCTATATTGTTTTATTGCAGTATATTGAATAATAATGTATGCGCTGTTCTCTGTGCAGGAGAGCATCTGTTATCTGAAAATCCAATGGAAAAATTGTCAATTGTTAGCGTGGGAGGGGTTGAATTCTCCTTTAAAGTCAGATGGTGTTGCAGCGTTGATTAGACGCAACACGACTGTTGGATGCAGAAGCAGCTTTCCGACAGTAGTGTCACTTTGGATCGACGCTGCAACACCATCTGACTTTATATTACTTACCTTGTTCCCGTTGCATACGACTTGACGTGGGCATTTTGTCGTCCAGCATTGGATCTGGCAGAATCGCTGAGAAAACGGCTGTGTAGTTCTACCCTTAGGCGCTACTCTACTCCCTGCTAGGCTGCCTGACCAATCTAATCTGATCTGTTTCATCCAATTGTGGTGTTTATACAAATGGCCTGCAGAGGTGCAAGTCGTCTTGCTCCTGCTAGACATGACTTTGGAGACGTTCCATTTGATGAAGGACATTTCCTACTCCTGATGCCAACTCCTGAGGCCTGAAGAAAGTGAACCTATAAAGGTGGCCATAGACAAGGAGATCTGTTCATTTGCAGCTATCGCCATACCAGTGGATCTCTCCCCAATATACCCACATTGAGGTGGGCAATATCGAGCTGATCCAATCTACCTGCACTACCTGCATGGACCAAGGATTATGTGATGTGAAGAATGTATATGATTACTTTAAGATGCGTACTGTTTCATTGTTGTTGTTTATTACATTTGCCCAAAGGCTTTCCTACTATAGGGGGAATATGTGGTGTTTATACAAATGGCCTGCAGAGGTCACAGTGTACACGAGTTATGCTGTGTATACACAGTACTGTCTATACTGTTTAAGAAGGAAAGAGTTTACATTACTGTTGTGTAATGGCTGCATGATCCTGCTAATAAAGCACAGTCATATTCAGCACCAATTAAAGCCATTAAATGATTAATCTGATTGGGCAAGTTTACAATTTGGATCCATTCAGCCATTTTCAGTGCTTCTTGAATCATTTTGGGTATGTCTAGCTGCTAATAAGTGACAGATATGTATTGGAACCAGAAACTCAGATCACTTTAGTCCTATAAAACTGCTATGTAGAAATAAAGCAAATGGGGCATACATATTGGCTGCTATTTCAGTTACCTTACAATTTTTCAAGATTTCAGATCAAATAAAACAGATTATATCAGGTTTGTTACAAAGTAAGAAAACATTTATTATTACAATATTTTACACAATGTAGCATATATACAGTGTAGTTTTAGTTCTGTTATGAAGGGAATAGTAGCTGCAAAGCCCTTCAAAACTATTCAAAAACCAACAATTTCTCAGTTTCTCTCTAAATGTAAAAATAGCCTCTTATTTTCATTTATTAACCAGCATATCAGTACATCTTTCTGCAATAAACATCCGGATATAGTCCATTACAATCCACAAAGTGTATCTCTGGCCTCTTCCAGTACCACTGGTTGCCACTTATGAGGGTGCAGATTTAACCTTCCCTTGAAATTTGATATTGCTGATAAAAAGTGCTGAGGCAAAGAATTTACTGGCCATCTATTATTGCCTAAACAGTCTGATTCTTTAAACTAGTGTTTAAAAATGTTAATTTTAGATGTTAATTATAGAGCTGGAACAAAGCAATACTTATGAAATACTTGGCTTAGTTTAAATCTCACCATAATCACAAGTTTTGTTTGCTCCCTGTTATTTAAATTGCTGCTAAAAGAAAGTATTATTTTGGTACTGCCATGTGGAATATGAAACAATTTTAACCGATAGAAATGCGTATAGAAATATATACACTGAAGTGTGCAATTTTCTGAATTTCCCATTCATCATAACTTATAAAGAATTACACAATAAACACCTTTTGGGTAGATTTACCAGCTGATTTAATAATGTTCATTGTGATTTTACATGAGTTGGTTGCAGAATGGTATGATATTAGCTAGTACCTAAACTGATTATTTTCCTGTTTTTCTTGGCATAAACCCTTATAACATATTGTAAAAAGTTTTTACATTTTTAGATATTTATTTAAATATTGACTTGAAATAGAATCTTTTGAGTAGGGTCATTTCTTCTATAGTTAATGTCTATGGGGCAGTCTTGCTCAGGATAGAGTATTATATTTTCATAAAAAGTCCTAGCACAAGCAATATTATTGGATATAAATGGATTTTTGGCTCTGTGTTTGTGCTAATAAACCAGCTTGATTCATAATTGACCACAGGAACCTAAAGGAATAGTTTGCATGCCTCATCCAATAATTAGTGAAATTCTAAAACTTTATTGGGTTATTTAGCTTTTTATCCAGCAGCATTTCAGTATGCAATTTCATTAATCTGGTTGCTGGGATCAAAATGACCCTAGCAACCATACATAGTAATTACAATACATTTGTAGCCTTACAGAACATTTGGGACATTGATCCCTATTTGAAATCTAGAAAGAGTCAGAAGAAGGCAAATCATTTTAAAAACTATAAAAAGAAAAACTGAAGATCAGTTGAAAAGTTGACTAAAAGGTGAACTACCCTTTAAGACAGCTTTATTGCATTGTGGAAAGGATTATGGTTCCTTCTTGCCCAGCTTTCCCCTAATATTTTTCTTCCAGTTAGATTTTAAAGGGCAAATGCAATACTACCGTATGTTTCATACATAGGCCATAAATATGTATGAGTGTGTGAGAGTTTTTATTAGGGATGCACAAAATCCATGATTCAGTTTGGGATTTGGCCAGGAATTTGGCCTTTTTCAGTAGGATTTGGATTCGGCCAAATCCTTGTGTCTGAACAAACTGAATCCTAACTTGCATATGTAAATTAGGGGAGGGAAGAGAAATCACAGGACGTTTTATCACAAAACAAGGAAGTGAAAAAAATATTCACACTTTTTCCTTTCCCTCCCCTAATTTGCATATGCAAATTAGGTTTTGGTTCTATTTTCGGCTGAATCACAAAGGATTTGGGGATTCAGCTGAATCTCAAATAGTTGCATCCCTAGTTTTTATTGAGGGCTGCCATACTCAAAATCCAGGGGTGCTCCACCAATGAGGCGAGTTAAGAAACTCGTCTCAGGCGGCAGCGCCCCACTAGGTGCCAGGGGCGGAAGTTCAGCTCTTTTAGCGCGGAGCACAATTATGCGCTCTGTGCTGGAGTCCTGGCCCTCTCTGCCACCCTCATTGACTCCCAGCAGGCTGCCTCAGGTGGTGGAGGGGCCAGGATGACCCCTGTCAAAATCCACCAGAGAGAGAGAGAGAGACCTGTATTACATTAAATAATTAAAGCAAAATCCTAAAATCCAGCAATAGTTAAGAAAACAACAGTGGAGATGTAGATTTCTCTCCCTAAAGAGGTTTTGCTGGCAGTAACCATGCTTCAAGGGTTGACTGTGTCTTTAGTTAATGGTTATGCTATTAAACATAAGCAAAGGTTGGAACATTACAGATGTGAATACTTTTATTTCAAAGCCTCCAATTCTGTTACTTATTCTAATTTATGGGATGAATTATAAATATTATAACATAATATAAATTATGTTTTTTTTGCGGATTTATTCTGTTTACATGTTATTGGTTTTTTTTAAGCAAAAGTGTTGCTATGGCTGTAGCATTTCAGCTAGAATTCCGCGATTTGGTTCTGAATTTGTGCTTTCCAAATGCTGCAAATTAGAATTTGCTTAAATTTGAATATGCAAATTTGAATTCAGTTAGAAGTTTTGGGTTTAGACACCTAACAAACATTTGTAACCCTGTATTTAACTCAGCCCACTTTCTACAGTTGTCTTCTGGCTTGCAGCTAACAGTACAGTACTTCACCATCGTCAGTTGGACTTGGACTATCGGCGGATTGGTATCATCCAATATGGCAGACTTCTACTGCAAATTAGATTAGATTAAGCATTTTAAAAATCAAATCTGCAGCAGTGTTCTGCCTCCTGGATAGTATAGTTTTATTAGTGAGATTAATGAAAATGTGTCTTGTGTAGCCATTAGGCCATTGGATATTCTTGTTAAGTGGATGTTTAGGTGGTGTAAATATGTTTGGTAATAACTATAAACTTACCAGGTCTTGGTAATTTGCCACAAAGTATTTTCTAATGAACTAATGGTCTAATGTTAGTGATGAGTGTGGCATGAACTTAGATAAGCTTGTCTAAGCAGATCACCTTTGAGGGATCCCTCTGGAGATTGCATAGAGTTAAATAGAACTCTGCCCTAAGGGGAAACTCTGGCTTGAGGCTTTCTGGATGGCAGCATGACCCACCAGGCTCTCCTGCTTCCAATATTGATCTTTGGTGGCACTTACAAAGGGCTCCTTGCACTGGCCATTGGGGCCTAAACCATTTAATTGTGTGGAACCTCTTTTTGGTGGATAGTACAGTTAACAGTTGCTTTGCAATACATAATATTTTGAGCAAAATGAGAGCAAATACTGCATTAAATTGTCAAGAAAGAAGTTAAGAGCAACTGAAAAAGTCATTATGGTGTCCTGTTTGAAACCATTAGTCTTAATAAAACCACTTTATGAACATGAAACAATGCTTATTTTTATTAAAACATTCATTGCACTACGCAATATGGTGGCGCTATATAAATACATGTTACTAATAATAATAATTGTATCCACAGACCCCTGGCTATACACGTGTGTGTCTGTGCCTTTATCTTGAAATGTCAAAATAAAAATCACAGTGTTCATTCAAAACAATGTGTGTGCTCGGTGTGGGCTCATGAAGGAAGTTGACAAAATCATAGCTGATTATTTGTTTTAGTTTTCTTTCAAGACCTTTCCGCCTTCAGATTAACAATAAAACTCTCACATCAAAATTTCTGCTTTCTCACTGCTCAGGTCACAGGCCCTAGAAACCAGATACCATTTTCAATTCCAGGGAAAGAAGAGGTAAAATGAAAAAAATATAACCTTAAGGCCAATTCAGAATCCCTCCTTTCAATTCATCCATCTAAATGTACTAAAAGTTAACAAAAATATAAAAATTTTACCTTGAGCAACCTCAAGCAAAGCTCAGGGTTTATCTTATTTTTGTATTTTTAAAATAATGTATAGGCTTTCTCCAGGTCATGTCAAGGCAGACATTGGAATAACAAATTAAAGGTGGCCATACACAGGCCAATTATTGGCCCAGGATGTTGTTGTTGTCCTCATACCAACTGCATGCCTAGCAGAAATTCTGATCCAATCATTGAATTGGATTCGCTATACCACTACGCTTATTCTCTAAAATGTGAAGTTGTGTCTCTGCAGCCAAATGCTGGCAAAGTTAGTGTGAGCATTTCAAAGCCTAGCCAAACATCGCTAGTATTCTTTCACTTTGGTCAATTTGAATAGAGCGGGTACATATAGGTCATACATATTTCTTTAATAGAGATGTTGGTGCAAATGTTTGATGTGGCAATTTATTATTACAAATGTCCAAGGAAGCAAAATAAAGACAAAACAGATCCTCTAATGCCCTAGACATGAGCACACCCTAAAACAAATGTGGTAAAAAAAAGTAAAAATAAATATTTTTAATAGTTACAACTTTTAAAGACAATCCTGCTTTAAAATATGAAGAGTAAGATTGAGGAGGATGTAGCTTCATCTTATCAGTTGCCAGGTCTAAGCTGGACACTCTGGTGATGTTCTGTAAAATTCACATTTAGTGAATTTATGGAGTAACGATTGTTGGCTTGATCTAAAATTCACCTGGCGATAGGGCACAAAACATCGCTAGTGACCTTCTCTTTCGCGAGCGAATTGTTAGTAAATTGGAGATGCCCCGTGTCAAATTTTCACTAGTGACGCCCACTTTGCCCTTTAGTAAGTCTGCCCCTATGGGAGAAGGCTTTTCCATAATTCAGAGTTTTCTGGATAATGGATTTCTGGATAAAAGATACCATAACTGTATTAGAATGGAGTACCATGACATGGCCCAAGCAGCACTTCATTAACGAGAAGGTTTAGAGCGATGAAAGGAGAGGAAGGAAAAGTGCCACTTGCCAGAGTTTTTTCTCTTCTGGCTAAGCAGGAAGGGGTGGTTGACCTCTCTGTGTGACCTATTTCTAAATTGACTGATGAGGAAACAACTCAGCAGTAGACAGAAGTGCTGCAGGTACCACCAGTTAGACTGCACAGGGCACGTGTCTGGACTTCGTCTCTTGCCAAAAAAATAAGCAAAGCCTTAGCTCACAATGTCCCTTAAGACAAGTCCCTTAAGCTCAGTTTACTTAACCCTTTTACTGCCAGGGGGCTTAGAAAATATTTTGAAATGGGTCTGTCAATTTATCCCCCAGAGTTAAAGCTCCTGTAATTACCTAATGTTTAGAGTTGAACCAACAACACTGAAAAGAGCTGGTATGGTATTTGTTTTCTTAAGGGGGTGCAAACATGTATCATAAGCCACATTAGTGTCCATAATATGAAACCAAGGAGAGTAATATAAAATCATTACAGATGATATGACTACTTTCAAACAAATATGCAGAAATAATCTATGAAAATAAAAAAATATACAATAGGTTCAATGCCAAAACTATTTCAGTCTAAAATAGTTATATGTTAATGTGTCCTAGCACTGCCATGACAGTGGCATGACCATTTTATACCGTAGCTTGTGTATTTAAAAAAAATGGGATTTATTTGTACTTTTTATAATTTTTGTAATTAATTAATGTAATAAAATTACTTTTTTGTCTTTAGCAAAAGACCAGTACTACTCAACAAATAAGACATTCATGCATTTAACAATGGAATCGTTACTATACAAAGTATTAAAAGAAAGGCTTTGTGCAATTGGGGGTGCCAAATGTTAGGCACCCCCAAGTGATTGTATCGACTTACCTGAAACTCCAGGCCGGTGCTCCTATCAGCAGAAAACTGCCCTGGCCCTGGGTTATACCAGTGAGCACGACGGAGTGATCCTTTTCCGGCTTCTTCTTTCTTCAAATTTCCCTGGGCAATTTTTTACACAGTTGAACAAAATAGCCGACTTTTTAGTTAAAGTTCGTCTTTTCGTTCTACTGCATATGCGCAGCCATGCGAAGGAAAGCAGAAGACTGAAGAGAATCACTCCATGCTGCTCACTGGTATGACCCCGAGGCGGTGCAGTTTTCTGCTGATAGGAGCACCGGCCTGAGGATTCAGGTAAGTCAATGCAATCACTTGGGGGTGCCTAACATTTGGCACCCCCAAGTGCACAAAGCCTTTCCTTCTCCTTTAATATGCAAAGACCATGCAGGGGAGTGTGGTTGGGGAGGGGGTCCGGTGTATAGGGGATGCAGGGGGATGTGGCTGGGTCGTACCAGTATATAACCAAATAATTGATCCTTATTGGAGACAACAAAATCTTTGCAAAGAAAAATTCAGATTCAGATTGCTGTAGTTAAATCCCTCTTGTGGCTGCTGATTCAGATGCCTGTGAAACACCTTGTGCCAAATCCTCCAAAAATAAATGAATCAAAAGTAGCTCCAAGGCAGTGTTTTTTAACTGCAGTGTTTTTTATTTAGCAGTGTAAGCACACTACATGTTTCGGGCAGTGCCCTTTGTCAAGTGTAAAAATACACTTGACAAAGGGCACTGCCCGAAACATGTAGTGTGCTTACACTGCTAAATAAAAAACACTGCAGTTAAAAAACACTGCCTTGGAGCTACTTTTGATTCATTTATTTTTGGACAACAAAATCTTTTTAGGTTTATTTAATGGTTAAATGATTGATTTTTTAGTAGACTTGTAGTATGAAAATCCAAATTACGGAAAGATTATCCAGAAAACCCCAGGTCCCAAACATCCTGGATAACAGGTCCAATACCTGTGGTTGAGGAGGTGGTCATCAACCTGCTTATTAAGAGGGTTAACCTAAACCCAATGATCAGCATCTCTTTAATATTATATCATGGAATGATTACTGTTAATGAATTGTATTTTGCATGTCTTGAAATACATGTTGTGTGGGTCCCTATTGATAGGACTTTGCTAAAGGTGAAAATTAGGGGTAAGTGATTTCAATTTGTGCAAAAGTTATGGAAACCACAACATTTTGCTATATCAATAGGGAGGCATATAGCAGCAAAGGCAAAATTAATTTACCTTACATTGCATTGCCCTGCGTTGTAAGAAAAGCTCCTTTCCATAATGAACATATTTATGATCAATCATGACTGGCACACTGTAATTTGTGGGTGCCACAAAGTAAAAACATGGCCTATTGTGCATAATTCCAGACTTTACCCTTTTTATATGCATTGAGAATGAGCGCTATGGTTCTCATAGTCTCTACTATTAAAATTCTAGATTACTTCTAGAAAGTATGATATTTTGATATGAAAGCACTTGTAGTTTTTGAAAGACTCCCATACACAGGATATCAGTACATAATAGTCATGTGTAATTATGTGATATCTACATGCAGATCTCACGATCAATGGTTCCTTTAACCAAAGGTCAGTAAAACATATTCAACATCAACATTCACTTGTTTCCTTTTTTCTTTGTTTCCTGCAGCCTTCCAGTCTACAGTACTTTGCTCTCTGCATTACTATTTTCTTTTAGAAATAGAGTAAGCTACGTAGATGTTCAGCTGAAGTGTGTTACCATACTGACATGCAATGAAAGCATACTATCAAGTATTATCAAGGTCAATCTTAAACCATGCCTCCTCGATCTCCGAACAACAGATACATGATGGCTGAACAAAGCATTGGTGCATGTCACTTAATAAAATGGTTTGCTTGTTTGAGCCTTTCTTTGTACAAATCCAATTGGATGTCTTTTGTTGATTTCATGCAAAAACCTCTCCACAACATTGATGTTGAGCTTGGGGAAGACTACTATACAATGTAATGACCATGCTTCATGGGCCTGACTGCCTCCTAGGGAGAAATTCACTAAGATGTGAAAAATGGCTAGCGTTGGCTTTGCTAACGTTCACCACACTTGACCAGGCAAATTTTCGCCAGCACTACGCAAATTCACTAAGATGCGAATTTGCGCTCAGGGCGGCAAAAGTTAGCGAAGTATCGCTACCGTTAGTTCGCCAAGCAAAGCGCAGTTATGCTAGCGATGCCTAATTTGCATACGCCAAATACGGCATATAATAGAAGTATATGTTACAGCCACTACAGTACACAAGCCCAGGAAACCTTTAATAAATAAAATAAAGTTGTCCTATTGCCCTACATGGGCCCCCTGTATAGTTGTGTTGCCATATGTTAGGAAATATAGGGGGGAAGGAGGGTAACCCCCCCCCCAAAACAATTGATCTTTTTTAGACTATTAGCCAAATGGTAAAACGCCAGTGTTTTTTTGGGACTTTCCAATTTTTTTTTTTCAAACTATCTATTGTATTGAACTTCGCCTGGTCTGACCAGGTGAAGTAAAGTCTAGCGTAAGTGGTAACATTCAGGAAAATTTTGATCTTAGTGAATTTGCGTAATTACGATTCTTCGTCAGTGCACAACTTCGCCTGGCGTAAGGATGCGAAGTTACGCAAGTCTATCTACTTCGCTAGCGAAAATTCGCCAGAGTCAGTGTTAGTGAATTTGCGAAGTGGTGAATAAGTACTAGCATTAGACGCTTCGCACTTTAGTGAATTTCCCCCCTAGTGTCTTATATTTCATTCTTCCATATGCACCTTTACCTCACTGCATTATTATATCCATTCTTTCTGCTACTCCAGTGCAGGGTTAATGAAAGGCCCCACTTGTGGAAACAGTCTCTGTGAATCTATAGATTATTATTAGAATCCTTTATTTATGTAGTGCTGGCATGACTATGAAGATTCTCATTCATCCAGGTCATGGTGTATTTACAGGCTCAGATTTGTGGAGAGGCCACCTAGGCCCGGACCTAGGGCAGCAGGGGGCGGCATGCTGCCCAATCACACCCACATTGGTTCACATTGTGCTAATTCCTATTGCTCCATCCTAATGATGAAAATTTGAGCAAATAAAAGGGAGAGGGCAGGGGCGACAAACGACAGCAGACCTAGGGGCGTCCACTATGTAAATCCGACCCTGTGTATTTATCAAAAGTAACTCAAAGCAACTGGACTTGCTGAGATATTTTAATGATATATTAATATTTAATGATATATTTAATATTTTAGTGCTGGCATATTCTGCAATGATGTAAAGAGATTGCAAATCATTCACACCAATCCCTGCACTAGTAGTATTGACCCAATACCATATTTGAAAAATCTTTAAAACACAGAGTCAAGCTTTGAGGAAGCCAGCCATGAACATCTCACAAAAAAACTTTAATCATGAACCATTTGCATTATTCTGTATTCAGAAGGACATTAAGTAGCCAGGGTATAAGGTTCCACATTAGAAGGTTGTCAGACTTCCAAGCCCCCATTTTGTCAAGGTCTCACTTATCACATAACAAGGTTAAATGTATAAAAAAGATTGGCGACACCAATAGTTTTAATAATTATCAGCCCCACAGTTTGGGGACTATTGCTATAGGCCATGCAATATATTTGAAGAGTTTATCTAAGACTATCCACACAGAAACTCCCAAGTTAAAGCCATAGCCATATCAATATTTATTCAATTTCCAACTGCAGAAGAAGTATAGAAAGTGCAACGACATGGATATAGGCCCAATCAAAGGACAACCCAAGGAGCCCAATGTGAAAGTCATAAAGGTAGCAAATATCAATATTTATGGTTTCAATTTCCAACTGCATCATGGCTATAGGCCCAATCAGGAGGAGCCCAATGTGAACGTCATAAAGGTATTAAAGGCTAGAGTCATCATTATCACCAGAATACTTGCTAGCATTTGCTAAATAAGGCAAATTAATTTAGCACACTGCAGTCAGCGGGAAATGAATAGGGCAGTTCAATAACTGATGTAGACAAAGCCAGAGTCTCACCCTCCATATATTATATTTAAAAACTTCAATCATAGTTGATTAGTAATGTAATTCTTGAATCCATTTAGAAATGACCGCAAGAGATTAAATTTAGGGGCACATTTACTAAGGGTCAAATTTCGAGGGTAAAAAACCCTCAAACTCGACCCTCGAATTTTGGTCGAACTAAAACCCCTCAAATTCGAATTTCGAATTGGGGTTTTAATGCAATTCGATTTTTCAAACGAAAAATATAAAAATTTTAAAGAATTTTAAAAACTTGGAAGAATCCTATGGGATCTTCCAATAGGGATATCTAGCAATTCGGTAGGTTCAATCTGCCGAATTGTTATATCGAAATTTTTTTTTTTAAAGGGCCAGTACTTGGACAATCAAATTCGAATTTTTGAATTTGACCAATTCGAATCAAATTTTGGGCTATTCGATAGTCGCATGTTTAAAAATGTTTCATATTTTCTTGAAAAGACATGGGTAAACTTGAAAAAACAAACATTTTAATTTGCTACTTAATGTAAGCATATTGGAACATTGGTGTTCCGTAACCTATGTAAAAATCTGAACATTTAATGACAAAAAAACCATACATATATGTGTCAATAAAAGCTCCTTTTTTACTTTGAACCAGTGGCATTTCCTTTTCTTGTGCTTTGACACAAACACTGACTGGTGATACTGATGTGTGTATAATACTGTAATCAGTGTTGGACTGGCCCACCAGAATACCAGGAAAACACCCGGTGGGCCAAGGTGTCAGTGGGCCCTTATGCTGCTAAACTTTTGGCCTATTTCATGGCCATTCCCTATTTCTATGAGAACAAAGAGGCTAAATAGATGGAATAATTGATTATATTATGTAAAGAAAACAAACTAGGAGAATAGAGGTTGATTGAGGAGATGAAGAATATTGGTACTGAGAGTGGGCCCCTGGTCTAAGGTGTTATGGTGGGCCCCTGGTGTCCCAGTCCAACACTGACTGTAATTCTGTCATACTCAAATCAAAAGTCCTTTCTCCATATAGCTTGTTCCACTGAGCTTCACAGGGGTCCACGTTTTGACACTTACTTGGTTATACATGAAAAACAACAGTGAACAGTGCATGTTTAAACCAAAACATCGGACAGACCTTCTGGGAACATGAAGACATTAGTAAAACTCCTGGACATACACAGATAGGGTTGCCACCTTTTTAAAATTTATATACCGGCCGGCGGGGGCATGGCCAAAAGGGGTGTGTCGTGACGTCAAAGGGGGCGTGCCATGACGTCAAAGGGGGCGGAGCCACGCGAAGGATCGGCTGAAGACGCGAGAAAGGTAAGTTTTTATTAGATTTAGGCAAGGCAAGGGCCATTTTTAAGGGGTATTTCAAATTTAGCAGCAGCTACATTGCCGGTAAATTTGTAATACCGGCCCCGGCCTTGGCTGGTGTTTTACCGGCTAGGCCGATAAAATACCGGCTGGGTGGCAACCCTATAACAGATCATGGGCGAAGGCAGGCAAAACAACAAATTCAAATAAAATAAATAATCACAGAAGGGGATGTAAATGGCTGTAAACAGAATATAGGTATTGGGAAAGTGGGATATGTTATACAAACTAATTAACAGTTTAGAGGCAACAGGCATAGTACAGATTGGAAAAATAGCATGTATTTCTATGTTAAACTAGTTTGTAAATGTAGCTGATTTTTTCACTTTTTCTGCCAACAAAAATGCAATAGAAACTTATGACCAATTTTCCCAATTTTTGAATTGTATGAAATTTCTCTTTTCATCACTCTTGACTGCATTTCATAGAATTATCATAGATATATGTTGAGAAATTATCTATTATCCTATCTTCTTTATTTTGTTTCACATTTTAAAGAAACAAGTATTTGTAGCTGTTTTTTCAATAAGTAGTCCTTCCACAATGTAGAGCATTATGCCTTAAAAACACAAAAGGGAACCCCCAATACAATTATTTTGTCAGCAGCAGAGATTAATCCTAGCTAAATTAATATTAAGTAAATGATACAGAGAAAAGGAAAATCAGTAAAAAAAAAAGGTTTGATTAGTTGGAACACTATGGAAAATCCTATTATGTATTTATAGATTTCTGTATAACTAATTCCTGAATAATTGCTTCCATATCTGTATCTGAAAAGACTGTATTTCCTGACTAACACTAGAGAAGACTGGGGATGTTATAGTGGATGTCTGGGCGTAAAGCTAGTTTTTTGTCCTTCACATTTTTGATGACTTATTGTCTTTATGGGGGGAAAATGGGGGGGGGCACCTGCAATACACAATAACTGATGAATGATCAGTGTTTGTTATTAAACATGTACCTGCAAAAAAAAGTGAACAAACAAGACTTCTGGGTCCCCTACTAATGTTGAAAGTCACTACACCATTTTTAGGAGTTTTTAGGATAAAATTCAATGTTTATCATAGTAAAGATTAGAGATGCACTGAATCCGTGTTTTGTTGGATTTGGAATCCAAGTGCCTGGCAGAACCAAATCCAAAATATCATGTGACTTTTCATTAGGGTTGGCACCTGTCAGGTTTTGAACCAGACAGTCAGGTTTTTACACCAGCTGTCCGGTTCAAAACTGAGAAAGCCTGTTACCTGCTTCTCAGGCACTGTGGCCAATCATTGGCTGCCATGACACTGGCCCGCCTCTTTGCATCACAGGCCTGCCCCTTCATGTCACAGACCTGCCCCTTTGTGTCACTGGTCCACTCCTTAATGTCACTGGCTCTGCCTCCGATGTCACGGGTACCAAACACAACACGGATTCTGAATATGGGAAAGGTGGCAACCCTACTTTTCATCACACAAACAAGTCAAAATTGTTTCAACCACATGCTGTGCACCTTTTTCGCTTCCCTTTTTTCCTCTAAATTACATATGCAAAGGAACTACATAATTGTTTGTAGGATAAAATTCAATATTTATCACAATAAAGGTTAGGGATGCATCAAATTAGGGTTCAGATTTGGTTTGTTATGCGGCCAAATCCTTCACAAAGGATTCAGTATTCGACTGAATCCTAAAATAGTGGATTTGTGCATCCCTAGTAAAGTTGTGCCATGCGCCATGGAAACTGGCACACCTGGTAAGCCCTGTTCTAAGTCTACTGAAAAATCATTTAAAAAATTTAATAAACATAATCAATTATATCTTGGTTATGATCAAATACAAAGTACATTTATTATTACACAGAACATGGAAATCATTTTTAAAAATTTGAGTCTGTGGGAGATGGTCTTCAGAGCATTCAGGATAACTGAACCCATCCCCATAATGAGTGACCCCTTGTGTGCTCAAAAAAGTCTTCTTCTGTTCAGTAAATAGTTTAGTTCCTTTTTTGTCTGGCTTGTAGCACATCTTAAATCAGATGCAGTTTGCAAGGACTGTAAGTCAATACACTACTAATACCAAAGAGGAAAACATATGTACTCATACTCTTTCTGTAATTTCACCTTTTTTCCAGATATTCAAGTGGAATGTTAAGCAACAGTGTTTGTTCAGTTTAGGCAACCATAGAAATACTCCATAAGCAATGATAATGATAGCATCCTTTGTGATCAAACACAGATGGTAGAATTTTTCATCTTTAATTTATCTAAGCCAAGCAATATGACTGCTCCATCTCTTACGAATGTATCCAAGCATGCATTGAAGAAATCTTCTGTGTACAGATGAAGATAAACCCTCATGTTCATCGGTTTATCTATGGAAACAAGATATACAGTATATATATATATATATATATATATTATAGTCCTTTATTTATAAAGTACTGACATATTATACAGCACTTTACCATGAATGTTAAACCATTTTTAAAAAGTCCCAGCTCCAGTGGAGAATGAAATCTAATTTCCCCACTACAGTCAAACACTTGGTTAAATTACTCATATGTCAGTTAACCTACCAGTAGGGAAGGGAAGTAGAGCAACCCATACAAACTCCACATTGCCTCGGTCAGATGTGAACCTAAGACCCCCAGACTGTAAAACAGCAATGCAAAACTGTGAGCAACTGCGCCACCCACATATAACAAATAAGATATATTGTGCCTTAGGATGACAACACGTCTTTTAAAACCTATAATAATTAGCAAAAAAAGATTAGCCTTGGGAATGTATACAAGGCCATTGTAGCTGTAAATGGGCTATAAGTTATCATCCAGTGGTACTTTAAGTGACACAAAAAAATCACATAAACCAGATCCAAGCTGTCAGTACCTGAAAACAAATGACTGTTTATATTAGATGTCTCGTTTAATAAATTAGGCCCATTCCACAAACTGTCAGTAGGCCTCTCTCCTGTAACTCATATAGAACAGATGCCCTGTCCATAGCTCATACCCAAAATTGCCTGGTAGAACTGTGCTTCCTCCCCATTACCTTACTCTGTGGGTTTGGTTATCAACGGCCTACAGAGAATTCAAAACAATTACCAGCAGAAGGCATCTGGAGTTGAACATTTAAAGCTGAGGGACTCCTTTCATATACAAAAACTTTCTGTTTAGGTCTGAAAATTATTTGATAATTGGCACTTGTTTAAATAGACCATTTAAACTCAGCTTGGTTTTTTTTTTCCAAATGCAGATTAAGTTACTTTTTTTTCTGAGATTTGTGACTTTTAATTTGTAACATACTTGTGGCACCAGCTTGATTGAGAGACTCCTATGAATTTCTTTTTTCTTTTTAAATTTAAACAAGAAACAAACACTTTTTTTTTCTACACCAACCCCACCACATCCCCCTCCCCTACACTTGAGTTTGTTTAAAGCCATGGGGGTCGTTGTATAAAGAATTAAAGCTCTTGTGATTCAGCTGCCTTAATAGTGTGCCAGTGACCATCATAGAAAATAGAGAATTTGACAGCAGATGAAAACCTCTTAGCCCACCCATACTGCTCTTTTTCTACCAGGTGTAAAATCACAGGCCCTACTGAAATTCTGATGTTACAGTAATTCTGTATTATAAATGTAATGCTTTTCTTTAATAGTCATCCTATTGTGTCTTAGTGTAGCTATAGGCTGTAGGCTGTCAACTCAATTGTGGGTCACTAGAAGACTAATAGGCTTCTGCAAAACAAACAATTAACCATAGAAATAGAAGTCATTGAATATAAAAAAAAATTTAATCCAATAATTGTCATTTAATTTAGAGATGTACTTTCAGGGTTTTTTAACATGAGACATTTTCAGTTAGATAATCATCTTCCCTCATACTCTGAACACATGTCCCACTAGCACAGTAGGTCCTATGTATGGTCACTGCCTCTTTACATCATAACAAGGTTAAATGTACAGGAAAACATGCATGTGTGTCAGTTATATAACAAAAGTTCCAATAATATCTAGGACAGCAATTATTTTTCAACCCCAAAGCTCACCTTAACTGACCTGTATATAGGAGAGCTGACAGACATTCTCGCCATAACTCAAAATAAATTATGTTATGGATTCAATTATAATGGCAGTGTTAAAAAATATATTTAACTGTTACTATTAATAGACTCTTGCAGGTTAACATTTCTTTGTGCTTTCCACTGTGTTGGTTTTATATGCATTTCACTTTAAGGGAACACATATGTTAATACAACCTGTTATCCAATAATGGCCTATTTGCTGAGTTGCATGGAACCACCAAACGCAGGTGGAAAGCTGCATAATATGGGAAATAAAAAGACACGTCTCCACCTGGAGGCCCTGCACTATATTATGGCTTCATAACTATCCCCTGTGCAATTCAGCAGCATCATATTATGATATACAGAAGTTCTCTTGTGATCACATTGCTGGCTTGTAGCAATGTTATCTTCCTGTGGTGACTTTACAAGTCATTTGAGAATAATCTCATCTAATACTAATAATTAGGCCAGAGATTCCTTGTGGTACCCTTCCAATATAATAACGTTCTAAAGGGCTAGCAATTACAGTACAGTATTTTGTTCATGTATGGGATCTGGGCAGCATCAACTCCTCCATGTCGGGGTGCAGAGGGGATGCCTATTTGGAATCACAGGTGTTTGCATTCCATTCTGGAGCACATGCACCTACAGGTGCTGATGGAGGGCCAGGGTACAATAAATAAAAAAAAGTCTGCTATTTTGCAAGGGGTTTGTATGTTATCCCTGTGCTGGCAAGGGTCCACTCGACCCCCCCCCCCCACACACACACACACACACACACACACACTGCAAAAACATACAGGCAGGTTAATTGACACCTGACAAGAATGTCTCTGTATGTGTATGAGTGTGGAAGACTTTTGTAAGCTCCTCTAGGACAGAAATGAATGTGAATCAGATATAATCACTGTACATGGCTGCGGAATATGTTGACATTGCATAAATTAAAGCAAAATAAAATTGTGAACTGGTACAGTATATGGAAATGCAATTTATAGCATCTTCATTATTAAAATTCACCGTTCATATTGGAAATGTATTTCCATTCCCCCAACCACAAATGTACAAATTAGAGCATTGTTTTACAGCCTTTGTATTTTATAAAATATATATATACATTGCCATGAGCCTTAGGTCAGTCATTACTTCCAGAGGACAATGTTTTCTGTTTTTCTGCACTCTACTGCTGTCAAAAGATGCTTTCATTCATAACTTTCTGAGGTAATGTAATGCATGTGATTTGTTTGTATTATATCTTGGTTTTCTTTTTCTACGCCATGACTCGCTGATCTGCTCAAGGCTAATATCGCACTTCTCATGGCATATATTGCAGAGCAACCTACTAAAACAGCAGGGGACCCCTTTATTCCTATTAGAAAACTGAAAAATTGAATGAAATGAAGATCTGAGTGCCGAGCACAGTTTATTTAAAAGTATCTCTGTGAAAAGTACTTTGAGATTAGCGGCTTTGGAAAATGTTACCAAGAGGCTAATTTGCGGACTAGTTAAGGTCTGATTCATGGCTGACAGTGTGTTTTCCTGTCTATTGTGAGTCATACTACAATAAAGCACTGGTAAATCTGCCAACTTGCTGTGCGAGCGTCTGGGTGGGCAATCTATATGCTTGATTAGAAGTGTGACTTGAAATGACTGTCCAAACCAGCAATTTGGTGAAACAATGGAACTCCTAAGACTTTCATTGCCATAGGAAACTCGTGACCCACTGCCAATGTAAGCGACAAACAAGGGAAATATTTGTTAGTTGTGGAAAATGATGCATGGATGCAATTTTTTTGTGCCTTGTGAGAGCAAATACTTAGTGAAATAAACCATTGTAACTTACTGCCTTGTTCTACCTTCAGATAAAGAATGAAACTGAAGCAACTACAGGGACCTGCTATCCAGAATGCTGGGGATCTGAGGTTTTCTTCATACCTTAAAGGAAAACTATACCTCCCAGACAATGTAGGTCTCTATAAAAAGATATTGCATAAAACAACTCATATGTAAAACCCTGCTGCATGTAAATAAACCATTTTTATAATAATATACTTTTTAGTAGCATGTGCCATTGGGTCATCCTCCTGGGATCTTATGATTCAACAGTGCACACAAACATACCAAACAAATTATAAAGTTAGTTCACATGAGCCAATTAACAGACAGAGTTCTGTCTTTTGCTTCCACACTTCTTCCTGTTACAGTTAGGGGCACATTTACTAAGGGTTGAAAGTCGAATTAAAAAAATTTGAATTTCAAATAAATTTTGAGCTTATTCGCCTATGAACCTACCGAATTGCTATAGAATCCTATGGGAAGCTCCCATAGGATTCTTCTAAGTAATCGAATAAAAAAAATGAGATTGATTGCTTAAAATCATTCGAATCAATTCAAAAATTTTACAGATCGATCGATTGTTTTATATTCGATCGTTCGAAAAATCGAATTGAGTTAAAACCCCTTGAATTCGAAATTCTAATTTGAGGGTTTTTAATTCGACCTAAATTTGAGTGTTTTTTAACCCTCAAAATTCGACCCTTAGTAAATGTGCCCCTTAGAGTTCTGGTCAGGTGATCTCTGAGACATCACATAGACCATCATGAAAGGGTGGTTCAAGGCAAGAGATGTAAAAGGGCAATATTTACTTTAATATATATACCAGTTTGGTAAGATTCTTTAATATGTCACTTGATATAAACTATCTATCACTTTGATATAAACTATCTGTTGCTCAAGTATTCATTTTGGGGGGTATAGTTTTCCTTTACATCTACTAGAAAATCATGTAACCATTAAAGAAACACAATAGGCTAGTTTTGCTTCTAGTATCAAGTAAAAGGTACTGTTTTATTAATACAAAGAAAAGGATGTTTTTTAAATCTAGATTATTTGCATAAAATTGGGTCTATGGGAGATGGAATTTCCATAATTCAGAGCTTTCTGGATAACGGGTTTCAGGATAATGGATCCTATACCTGTACTGCATTGTATGATCATGGAAACACTACTGGTGCACTTGTCAGTACTCTTGTGCTTGATCTGGAACAGGAGAGTGAATCTTCAGTCTCCATGTGCCAAATGAGAAAACATCAATTTCAAGCCTTAGAACACAGGGTTGCTGAAGCAGAATACTGCTAAATTCCACCAGCTGCTCGTGAAGTATGTGCTTTGTTTCTGTGCAGAGATGAACTGTACCCTAGTTAACCCACGTAAGCTGGCCTGATTAACATCACCATTACTCTGTATGTTGCTGTAATACAATTTATTACAAAATTACAGAATTTATTTCCTGTAGTATGTAGGCCACAAATATGTAAATCACAAACTATGTAGACATACTGTACACATAATGATATGTGCAAACATTTGCTTCAATCTAGTAACACATACCCTAAAACAGGGGTCCCCAACCTTTTTTGGTCCAGGACCGGTGCAGTGGCAAATTTTTGGCGGGGGCCGGGAGGGGGAGTTGGAGGAGTCGGTGATTCTGGGCAGCGGTGTCCAATTCTGGTCGCTGCTGTCCAATTCGGACACACTGGATTCATTGCGGTGGCTCAGTTCAGGACTGTCTGCAGTCAGGTTCTGGGCCGCGGACCTTAAAAATCATCAGCTTCAGGTCAGTAAAAACAATTAAAGCAAGCAGTGCCTGGCTGGGTGTCTTAGCCTAGGGCTCATCAAGGAACCCAACACACATTGTCCACTCTCTCAAAAAGTAGCTGTAGGCAGTGCAGAATATTATAGCATATAAAAGAAATAAGGTGCATATTATACTAGGCTGGTGCTCACGGAGCCTGTTGTGACTGAGGGTTCTTCTGGACCTCTAGAAGCTTAATCAGAGCCTGACAACATGATTTTTTTTTTTCATAACTGGATGTATTTTTTGTCCATGTTACTGTCTAACTGCTAGAAACCCTGAATTCTTTCTTACCCATAAATTCTTCTTTTATGAAAGTAGACCCAATGATTAAGCTTGCAGGGTTCTACCGTATCAAAGCAATATTGAAACCATTTTTCAGCATTTGTAATTAATGCAGCAGTACCATATCCCAGATCCATGGTCCCGCTGAAGGCAGTTTGTTTTATTCAAAATTTTACATTTTGTGGGGCTACAGCAGTCAGGCCACAGTAACAAAGGTATACCAAAAATGGGGTTGTACATTACTTTTCTATAATGTTCAGTATTTATTGGCCTGGTGGGGGCTGTTTGGACCTCTGTGTGGGCTGATTGGGCCTCTGTGTACATGAAAGGCCAGGGCTTATTTTTATTCTCAGTCCAGCCCTGCAAATAGTAAGTGGGGTTATGTAAGTGTAGATAAGGCAAAATGAAGATCCTAAAAGACAGCGTATACCCCTGATAACATAGCTTGCTGTAACAGCGAACTGATTTCAGTTCTGCTTTAAAAGTCTAATTAATGGGAAATAGACAGCATGCAGATAACATGAATAATTGTTTGTGTCATCTTGGAAAATAACTGGTGTCTTTTATGACCCACAAGTGCTGTGTGGAAAGATGCAGTAGCCATGTTTTTTTCCCCACAAGGCAGTGTTTTTTCCATTACCTCATCATAATTGTGGTCACTAGAATGTTGCTGTGTGTGGATCAAGACTTCGGCAACCTGCTTTTCTAGTGGATCACATAAAAATCTTGTCTTGTCATTTTAGCAATAAGGAAAGCATATGAAAATATTTTCAGAGCGTGAGCTACAATTTTAATCAGCCACACTAGTATCTAAGAGCTATTTGGTCATCCTCCTGCATGGTAAAATGAAACTTAGCATTAAATCAGCATACACTTTTGTCCACAAAGTACCTGTTCCCTATAAGGTGCTTGCATCTGTGTTTGTGTACATGGACACTGGTGCCTAGCAGTGCCACCTACCAGAGGGGTAGGATATAGGCACTAGAACATAACCAGTACTTAAATGGAAAGCAACTCCACCAGAACATTTTAATCATTTGTGCCACTGTACAGTCCCCCAAACCCTCTCCAAAAACACTACCAAAGACCTACTTCCTTGTACTTTATCTCCAAAGAACAGAGCTGGGTAGAGGATTTGGCAGGAGCCATGTTTAGTCATCACCTCCCTTTTGTGGTTCCCAAATATTGATCACCAAGCAGATGCATGCATAATGGAAGCTGATTTTGTCCTGGCTTCCACTGTGCATGCTCCTGGTTGAGACAGTGTGGAGGCAGCCACAACCTTACAATTTGCAGCAGAACTAGCTAACATTAACAATCCAAGACAGGACTCAGTTTTCCCTTTTAATGGGTGGAGGTTGGCCACAGCTTTTATTAAAACCATGTTTGACAATAACCCCGTCCTTGCCATGTTATACCAAACCTAAGTTACCACAGCTGCCAGCCACTGCAGAAGCAGTGGGCATGTAAAGGGAAAACCTATTAGCCATACCCAAATTTTAAGGACCAAAAACAATTACCCACCAACAGCTGAGACAATAATAATATTTGTTATATAACACAATAGAAAATGAGTCCCTTGAAACTTCATTAGCATAAATAAGTGTACAAGCAGTGCAACGGGTGGGGGGTGGGATGATCAGCCACCATTAGGGGAGAACAGACACAGTGCCAGCCTGCACACCGCTCCAGGTGCCCGTGATGTTGCAAGTGGAGGAGGGTAAGCAGCTTCCCCCCACCTAGCCAGTCCCAGGGTTCCATCTGCTCCCAGCACCTCCCCACAGTCCTGGGCAACCTTCATTACCCCATTTGGTGCCTTGCTGACATAGCAAAACATGGTGGTCACAACCCTGCAGCTCAGCTTTGATTTTGGAGACCAGGAATGGATGAGCAGGGTTGTCTATGGGTGTGTTTTTGGTGTGGTTTGAGAGATGTTAGGGGAGACTGTTTGTTTTTGTTTAGTAAGGCACTCACTAGGTGCATAGCTCCCATGCTTCTGAAGTGCTGCCTTCCCATGTTAATAGGTAAGACACTATACAGTATATATTAAACGTATATGCAGCCTTCTCTGTGCAATCAGGGGAAAATGCAGACACAGTTATATAAATGTGTACAAAAGTGGAAAGACCGGAATCATTCTTATTTCATGGTTGATTTTTGTTTGGGAGGGGGGGGCTGATTTATCCATATCTAATGTTTTGGTGACTTTATTTTCCCCAATTTTATACTTGTACATCAGACTCTATGCAAACCCTATGCAATGAACAACAGAGTTTTTGCATGAGCCCCCCTCCCCAAACAATAGCTCTCAATTTGCTGACAGCAAGTTTGCTTTGTCTCAAAAAGGGAGCAATTAGAATCAGCATTTCAAATGATTTTTTCAAACGCTGACAATCAGCAATTTTCTTCCCTTTTTTAAAAATATATTTAAAGCGGTGAAATAACATTAAACGCTCGGCACTCAAAGGAAAAAAAAAGGAGAAAAAACAGCCATAAACTCTAAGTATGCTCGGAGTTATAAAATGTGTCCATTGTGGCAATTCTACTGCCAAAATTGAAGTTTTAAGCATTAATATGCCTTCATTGCCTTTTTAATGCCTTAATATTGACTCAATGGCTCTTTGGGGTAATATCACTTCCTCTGCTACTGAAAAGGTGATGATGTCAGCATTTTGTGAACTGATTCATATGCAGGTTGATGATGCTGAGTTATTTATGGCGCACCATTATATTTTCTATAAACATTAGTTCTCAATAAACAGAGACATTTAGCCGAGGGTTTATTTATTAAATAGGTACTGTACAGATGGTTCTGCCACACATGATGTGTTGCAAAGCATATTACTCAGAAATAATCAGCTGTGTTATAGCTAGGCTAAATTAATAAGATGATAATGATGAAATTGATGCTTTTTGAGCTAGGCTTGGCAAATGGCTTTTGCATAAACAAACTGATAAATTTGAGAAGCAATTACTTGCTTGTCAAAGATAAAAACACAACAGGGCCCATTTATAGTTAGGTCCTATTTATTTTTAAAGATTGTACCAGATTTTATGTTTAATACGCGGCAATTAAAAAATAATACTTAAATGAAGAATAATAAAAAAGGCAAGTGAAGGAGCTCAGTTCTCCTTGAAAAGCTGAAGATACAGAATGCCTAGTCTGTCTATGCAAACTTTATTTTAATTTGTTAAGATACTGTTTGTGTATAAAAGAAATTAATTTTAAACTCCCCATTCACAGTATATGTATATATTTCTCTTTTATTTACTAAACCAATCCTGTTCAGATATCTTTAAGGATTTTTTGAATTTTGACAAGAACAGATGAATGCTTTATACACAATTCCGGTGCTCCAATAATTAGCACATTGGAATCCTCTTGATGCTTTGTAATAGTGTTTAGCAGTATCAGACTGGGAGATCCAGGGTCCACCGCTGCCACAACTGTCAGGTATTCCCCCCACCACCACAACTCTCTCACCAACATACTCCCTGCTGGGCCCACCGCAATGTGGTACCTTCGGCTCACTCTAAAATGATCTGGTTGGGGCCCCCCAGAGCCTGGGAAGGCAGCAGTCTTGGGTGTGCGGGGGCCATCATAATTTCTATGGTGCCCCGACTCCCCAGTCCAACCCTGGTGCTAAGATACAGATCTAAGGTTGCTATATCTTATAGGCACAGTCAGTTTTTCTTGGCCTGCATATAAGTACAATTGGATTAAATATGAAATAAAAGGCACTCATTTTGCCCAGGAGCAGTAACCCATAGCAACCAATCAGCGGGCAGCAAATACATGTCACCTGCTGAAAAACAAAAATTCTGTTGGTTGCTATAGGTAACTACTACTGGGCCAACTTTGTCCCTTTTATTACATATGAGGGCAAGAGTGCAGTGATCTATCCAATGAGCCACTCCAGATCCGTGTTGTTTTATAAAACTCTGTAATTGTTTTGGTGATTGATTGTAATTTTAAAAGGAAATCTTTTTCTTCAATGGACAGTTCATCTTAAAGCAATACTGACAAAAGTATAGGAACGTGGCACTATCAAGTAGGTTCTGCACCCGGAAGAGTTCCTCTCAAAGCCCCCCTCAAAGCCACCCCCAGCCCCACAAACTTGTGTTACCCTGATCCTCCAACACTAAATATGAATGAAAACAGGACTTCAGCCTATGGATCATTCCACCCCCAGCCTATAGTCACTGAAGCAGCACAGAAGATCCATTAGTAGTGTCAGCAGGTCGGCTGCACAAAGGTTCGCGGAGTTGGGGGAGGCTTTGAGGAGAACTATTCCGGGTGCAGCACCTATTCAGTGCTGACATGTTACTATGATTTTTTTAGGTATGTGTTGGTATTGCTTTAAAATACTTTTGTATGACAATCTGCAGACAGTCTTTATTGTTATTTTTTCTGTGGCTTTTGCGTTGATTACTGTATTTAGTTCTGTAGCTCCCCAGCCTGGAACTGCTGTTTGGCTTCTATGACCCCAATCATCATAGCAACTGCTCAAGTCTGAATGGCAGATTAATAGAATAGGGGATGAAGATACATAACAAAATATGATATTCTTACCTTGTTATCTCAGGATTAATATAAATACTAAACTTTGAAACCACAAAAAGAAATAAAGAAGAGCAATTGCAGATTCCCTCACAAGAACTATTTACAGTATACCAAAAAAATTTGTAGAATAAGTAGTAAGTAGAACTGCCCCTTTAATATTGAATTTATCACTGTGAATCACCATAAACCATAAGTCACCATTCGTATTTGTCCTTGTCACTTTTTTCCCCTCTCTTCTTAGTCTTGTTTTATAGTTTCCCTCTTCCTCTGTTACCTCATGTTCTGCCATAAACCTCTCTTTCTCTTCTTTTGCAACTGTCTATCCCTTCTCCTCTTCTTTATACAATGTTTCTTATGTTCTCTCCTTATACTCGATTCATTGTTATTCGCCCCTTTTTTCTGCTCTCTTATACCTCCCTCTTCCACATGACATAACCTTAAATTCTGAGCTTCTTTGAGTATCTAGAAGAGAAAACAGTCACTATTTTGAAATTCCTTCCTACTTGGACTTTACCCTGGGCCAATCCAGTCACCACTCTTGACCTCTAAGGGAACCAGTCAGTGAGTTGTCAAAGTTACATTTAAATAATTTTAGGCACCAGTGGATCTTAACAAACTTGATTTTGATTTATTAACAGGAACAGCGATTGGCAGTACCCTTGGCTTTTAATCACAGCACCAGTATAGGTGGATCTACCAAGGGATTCTTCTCTAGATAAAAATACCTCCTACTGGTGGAACATACATGAAGGGTACTCACTCACTACAAATCTCATAGGGGCTTCCTTCAAAAGCAAATATACTTAAGATCTAGCCCTCCTCAACGTTCCTCATTTCCCCAAATTCTCACCAAGGTCTTCTTTCACCATGGTTGACTCTCTACTGGAACCTTTTCTCTTCTAAAATGACTGGAAACATATCCACTGTTTCTCTCATGTGTCTCCAAATTACTGTATTTATGGGAACCTGGAACTTACTACAGGTCATGATATCACAGGTGGAGCTTCCCAGGCTTCCCCATACACATAGGGATATCTTCTTACTAATCCTTCATAGTCTCTATTTGCTGTACAATCCATCAAACACCTTCACTCTTCTTTTCTGCTGGGGTAAGACGAGTCATTGATCTCCCATCTATCTATCTATCTATCATCTATCTATCTATCTATCTGTCTATCCTGGAATGCTATATTGCATCGCCTGGAGTTGTAGGCATCTAAGTCATCAAGGCATCAAGAAAAGTCAGTAATGAATGTCATCACCCCAAAGCTGGGGTAAAATAGTAGCATATGATGGTCTGTTTAGAGCAAACCTGTTTGAATAAGAAGACATGGAATTCCTAATGCGTCCTTATTAATCCAATCTTTAAAAGAGTCGTTCTGTGTTCTGAAAAAAATCTCACAGAAATCAATAAAATTTTTCAAATTCTTAATTAAAATGGTTAAAAAGGAATGGTGAGCAATTAATTACTTAATTTCTAACATCAGCAGAGAGCTGCCTAACAATGTACACCTTGACCAATTTTTTATGTTAAGAGTATGACACCTGAATGCTAGAGACCTGCAGTTTTCTGGATAAGGGGTCTTTCCATAATTTGGATGAGGTTACTAAAAAATCATATAAACAGTACTTAAACCCAATATGATCGGTTTTCCTTCACCAAGGATTAATTGTATCTTATTTGGCATCAAGTAGGAGGTACTGTTTTATTGTTTTAGAGAAAAATGATTAATGTTATAACCAAAACATTTCATTATTTGATTACAATGAATTCTATGTGAGATGGCCTTTCTGTAAATCAGATCTTTGTGGTTAGCAGGTTTCTGGATAACGGACCATATGCCTGTATTATAGTTGCTAAACAAAGATATTAGAACTATACTGAAAAATTGAGAAGCAGGACCTTTTTTGTCCTTGGTGACCCCAGAATATGATGACTGACTGCAGATACATGCATGATGCATTATGGTTATTATGGGAACTCTTGTGCAAACTTAAGGCTCCCCAGAGCAACATGGATTCTGCAAGGTTTGATCTATTTTCTGTAAGCAACTTTGTGCCAAAAGAGTCTACAGTGGCTCATTGAGAAGCAAACATCTTTTTTGAGGTAATAATATCTAGCTTTTAATTATCTATAACAGAACTGTGTATTCTTTGCAGACATATTTAAGCCTGGTTACAGTGGACAGATTTACATAGTAGACATAGACAACTTTCCATTTTTCTGTTTACGTATTTGGTCTGACAGTATGAACAACTGCTGGGAGAGAAGAGGAGCTTTTGCCATAATTTAATGAAAATGAGTATTCCATATTTATGCTAGGCTTCAGTAGTTCTTGTTAGACTCTACAGAAAATTGGAAATTTTGGCTCATTGTGGTTTGGCAAACACATTGACCCCAGTGATTTAAGCTTTCATTATCTTTAAAATGCCACACTGACCCACAGCATTAAATGTCAGAATTATCCTCCAGGATATAAAGGCAGGGAGCATTAAGTGGCACAGTGACCTTCAATATTAAAGGATACAGTGGTCCTCAGCATTAGAGGGCAAAGTAACTCCCAGTAGGCACAGTACCCTACATAATTAAAGGGTACATTGATTCCCAGCCTTAAAAGTCAAGCATCCCACATAATTAAAGTAGAACTAACATCTTTAAGATGGTAAGATCTGTTGAGCAGAACTTTTGTATTAATTTATCTGTTGATTTTGTTTTTTGTATGAGTTTTGGAATGTGTGTTTTATATGCATACACTCATGTATTGTTGAATGCTGTGGAATATGCTGATAGTTCATAAATATGCATTAATAATAATCAGTTGTATTTTTGCATGTAATCTGCATGTGCAAATATTGTGGTGCTTTATAAATACAACTCAACAAAGATTTAGGCTAGAAATGCTACACATTATTTTACTAGCTTCTGTACCAGCCCAAGGCAACCACAGCCTTACATCAGTGATGATATGTGCTTCCAAAGATGCTCCTAGTAGCTTCCAATCTTTTTTCTACAGATTTACAGCACATGCTATGGATCACAGTTGGTTCCCTGAGTTTAGGAATTTGTAGCAACGATTATGTAAAATGATTATTAAACCAGTCAGGCTCTTTTTTCATTTGTACAGAATTGGGGATTTTCTGCATGGCTACTTACCAATATATAATTGTAAACATGATGTTGAATATAAATGTTTATGAAACATGTATACTTTCGTTTATTAGTAAGTCCTACTAATTACTAATATTATTTTATTATTTAGTTCATAGGAGGATTGTAGTTTAATCACTATCATAAGCCAGCTAGGATTGTATGGTTTCTGATGATCTGCAAAAGTGAGAACAGATTAGCACTTTTTAGGAACAAAATTCTAAACCTTGGACACAAGGTTTAGTGCTTTCTAACATTGAATGGGTTAAAAGTAAAAGATAAAG
Organism: Xenopus borealis; assembly: GCA_024363595.1. Taxonomy (NCBI): domain Eukaryota; kingdom Metazoa; phylum Chordata; class Amphibia; order Anura; family Pipidae; genus Xenopus; species Xenopus borealis. Next base: position 86,881,702 of record CM044447.1, on the reverse strand, counting down.
AGTAGATTCTAATAGTTGTTCCACCAGGTGCATTTCCTCTCTTAACGACACTTTTTAAATTGTGTGCGGGTAAAAGGTAATTTGGTCTCACACCATTAAAAAGTAATGGAACCCTTGATGATAAGAAATGCCACAGCTAGCTTGTTGGAAAACGTTTAATTAATAAAGCTATAAAATATTTTGAAGCAAGGCAGTTTGTGTGCGATCTGAAGGTATAAACATAGATAAAATGTAAACCCTATTGCTGCTGGAATCTTTTGAGAGCAGTGCTGTAGCGGTGGCACTCTAAATGCTATTATGCACATTTTAAATGTATATTTAAAAAATTGCACTGATTTATTTTATTTGCATGAATTAAGAAAATTGTCAATTGTTCAGCTTAGTCAGTTAAATGGGAAGATTTAGACAAAGTGAACTATATGTTTTGGAGCCATATTACTTGTTCCATTAATTGTATAATTACACTGAATATGTTTAAACCTGAAAGAAGAGAGCTGGTTATTCTATGAAGGACAGACGTTGAAACATAATTTTTAAAAAATTGTAATGGATCTTAGATCTGGTATTGCCAAATTATTTCTCTTCCATAATTCTTTGATGACTGGCATGGTGCTAACAATTGTTAATGTGGTGTAATTATTTAAATAGAGATCTATCTGTTCTCAGTCTGAAAACAATAGGCCTGATAGTTTGACTTCCGTGGTAGAAACGATTTTGGAGGGAGAACACAGGAATAATATACTAGAACATTTTAAGTCATTAAATCTTAACAGAAAAATGTAACGGCCTTCTATGAGGATATAAGCAGAAATTTATACTCAGGGTGGCAGTGGATGTGATCTACTTAGATTTTGCTAAATCATTTATACAGTACCATAAAGAATGTAACTGACATTTATTAAGGATTAAAGAATTTGAACCTTAAAATGTGTGTTCTTGTATAGGACAAATAGATAAATTACAAATAGTGATAAACATTTACCAGTTGGACCATAATTGTAAGTGGGGTACTTCAGAGGTCTGATGGACAGTTGACTTTTTTAACCCAATGTATGTAACTATATATTTTTGGCCTTGTATTCATCCCACCATGTGTAGTGGTACAGAAGGTTGCACTTATTATTTTGTGTAAACAGGCTGAAGGATGTCTGGTGCTGCAAAAATTGTTTGAGAACCACATTGGATTTGGTGCCCAGCAGGAGGAAGCCAGTTCCACATTTTTTAAAGACCCACAGCCACCATTTTGGAGTGGCAGCAACCCAATTAAGGATGGAAGCAAACACGTCTTCTTTAATCAGCAGTAGTCATGGGTCTCTTCAAGAACAGTAAACAGTGGTATACCTTGGAAAATAAATACACATGTGTAGAGAGACATACAAAGCTTCACATACCACAATAATATAAGAAGAGTTACATATTCTATAACACAGGGATCCCCAACTTTTTGAACCTGGTAGCAACATTCAAAAGTAAAATGAGTTGGGGAGCAACACAAGCATGAAAAATGTTCTTAGGATGCCAAATGGGTGCTGTGATTGGCCATTTGGTAGCCCAAATGTGGATTATTAACCTACATTGAGGCTCTGTTTGGCAGTACCACTGGTTTTAATACAACCAAAACTTGCCTCCAAGCCTGGAATAGAAAAATAAGCTCCTGCTTTGAGGCCACTGGGAGCCACATCCATGTGGTTGGAGAGCAACATGTTGCTGGTTGGGGATCACTCCTATAACACCATAAGCTAGTACAGTGTTTTTAGAGATTTAGGCACATACACCTGGCAATGAAACAACACTCCGCTGAATACACCACTTCTGATTGGTTATTGACAGCAGTATACAGAAGAAGTTGATTGATTAATGCTCATTCCCCAGTCCCCTGCTTTATTAGTATCTATGCATATGTATGTATTGTCAAATACAGGGTATTTTTAGTTTCAAATTTATTGTCTACCATATTGCATGTTAAAAGGTAGAACTTGATGGATGTTTGACTTTTTTCAACCTTACCTACTATGTTACTATGATGTTACTATGTTAAATAAAACCCCAGAGTCATTGAGACCAATATCTTGGTCAGGAGATACTTTTTCTAGGGGATACAACCAATGCAGGGAGGTGGCAGTCGTTGAAAAATGTGACCTGTTGAAAATAGTGAGAACTGCCATACAGGGCTTACCTTGATGTGGTATGGAGGCAGTAGACCCAGGCAAATATAAGATCCTGAAAGTATATACTTGTGCTGAGATTACAGTTATACTGTCTCGGTTGCCTGTTCTGCTTCCTTATACAAACAGGCCTGGCTGGGAGATGTACTGACCCGCTAGCAGCAAATTTAGATACAGATAGTTGTGAATGCGTGTAAATATAATACACAAAGGCTTTATGTTATTGGCCTCTAAACAGCCTTGTTGCATTATGAAGATTTCATATAGAATCAATGGAAGGAATAGTCTCTTACGTATGTTTTATTATAAAAAGGGTTAACACTACTTGAGTCTTTTTTTTTGGACAGTTATCACAAATTTCCAGAAACCATTATTTTCACATACATTTATTAGTGTTTCCTTAGCACGTCAATATTCATGGAATTAACTTTTTTTTTTTTTTTTGCTATGGGACTTTTGGGCCTTATAAAAAGATGCTTGGCACAGAAAAGTCATCCATAAAAAATAATTGCTGCTTTTAATTTGGTGATTGAGTGACGCACAAATGTTAAGCTATACAAATGTATTTGTAAATAAAGGAGAAGTGTCCATGTGAGCTTTCAGGTAATGTCTGGTGAAGAGACAGGAAAATCTATCACATATATCATATATCTGTCATATACTTTGTCTAGGAAAAGTCAAATATGTGATGTAGTGTCATAACCCACGCAAAATTCTATGTTCCTTTTCCCTTTCAATATGGAGACAATGGTCTTCACCGTGTCCATCTTCACCATGCCTATAGAAGTGTACAATTTTACCATTCATTTCAGCATGAATCAGTTTTTTTAGTAATCTTGTTTTATTCTACATTCTTCAGCAGTTGTGAGAACATTTTAAAGAGAATAACTTTCAAGTTTTGATTGAAAGGGTCCAAGAAGTCACTGTTGCCTTATACCTGTGTAAAATGCAAGAGAAGTGTCCTTGAAAAACAATATATTCATATTCTTAAGCTGTATATACAAAGCATGTAGAAGAGTATCTAACAAGACCAGATACAGGGAGGGTTATATGCTAACATTTATCTCATTATTTAAATTAAAAAAACAAAACTCCCATACCTGATTTGACCATATTTATTATTTAAAAAGCTTGAATTAATTGGTTCAGGGGGAAACCCAAAAACATTGTAAGAAAAGTTGTATTGTGTATTTACTGTACTTCAGATACTCTACACTAGTTTATATTACCCCTGGTTTATAAAAACAAGCTGCTGTGTATCCATGGAGGCAGTCAATCAAAGCTGAAAAATGAGAAAAGATACAGGTTATACAATAGATAAACTCTGTAGTATACAATGGGATTCTTCAGAACTTATCTGCCCCCATGGCTACACAGCAGCTTCTTTATATAAACTATAGTAGTCTGTCTGCAGCAAAAACACCAGTTTTACCAGGACACGGCAACAGTACATTATATTGTCACTCGACTAAAACACTTTCATTTTTTGGTGTTACTGTTCCTTTATGGAGTATTTCAATGCACAGCGCATTTAAGCACTTTTGTGAAACAATATGGAAATTTGCTAGCACAAAAGTTTTATCCTCATCTAATGTGTACATTGGTGCCACTGTAAGGGGAAGATTCAAGTTACTTCACTTTCTTTTGATAATTTAATGTTGTTATTCATAGCCATTGAGTTGAAGCAAGAATTTCTAACCCACATATATGGGTTATATGTTCTAAAGCCTTCTTGAGTGTTCCAGAATATTACTCCAGTCCATTGTCCTTCTTAATAACTGAAAAAGTATCAGAATCAGAAAAGTAAACGTTGTGGAATGATACGTCTTGTTAATGTATTACCCCAAACTTCTGCAAACCTTAATCAGATCATTCTGTGATCATCAAGAGAGACAGACCTAGCACTCATAAATACTCACAGGCTAGGACAAATGTTATCCATGCACTGCCATAGCATGTAAATAGTTCTATACATAACCTCCCTAATTACAAATTTCACCCCAGATGTAACCTTCATCCTGTACATGACCACCTTCTCATCTCCATTCCTTACTTCTTCTCACTTCCACATCCAGGACTTTTCACATTCTGCACCCATACTCTTGAACTCTCTGGCTAGTCCCATTAGACTTCCTCAGAACCTCCATGCTTTTAAATGATCAAAAAGAAAGAATAAACATGATCTATAGTTAACTTGTAATATACATTCATATCTTAAAAAGTAGTTTTTTAGTGTCAGTATCTACCTCCTGACCAGGCAGTATCTCCAGGGATTCCTTCACACCCTGCATCAACAGGCACTTACACCTAAAGAATTGACGTCACTTGCTTGCCAAACACTTGCATCTGATTTGCATATGCGGCTTCATTAATTATTTCAAACCAAAAATAGTTTCTGTAGGCACAGTGCAACTGAGCCAAGTGCATCACCCCCCCCCCCCCGTGAGGATGCTGGAATTCTGGAAAGAAACACTGCATTATAGGAAAAAACATGGTGATTGTTATTAATATAATAATATATATTATTAATATATTTATATATATATATATATATATTTATATTTATTTTGTTGTTGTTTTGTTTCTGTGCCACTCCCTTACAGGTTTGATATACACGTGTTTGCACAGCCTGCTGATAAAGAAGTGAGCAGTAAAAAGGTGTTCACAAAGACTGCTGAAAAACAGCTCATGCTATTGCATGTAGTACAAGTTCTATAATAGAAATTGCTAGACACAGATAGCTTTCCGGGTTGCTTTTGTAATGATGGCGATTTTACACATGTCACAGTTTGGCCTTTGCCATTTTTTCGACCCCATTTTCCATTAAAACTTTGTCAAAGTTGTTATGTGTCAGTTAATCATCAGGAAAAGAAGATGGGTGGAAAAAAGCTTGCAGAATACTTTTAAAAGTCAAATTGCCTAACCCACTATTTAATTATACACAAATGTAAATGGGCCATTTTTCCATAACTAGTTATTACATTCTCTGTGTTACACTCTTCTGAATTTTCTCTATCTCTCCAGCTTCCTGCTATATAATTGTTTCCTTGCATTATTGTCTATATGTGTTTTTTTTCTCCTTTTTTAATGTGAGTGCAGCGGGGTAAATCTTGGTTTCCAGCCAGCCCTTGTTCTTCATCTGCTTAAGCTTTTATAGATGAAGATTGCTATAATTATCAGAATACCTGCTTATTTCTAAAGTATTATCATGGCACCCAGCTGGCATTTACAACCAATTAACAAGCTTTGCCATTAGTTGCATAAGGGATATCTCAGAGTATACCCATTGTGTGTTAATTTTCTGTTTTAGATAATCAGCTTGGTCGTCCAAAATGCAGGAGAGTAGCAGAGTTAAAGGTTGACACCCAGTGGTAGGCCAGAAGAAATTGCTATGTTCTTCCTATAGACAAAGATATCCAGCTATTCCTTGATTGCTTTCACTCTAGTATCTTACATTCTAAAGTATCCCTTTTGTGTGTGTGTGTTTTTTTCTTTTGGAGAAAAAGGGAGAAGGAGAACATGTTAAAGATAACATGGGGTATAAGTTAAGAGAATGCAGAAAAATCAAATAAAGGTCCCCAGTATGACCAGAGGATGGACATAATTCCACTAATTTCTCTTAATGTGTAACAATTATTATGGGCTGACCAGAGCCTCACTGGAATCCATCTTACTTAGTAATTCATGTGTTCCATAGGACAGATAAATTGTGCTATTGTACCCCCTGATGTGCTTAGTTAAAGACAAGAACAGAATAACCAGACTGTGATATTTATATTATAGTAGGAATATACTATGTCTCTGCCTGGTATGGTTAAAAACCATTTCCAATCTTGTACATTAATTCTATATGCCATATAAATCATTTGCATTTGTTCTCTTTTTTTCATTGTTTATTTTGTTTTTTGCTCTATATTCTTAATAATGTGCCTGTTAAATTGTCATTCTCTACTGGAATTAAAATGCTGTGGGGGAGAAACACCATAAGAAAAAGCAAAATGTAGAGATTTCCTTGATCCTTGATCTGTTCATTAATACAGTATAAAATATAGCCAGGCCTCTCCTGGAATCATACTAAACAATAATCATACTCTACTTTTTTGTATTAAATTGTTTGCTTTAGTTGAAACCATGTTTTCCTTAATAGATTACCTTAAATATTCTTTATAGCATTTGAAGCAAAAATTCCCCAAAGAATACATGGTACTGACCTTGACTATACGTATATGTGTATATAGTAATCATATTACTTTACAAGCTCATTTTTTCCAGTGTAAACAAACTGTGTTTGCTTAGTCCTTCTTTCTGAATGAAATATGCCATTCCCTTTGCTAATTTAATTGGCTGCTTCTGAATATTGAAACTTTTTAGTGTAAGCGCAAACGTTAACCCACATGGGAGTTCTTCCCAAGTATTCATAAAGAGGCAAATAGAGATCAATTTTCATGTAAATATAACTAGTTGCAGCATCCAATGACATGACTTTTGGTGCAAAATGGATTCTGCTCCATTGTGAAATCGACTTTGTCCCCTTTTTAATCACAATAGGGTCATGCAATAAAAGGCACAACCTTTGAACCTGGTCTGACAGCAACCAATTACTGTAGATGTTTACTTTTAAATCTTTGACCTAAAACTACTACCTGCTAATTGAAATCTTTGTAAAATTAAAGGAGAACTAAACCCTAAAAATGAATAGGGCTAAAAATGCCAGGTTTTAAATGCTGAACAAAGTAATAGTCTAGTGATGGATCACCAGAGAGAGCAAAAAATGTGTTTAAAAGGTGAAGTTTATTCCATCATAGTAAAAATATATTGCATCCCAAGGTGCTCCATTACTCAACTACTACTTTGCCTATGGATAACTGCTGGGATTGCAGTTGATGTGAGGAACATGAGATGATCATTTGGTAAACAATAAGTGTTCCCACAAATGTTTGTAGTTTGACTATGTACTTTATATACTGAATGTATTGCACCAGCCTAAAGTTTCAGCTTGTCAATAGCAGCAATGATCCAGGACTTCAAACTTGTCACAGGGGGGTCACCATCTTAGAAAGTGTCTGTGACACTCACATGCTCAGTGGGCTCTGAGCAGCTGTTGAGAAGCTAAGCTTAGGGGTCGTTGCAAATAATCAAGCAGAAAATGAGGTTGGCCTGTAATATAAACTGATGCTACAGGGGTGACTATTAAATTATGATGCTATTTGCACTGGTTTCTGTGCTGCCATGTAGTAATTATCTGTATTAATCAGCCTTATATTGTGACATTTCTATTCTATGTGTACTATATATTGTGAGTGGGTCCCTAAGCTCAGTAAGTGACAGCAGCACAGAGCATGTGAATCAGCAAAAATAAACATGGGGAGCTACTGGGATATCTTTGAAGACACGGATCTTCCCTGATAAAGGGCTGGTACATAAGCCCAAAACATAATGTACAATATTTGTAGCCTACTTCTGTAGTTTAACTTTCCTTATCGATTAAACCCTTTAGCAATAAAATTTAGGGATATGGTTGCATAGGCGATTTCAGTTGTTGAGAGCATGGATCCTTCTAGACTAGACCACTCTGCATTTAGCAACATTCAGAGAGTTCATGAATGGACTGAGATTGGCCAATGGGCAAGAACAACATAAAAGGTGATGTCCCTGTAAGGCCCCAAGTGCATCTACACACTAGTGATGGACCAATCTGACAAATTTTTGCTTCTACAAAAAATTGTGGTATCATTTTTGCAGTGAAACATGGAGAAAAATTTTCCTCATCATTACTACTCACTAGAAAGTCTTCAAACCGTAATGCACCATATGCAGCTAAACATCCACCAAATACTCTACATGAAACACAAATGTAAAATAGGTACAGTATAGCCACTTCTTTTGTAAATCGTATACTGCTTTTACTCCTGCACCAGTACATTGCAGTCTTTATTAAAGATAGATAAGTTGAACTTCCCTCCAACCTTCTTGCCTACATTCTGTTTGGTGTATGCACTGGGCTACAAGAGCTTCCAAATTGTGGTCATGGACTGAGGTGACCCCAGACCTTGCTTGTCTCTGAATCTGTGTGTCCATAGACTCCAACTCACTTCACAGTACATAACCACAGAACCCTAAATTAGTTATTCTTTTCAGTGAACTGTAAGAACAGCGGCAGTGCTATAAAACGGCCTCATTTAGCTTCTTTGAACTCAGAATCACATTCTAATGGTGTATATTTTAGGCTCTATTTTATTTTATATCTTAATTGAACTGTTTTGTTTAAACAGTCAAGTGCAAAATGTATTTATTATGTGAAACCCTGAGACATTCAGTCCCCCTTTAAACAAAAAAATGAGATGAAATAATTTATATAGTAAAATATATTTATACTAATATTACTTTGCCATATAAAAGGATACGTACCAAGGTTATAAAAACGGATGGTACCAGCTTTGCTGGATTCAAGTACAGAAGTAGTTAACTGTAGTTTGTCATTACTCCTCTTACCTTGGAAAATTATGCAAATTATCGTCAAAGTTTAAAAAAAAAAAAAAAAATCCAGCCTTCAACAAACTTTTCAATTTGGACTTCTTCCTGGCTATTTAAATATATTTAAAGCAATGATTTTGTATAATTTGTCTTTTTCTTTTGGAAACATACCGTGCCATTGTCAGTTTTAAAAAGGAGCAATTTTCTGACTTGAGAGATAAGCGTATTAAGGTGGAATTGTGCCTGTCGGATACCTATAATTAAAAAGAGAAAGCGTCTCCACTTATGAGTAATAATAAAAAATAAGGATCATTTTTGCCACTTTTAAAAAAAATATTTCGTTATAAAATAAGATCAAACATTTAAAGATGTTTTCAAAGCAATTTATCCATTCAAGCTTTATTGATTTGTTTTTATTAAAGGTAAATAGCAATTAAAATGTATACTGTATACAACCTGGCAATCCTAAATCATACACAATGTTAGTTGTTTCCATATTGTTTAAGTGGTTATTAAGGAAAAAAAGATTGTGTTTTAACCTAAGAATTCTGTCTATAATGTTGAATCTTAAAAAAGACCATCATGCATTTTATTTTAACCATTAAATTTAGGTGATTTACTTGAAGTATATTTTAAACTGTTGTATACATTTAAAAAGATTTATTTTTACTTAGATTTAGTGATGTCACTAAGTAGCCCCTGGTGGGACATTTATAGGAAATAAAAATGATCATGGAATTCAAATATGTTTAATTCTAATCTACTGTATGCTTTGTCACAAGCAACATGTAACTGTGCCACAATATGTTTTTATTATATTTATAGCTGGCAAATATGTTCACTTTTAAAAAGTAATTTACATATATCATTTATTTAAAGAAATAGGGGGCATTACATTAGCGTCCTAGAAATCCACTGAGGCTCAACAATATTGGAAACTCATATCATTTAAAATGTAGTGTACAGTAAGCCACCCCTTACACAGCTATACAACGAAGATATTTAGCGTTTTCTGTATTCTGTTGGCTATCCAGTGTTTCATTGGCTTTTAAAATAAAACAGATTTCCATATTGGTTTATATAAACTCCACTGGGGGAAAAACAGAGGCAAATATAAAGATATTGTAGGTTTAATGTTTGTATTTATGGCCTGCATTATTTTTGTAAAGCTACTTCACAGAGATGAAAGCATTTACATTTTTTAACGTTTTCCAGCAAACAGAAAAGATAATTACAACAATTTAATTATATACTTTTGCCGTGTTTATTTTATTTCCCATTTACACAATGTTTTTATATGTGTATGTATTTTATATAGGTATAGATTATTTGTGGGTTTGTGCGGGTATAAAAATGTTTTTTTAAATGTTTGGATTATAAGAATATTTAGCTTTTTCAGTATTCTGGTTTAGAATACTATGGAATTAAGAAACGGGTGTCTTGAAAGCTCACAATGCTCCGCAGGGTTTCTCTGGCACAGAATGGGTTATTGATGTTAACTCACTCCACCCAGAATACATAAGTAATAATTAACTCTGATTGTGCTGCTTTGTAGCAGGAATTCTGTGGGCCAGAGCAGTACACAGAATCATCAGTTCCAGCAGTTATGTGTTTGAAGCTGCAGTGCTCATTATGGATGTTTATTAAAATCAAAAGATGTTTTGGGAGGAGTTTAAAGATTGTTATTAACAACAACACGGCTGCAGTAGGTCTGCCGCTTTGTCTTTAGACTCCCACAGTTACTCTCTGCCAGTGGTTTTCTGCTGGGGTTAAGATTTTACTCGTCCTAAAAAGAACACTTTTATTTTTAGGGATCTCGTCAACATTAAAAAGACAAGGACAATATGTATAATAGGCAGAGGTGCTGAAAATGTGATACAAACTGATTTTCATTATTTATAAAAAGGATTCTATTCTATTCTTGGGCTTTATACGTATGGAACAATGGGCCAGATTCAAATGAATGAGAAAATGCTATTTTATGTCTTTTCTCATGGAAACTTGTGGTCGAGATTCAGTCTGAGGAGAAAAAAAAATGTTTCACCTAATTCAGTTCCAGTGTTTTCCATAGACTTAAATTTTCATGTGATAAACAGTGAGATTTTTTTTTCTTTTTTTTTTAAAGACCACAAGCAGGAGATTTAACATTGGTGAGATTTTTGGAATAAACATAGATATTTTAGTGCAGATGAACTTTAGGCAATAAACTGCAGGGACATAGAGACCCAGCACATAAAAAGGACTTGGCCTAAATGCAATACTGCTATAGGATGTATTATCTTCTATAACAATCGTGTGCTCAGCTTTTAATGGAGCATGTGCAAGGGTTAATTATCTATCAATCTATCTAGCTAGTTAGCTAAAATACTATCAAGATACTACTTTGTTTGCATTATCTCGAGAGAAGCCTTTAAGTTCCCTCTATGGGTGCAACATTGCTGTATCCAGAAAAGCCTGTTTCATCTGAAACTAATCCTCCACGGGGTCCCAGCTCATAAGCAACTGCACTTTCTTTCTTTTGTTACAGGGGAGAAAACTATTATTTTTAACTACAAAAAATCCTCATTACAACACAACAAGCAAAGTATTCATCATTAGGAATATTCCATAACCTTTTACTGCCTTACCTAACTGGGTAGATACCCTAAGGTTCAATGCCTAGTTACAACCACTATATTAATGTAAAGCTAATGCATACAACTTTGCAAATAAGTTCCAGATTATGGGGCATGTGAATATGTGCAACAAGGAATAGACAGAGCTGGCTGAGACTGAAATCAAGATGGTAGAAGAAGATAACACGGTGGAAAGGAAGTATGAAGGGGTCATGTTAGTGAAAACACACTAGCTACTAGCATTTCTTATTCGACCTAGTGCTTCATGTAAAATGGCAGTCTTAAATGATAAATGATTTCACTTGCAGTAAAAACGTTATCAGCAATTTCCAATTGTTCATTTTGATTGGTTCATTGACATGTTGCATGACTTCGCCATACAGCAAACCACAGTTTTTGGCAACCTAGTGTAAAGAAGAGCATTCATGACTTTTGGTCTCAGGGACAGACCTCCTACTAACAAGTAAAAAAAAATGTGTTTTCCCCATTGAATAACAATACTGTACATAGTTTGCAGGACTAGCCACAGCTTTAATAAAATCAAGCTAATTAACCATGCTTGGAAGGAAATCAGGCGAGTTAAAACAACATTGTTCATAGATACAGTATGTTCCACAGTTTTCTGTTATATAGAAGGGACAGCAAATAAGGCCCACATGATCTGCCAACAACAATAACGTTTCAGCCCAGCATGAATATGCTAGTGTATACAATGTGTGTGGTATAAGTAGCTGTAACCAACTAAAATTGTCAGAAGGCAAGCATCTTCTTCTACACTTCTTACTCTCAACTTCTATGATTCCATGGGGTTTCAGTTTCATTCAATACCATTTAAAGGGGGTATTCACTCCACAACCACAGAATTTTCTAAAATTGCCTTTGCCATGTTCTAAACTGTCTATAGAAACAACATAAGAACAATCGGCCACACACAAGTCAAACATCACTTTATGCAATTCCAAGAACTGACTTAAGTGGAGAAAAGGTCCCCATCATTGATCTGCAAGAGGTTAAACTCCTGACAGGAAGAATCACTAGGACTGTACCAAAATACTGACCAGGAGCGCAGAATACAAATTTGAATGTTACTGTTCATTAGGGTCTAATCAGGAAATAAATAGTTTATAACAGAGCAGCTAACTTCTGGGGGGAATATCATAGCCACACACTAAGCAGAATCTTTGCCAGACTATAATACTTAATGGACTTTCCCTTACCCCCTATCTATATCCTATCATTTGGTCTGGCCCCTCCTCAGTGCTTTAGCTCCACAGAAGAGGTAAGATGTCTGTTACTGCTCTAATCACCTCAAAAGTTTTACATTTAATTTTAAGAGTTATTTATTTGCTGAAGCAACTTGTACTACACCTCCAGTTATAGCAACTTCATGCTTTTAACAGTTTACTAGTGTGTAGCATATTCCCAAAAGTGTGTAATGGAGACAGGCAGAGCACATGGAATCTAAAATGTCTGCCATGGGAAAAACCTGTATGCTGTAATTATTTGGTAATGTGCCATGTATATTAGCCATGCTGTGTTTCCTTACAGTTTTATAAATCACATAAAGACCATATGCACTGCCAAACAGGGCCTACAGTAGTCTGTCAGTCCACATATGGGCTACCAAATAACAAATCACAGCCACAGGTTTCCATAGCGGACTGCATCACTTGACACAGCACACTTGTGTGAAAAGAAATGGGCGCAGACTGCACAGAGCCAAAAATGATAAAATCCAAGCACCAAAAAATGTCAGTACAAAAGCATCTGATAAATATCATGGTATAAGTGTAACTGCACAAGTTTGATGCAGTGGTTGCAACTGCATCAGGTGCATCGCCAATGCACAACCACAATTAAAATGGAACTAAGGGGGAAATGCTGCATTGCAGTTAAAAAAGATGACAAAATTGCACTTTGCACACTGAACTTGGCTCCCAAAATCATTACATTACATTGTTCTACTCCCATTACATCTAAAATAAAAGAATGAAGAAAAGGCAACTTCATTTCAGTATTTCATGGAATCCCTTAGGTTCAATAGATCTCATTTCTAACTCTGGTTTGATTCCCTTAGTAATAACTGTTTTTACATTTTTCGCTTGCTGCAGATGTACAGTTTCCAGGACTTACCAACAGATTTGTTAAACCGAATATCTATATCCATGGTAATGTTTCCCAAGATAAGTCTCTGACTTTTGTTAGTCCTCAGTCTGTTTTTCAGCAACTTCTTCTATTTCAGGTTGGTTGTTTCTGCTTTTATGCACAGTTATTCTTATTGTCACTTGCCTAGTGGTTTACCCTACATTCTGTAATCTCCATGAGAATTTTAAATATGCCTTTATATTAGAAGGGTTGAAGTTGTATGACTTCAGTTATGTAAAATGGAACAACATGGAAAGTTAAAAAAAATAGGCACAAATCCTTCTGGTTTTCCTCACTTTCCCAACTTTTTGTGCCCTGAAATGTAGCTCTTTGTCATCCTTGAACGGACCATGCATTCAAACAGGCACCCAAAACAGGGTCAGGCTTCACAAAATAAGTTTAACCCATGGAACACCCATTAGCTTGAGAAGAACACCTGCCCAATAGAGGCTATGGGACACAAAAGACACAAAGAAGCCTTAATCTAGGTTTTTTTTGGATAATAGATCTTTCTATAATTTGAATCTTAATACCTTAAGGTGCACATTTACTAAGGGTGAATTTCGAAGTACTGTCTGTTTAACATCCTTCGAGTTCGACACTTCGCCACCTTAAAGCTGCCTAATTGCCATTTTAGTCTATGGGGGACCTCCTAGAGCCAGTCCTGAAAAAAGTCCTGAGAATTTGAAGGATTTTGTTTGAAATTGTTTGAATGGAACGATGCATTTGAACGATTCAAATTATTTCAATTCGATTTCGATCAAAAATGGCCCACAAAAACCATTTGTTGGTCGAAATTCGACCATTAGTAAATCTGCCCCTAAGTCTACTTGAAAATCTTTTAATCTTTTAAACTTTAAATAAACCAAATAGGCTGGTTTTGCTTCCAATTATGATCAATTATATCTTAGTTTGGATCAAGTACAATGAACTGTTTTATTATTACAGAGAAAAAGGGAATTTTTTTAAATTGTATGTTTGGATAAAATGGAGTCTATGGGAGCTTTCTGGATAACGGGTTTCCAGATAACGGATCATACATTAAGTCGAAGGCTCCTTTGCACCTAACAGCAATCTTATACTGGATTCTACTGGGGTGTTCTCCTTTAAAGGGGAAGTCAACCCCTACGGTTCTAAAACCCCTCCCCCACATAGGGTCTTCTTCCTTGATCCAGTGGCGTTTGTCGGCGCATGCGCAGTAGGACGCATTTTCTGGTTGGTACTACTGCGCATGCGGCCGAACTTCATGAAGTTTTCTGATTTCCTTTTTCGGAAACTTCGTGAAATTTGGGCGCATGCACAGTAGTACCAACCAGCAAATGGGTCCTACTGCGTATGCGCCACCAAACGCCACCGGATCAAGGAAGAAGATGGTACGGGACAAGATGGTGCCAGTGAACTTGCCTTCAGGGGACCTGGACTTTGGGGTAATTAACAGGTTAGGGGCAATAGCCCGGGGGGGAAGGTAGGCCGGAGGGGAAGAGGGTGGGGGACTACGGGGGGAGGGGTTTTGCGCCGGGAGGGTTGACTTCCTCTAGTATGATACCGAGAGACAATTGTGTTTCTGTGGTTATTGTTTGTGGTTTTTGAGTTTTAAGCTTTTTTTTTAAGCTTTTTATTCAGCAGCTCTCCAGTTTGCAATTTCAGTAAACTGGTTGTTAGGGTCCAAATTACCCTAGTAACTATGCACTGACTTGAATGAAAAACTGGAATATGAATAGGAGAGGGTCTGAATAGAAAGATGAGTAATAAAAAGTATGAATAACAATACATTTATAACCTTACCAGTGGAGTAACTACTCCCTGGTGGGCTCCGGTACAGGATGGGCAGCTGGGCCCCCTGACGAGACCTTACCTCTATAAATTCCATGCTGGAGTGTTGATGGCATGTGTGCCCTTTAATCTGGATCTGCAGAACACATATTGCATCGACAATCCCAGTCACAAGAGCTCTGGGCCGTATAGATTGATAAATGGGGTTTGTAAAGGAGTACCTTTGAGTGGAATCCTCCTCCCTTTAGGGTAAGGCCACACGTGGAGATTTCGGGGAGATCTGTCGCAAGGCGACTAATCGCCACGACAAATCTCCCCGAATAGCTTGGTAGCCTCGCCAGGCAATTTTGAGCGACTTTTAAAATCGTGTCGTCGCGTGTGAATAAGCGCAGGCGACTTTACGTGTAGCGGGTGCGCACCGCTCCCAAGCTATTCGGGGAGATTCGTCGCGGCGATTAGTCGCCAGGTGACAGATCTCCCCAAAATCTCCACGTGTGGCCTTACCCTTACTGGGAAGCATACACACAATTCACTTTTATTAACACATTGCATTGGATGCAGTGTTATTTGTGGACACTTCTACCTGTTACCAGGGGTTTTATTGTTTTAAATAGAAAATAACTGACCAAAACTTTATTTACATCTTTTGATAACTATGCTAGTATACAGTCATATGAAAAAGTTTGGGAATCTCTTTTAATTCTTTGGAGTTTTGTTTATCATTGGCTGAGCTTTCAAAGTAGCAACTTCCTTTAAATATATAACATGCCTTATAGAAATAGCAGTATTTGAGCAGTTTATTGTATTAACATAAAATATGCAATATGCATCATAACAAAATTAGACAGGTGCATATATTTGGGCACCCCAACAGAGATATTACATCAATACTTAGTTGAGCCTCCTTTTGCAAATGTAACAGTCTCTAGACACCTCCTATAGCCTCTGATGAGTGTCTGGATTCTGAATGGTGGTATTTCTGACCATTCCTCCATATAAAATCTCTCCAGTTCAGTTAAATTTGATGGCTGCTGAGCATGGACAGTCTACTTCAATTCATCCCATAGATTTTCAATGATATTCAAGTTGGGGGATTGTGACAGCCATTCCAGAATATTGTACTTCTCCCTTTGTATAAATGACTTTGTAGATTTCCCAGTGTGTTTAAGGTCATTGTCTTGTTGGAATATCCAACCCCTTGTGACTGATGCCTGAACATTATCCTGAAGAATTTGTTGATATTGGGTTGAATTCCCCTGACCCACAGCTCCACAGCATGATGGAACCTCCACGAAACTTGACAGTATGGAGCAGGTGTTTTTCTTCTTCCACCATGCAACAAAATTTTTGTCATGACCAAGTAACTCAATTTTAGTCTCATCAGTCCGAAGCACTTTGTTACAAAATGACTGTGACTTGTCTACATAAGCTTTAGCATACAACAACTCTGTTTGTGTTTGCGTGAGTACAGAAAGGCCTTCTTTCTCATCACCCTGCCATACAGATGTCTTTTGTGCAAATTGTGCTGAATTATAGAATGATGTACAGATACACCATCTGCAGCAAGATGTTCTTGCAGGTCTTTGGAGGTGATCTTTGCCACTCCTGTATCCTCCCGCATATGCCGCTCCTGGGTTTTACAGCAACTGTGCCTGTGGCCTTCTATTTCCTGATTAAAAAGAATCCAAAATTATTTTTTAAATATGTTAATAGTAAAAAAAAATTAAGCAGGAACTGGTGGGACCTTTAATATCAGAGGGTGTTCAGCTGGTTGATGAGAACAAGCAAAAAGCTCAGATTCTAAATGTATATTTTTGTTCTGTCTAAATAAATGAGGAACCAGCTAATGAAGGTTTCCTTATTAATAGTCGCAATTCTAGTAATACATCTAATGATGCAAGGTTCACACATGAAGACATTCAAAAGAGACTAGAACATGTTAAGATAAACAAAGGTCTGGGGCCAGATGGTATTCATCCCAGGGTACTTAGCAAGCTTAGATCTGTGATTGACAAACTTCTTTACTTAATTTTTCAGGATTCATTGAGGTCTGGCATGGTGCCAAGAGACTGGCTAATTGCTAATATAGTGCCACTATTCAAAAAGAGATACCGTTCTCAGTCTCAAAACTACAGGCCAGTTAGTCTGTCGGTTGTAGGAAAGCTTTTCGAAGGGTTAATAAAGGATAAGATACTGGACTTCATAGCAAATAACAATACTATGAGTTTGTGCCAGCATGGTTTTATGCGAAATAGGTCTTGCCAGACTAACTTAATTTCTTTTTATAAAAAGGTAAGCAGGGACCTCGATTCTCGGAATGCAGTCAATGTGATCTAAAGTGTCTAAGTTTGGAAACTGGGCAGCAAACTGGAATATGAGGTTCAATGTTGATAAATGCAAGGTTATGCACTATTGCAAATATAACATAAATGCAAGTTATACACTGAATGGCAGTGTGTGTTGGGAGTTTCCTTAAAGGGGTGGTTCACCTTTAAGTAAACTTTTAGTATTTAATAGAATGACCGATTCTAAGCAACTTTTTCATTGGTTTTCATTATTTATTTTTTATAGTTTTATAATTATTGGCCTTTTTCTTCTGACTGTTTCCAGCTTTCAAATGGGCGTCGCTGACCCCATCTAAAAAGCAAATGCTCTGCAAGGCTACACATTTATGTTTATTACTACCTTTTATTTCACATCTTTCTAGTATGGTCCTCTCCTATTCATATTCCAGTCTCTTATTCAAATCAATGCATGGTTGCTAGGGTAATTTGGACCCTAGCTACCAGATTGTTTATAATGGAAACGGAAGTGCTGCTAAATAAAAATCTAAATAACTCAAAAACGACAAATAATAAAAAATGAAAACCAATTGCAAATTGTCTCAGAATATCACTCTCTACATCATATTAAAAGTTAACTCAAAAGTGAACCTCCCCTTTAAATGAGAAGGGTCTTGGAGTCCTGGAGTATGCAGTGCAGTGCAGACCTTAAGAGGTATATAATTAGCTGGAGAGAGTGCAGAGACGTGCAACTAAGCTGGTTAGAGGGATGGAAGACAAATTATGAGGGTAGACTGTCCAGGTTGGGGTTGTTTTCTCTGGAAAAAAGGCACTTGCGAGGGGACATGATTACACTTTACAAATACATTAGAGGACATTATAGACAAATATCAGGGGACCTTTTTACCCATAAAGAGGATCACTGCACCAGAGGCCACCCCTTCAGACTAGAAGAAAAGGACTTTCATTTGAAGCAGCGTAGGTGGCTCTTCACAGTGAGGACAGTGAGGTTGTGGAATGCACTGCCGGGTGATGTTGTGATGGCTCATTCTGTTAATGCTTTTAAAGTGGACCCGTCACCCCCAAAAAAATATTCAAAATCATATTTTATCACATTAGTCAAGTAAAATAAGTAATTGCCTAAGGCATAGAGGAGAGGCAGACAATATTTGATTGACAGCTGAGCTTTTTAAATAAGCTTAAAACAGCTATAAATGGTTTAATAAAAAATTTAAATTGGATTTCATGTTTAATTTGAAAAGGACTTTTATTATACAGATTTTTGTGTCTGGGTGACGGGTCCACTTTAAGCACTTTACAAAACCTCTAAGATAGCTTTTTGTAGCCTTCCCCTAAACTATGATACTGAACAATTTTTGTTTTCAGATCTTTTGAGAATTGCCGTTGGCCACCTTAAATACCATTTCTCATGATTGGACACACCTGTCTATGAAGTTCAAGGTTTAACAAACTAATTTGGTGTTGTCAGTAATCAGTATTGAGCAGTTACATACATTAAAAATAGCAATATTACAAGGATACCACAATTTTTGCACAGCCAGTTATTCACATTTGATTTAATTTGATACAACTGAATACTGCTTCACTAAAAATCTTTGTTCAGAAAACACCACAGGACTCAGATATTCCTGGGAAATAAAAGACATACCACTGTTATCTTTTTTGTTGAGTAAATTATTGTGGAGGCTGAGAGGGGTTCCCAAACTTCTTCATATGACTGTAATTCCTGTGTAAATGAACAGAGTAGTGACATTTCCCTCTGCCTTGAACTAGAATTTCACACTTTTGATAAATATTCTCCACTGTGTGAATATTTAATATTGTGATTATTTTTAACCTCCTTTGATTTTCAGTTTAGGGCGAATGTTCCTGAATGCATTTTTCTTTAGATTTTTTTTCTGTAACAGTGAAGTAACTCATAGCTAACCCTTTAGTGACCCCTGCTGGACAGATGGTGAAAGTTTTCAACAAATAATTATTTAGAATACAGGTATGGGACCTGTTATCCAGGATGCTCTAGGGGTTTCATGGACCTTTAGTCTGCTAAAAAATTATTTGAACCAAATAGAATAGTTTTGCCCCCATTAATGATTAATTATATCTTAGTCAGAACTGTACAAAGTATTATTTTATTAATACAGGGAGGAAGAAAGTCATATACAAAGTTGTAAATGATTTGATTAAAATGGAGTCTGTCGAAGATGGCCTTCCCCATTTCTTGCTAATGGGTTTCTGGTTAATTGATCAGATACCTGTATGACACATCAGGATAATTAATTGCCCTATCTGCCATCTGAATTAAACAGTATAATATATTAAGACATTTTCATCAAATTGGCCAATGCCCTTCCTATTTCTCAAGGTAAGATCTTGAACACTGGGTCAGTTTCTGTTGCACATCACTGGGACAAGATGACAGCTACAAACAAATAATTCCAGGTGTTTCTGCAGTCAAGATGTTATCAGCAGGGGTCAAAACTCAATTTGAAAGGCTTCAAGGATTCTTGTGCTCTCTTCTGAGTATCCAAAAGGTACCCCATGGTTATATATTGTAAGGCTCGTATGTTATATGAATGTTATATGATTGTCTGGAGAATGACAGTAGTTAACACTGTATTACATGAAATTCTATATTTTAAGAAATAATTGGGCTACAATTCCCATGATCCTCTATGGGACAATAAATTATCCTGTCATGTCTGTATTGTAACCATACCACCAAACCGTTCCCTTTTCAGTGGACAGTCCTGCTATTCTTAACACAGCCCACAGTTCCATGCAGGGCACAGGAGACCACTAGGGTTGCCACCTAATCTTGAAAAAAGAATATATTTATCTTTATTTCCTATTAAAGTGGACCAGTCACCCCAAAAGATTATTCAAAATCCTATTTTATCACATTAGTCAAGCAAAATGAACATTAATTACACTATATCAATTATTTTAATCTTGTTTTCTTCAGTCTGGGAATTCATAATTATAGTAAGCAGGCAGGAGCCATTATATGGACAATGTTATTAATGCAAGCCTTGCATCATCTCAGAATCTTGTTTGTGCACCAGAATGGGGGACCCCATGTCTATCCCCATGTCCTGGCTACACAATTAAATGGTTAAGAGAACTGGGGGAATGTGTGGGGAGCAGTGACATCTAGGAAGTGCTGAATGGAAAGTGAAAGTAATTATCTGCCCCGCCTCTATGCCTAAGGCATAGAGGAGTGGCAGACAATATTTCATTGATAGTTGAGATTTTTAAACAAACTTAAAACAGCTATGAATGGTTTAATAAAAATTTGAAATTGGATTTCATGTTTAATTTGAAAAGGACTTTTATTATACAGATTTTTGTGTCTGGGTGACGGGTCCACTTTAATAACATTGGGATCAACCATCAAAAATACCAGCCAGGTGGCAACCCTAGAGGCCACAGGTACCAAAGTTGGATTATGGATTGAAATCATACACCAGATTCTACTTGGATGAAGAAAATGAGTTCTCAGATTATTTTTGTGCGTGCACTGAAGTTACAGGCCAGCCCTTCAGAAATTAAACTGACAACTGGACCCCTGAACGCAACCCGATGAAGAAGCATAAAATGACCCTGCAAGGGAGTGAATTTCTTGATGACTAAATCATCGATACAGCTCAGTCCTTGCTAAAAATCCAGTTTGAGGTAGAGGGGCTTCAGAGTTGCCTCCTTTCCGAAGTTGTGTTTCAGTCAGTTAAAGGACAGTCAGTACAGATTCATTATGACAATGTAGAGAACCATTGCTTGACAATCTGATTTAATGATGTTTGATCCTGAAGCAATTATGGAAGTACTTGACGTTACTAAACTTTTTTTTTTTTTTTAAACTAATTTTTTTTCAGAATGTATGTTGTTTTGACACTGTCAATTCATACATAATAAAAAAGTTAATACTCACACTAATTGGTTGTGTGTGTATATATATATATATATATATATATATCAAGTCCGAAATTGCAACAGTTATTAATCCAGATTAGATAGATAAAAAGCAGCTGGTGTTTTGTCTCCACGCTCATAAAAAACACAGGAGGAGCTGACGAACTCAGGGTTTGTGAGATTTCATCCAGTGAGGATGTTATGAAGAGAATTGCAAATATGGGAAGTTAATGGTACAGAGGAGGAAAAGACACTAAATAATTGATGAACTGGAATGCAGACTATAAGCCAGACCTGAAATAAGACAGACCTGAAATCCTGAAATAAATAATACTGTATTAGACCAACATAGAGAGAGAGACTGAGAGTCATCATACATGACACCCGTCCATCAAGTTCAACCTTTTAACTTTTTTAACCTGCCTAACTGCTAGTTGATCCAGAGGAAGGCAAAAATACCCATCTGAAGCCTCTCCAATTTGCCTCAGAGGGGGGAAAACAAACTAGTCCCTGGATCAACTTGTACTATGAGCTATCTTCCATAAAGCTTTATTCCGATTCAGGGAGAGGATTCCACATCTTCACAGCTCTCACTGTAAAAAACCCCTTCCAAATATTTAGGCAGAACCTCTTTTCTTCTAATCGGAATGGGTGACCTTGTGTCAGATGGAAAGACCTACTGGTAAATAAATCATAAGAGAGATTATTATATGATCCCCTTATATATTTATACATAGTTATCATATCACCCCTTAAAGGGCAAGGAAAGTGTAAAATAGCATAAGGCTAGAAATGCTGTATTTTGTATACTAAACATAAACATGAACTTATTGCACCACAAGCCTAATCAAACAAATTATTTATGCTTGGCCACAAGGGGCTGCCATCTTGTAACTTTGTTAAAAATATTTGCCTGCCTCTGGCCCTGCACATGCTCAGTGTGGTCTGTGCTGCTTAGGGATGGTCATAAATGATCAAAAAACAAAGCTGTTTGAGCTCTGCATGGCTGGTAAGTAAGGCGGGAGCTCCCCCTGCTGTTCATAAGTATGATTGTTTCCCTACCAGAAGTTAGGGACCGTCTGACAATTCCTATCCTCAGCACTAAAAGAAGGGAGAATTTCACTGCATACAGTACACATTTTTTAATTAAAGTATATTGGAGATAGATTTCTTTTTCATTAAAGAAAGTAAAAATGGGATTTTATTTCTTTGCCTTTCCTTGCCCTTTAAGCATCCCTTCTCCATCGTTAACATCCACAATTTGGCCAGCCTTTCCTCATAGCTAAGATTTTTCCATTCACTTTACCAGCTTAGTTGCCCTTCTCTGTACCCTCTCTAATACAATAATGTCCTGTTTGAGTGATGGAGACCAAAACTGTACAGCATATTCTAGATGGGGCCTTACAAGTACTCTATAAAGTGGAATAATGAACCCCTCCTCCTGTGCCATGTTGATTGCTGCTCATAATGCCATTCACTAGGACAACATTTTGAATGTGATCCCTTGACAAGCCTTCAAATAATTTGCCCACCACAGGTGTCAAACTTACTGGCATAAAATTCCAGGCTGAGACCGTAATCCCTTATTAAATATTGGGATGACATCCGCTTTCCTCCAATCCATAGGCACTATACCAGATGAAAGCGAATCTAAGAAAATCTATCTCATCTAACCTGTCTTCCCGTTTCTTATACTGAATCCTCCCCCCCACTCCTAGTTTCTCCTCCAACCGTCTAGCCATCTTCTCCCCCAAAACAGCTGTACTATCATCATTGAGGTGCAGCCCATCCCTAGCAAGGAGCCTGTAGCCGACTGAGAAATCAGCCCAGTTCTCCAAAAACCCAAAACCCTCCTCCCTACACCAATCTCTCAGCCACGTATTAAGCTCCCGCTGTCTTCTTTGCGTTGCTCGTGGTAAAATTACCTTGGAAGTCCTCGCCCTCAACTTTACACCTAGTTTTCTAAAATCGTTCTTGAGGACTTCACCACCTCCTCTAACTTTGTCATTGGTACCTATGTGTACCAAGAACACTGGGTCTTCTCCAGCCCCTACCAATAATCTGTCCACTCGCTCCACCACATGCCGAACCCTAGCACCAGGCAGACAGCAGACTGTTCAGCATAATTGAATCCACTATAACTTAGAACTACTGCCCCCCCAGTGTGCTCTGAGAGTCAGTCTGCTCCATACATGCCAGTTCAGAGCTTTCCTCCCCAGCATCTTCAGCCAAAACTGCAAAATTGTTGTTGTGGACCAGCCCCCCTACCCTTCTGTTCAGTAAAATACGGAGACTTTAATCCTTCTTTTAAAATCGTAGAAATGTATTAAACATTATTAAAATAATCCATCAGCGTGCCCTTACATGTTATGGACTGCCTGCTCAATGCGTTTCGTGGCTTCCCGCCACCTTATCAGAAGCTAGTTGCAGCACTACCCCCACACCCTTAAATCATGTTAAAAAATGCAAGAAATTAACCTCCCTTAGGATCAAAGTTAACCCCATCCGGGGAAACTATCTATTCATTTGAGTCTCCGTTACCAGGATTCTCAGTGCCTAGCAACAGATGTTACCAAAAAAAAATATTATTCACCTTGTAATTTAAACCCAATATATAAAAGCAGCCACACATTAAGTTCTCCTAATGGAATCAACAAAAAATCAAATAAACTACATTTGTAGCAAAGAAAAAAAAACATGAACTGACTAAGAGTCACAAAGATGTTACATAGATGTTACAAAGAGCAGTAGCAATAATCTCAAGTTACATTATTAAAAAACCCATTAGCAAGTTATATTGTTGCAGAAAGTAGTGGCATAATTATGAATAAATAAATATAACTATAAATATAAATTAAAGCTAAGATCCAGTACATCAGAAAAAACATGAAATCTCCCATTCTTTATTCATGCCACCATAAGCTCCAATAGTTTTTAAATGGTGAATCCAAAAAGCTTCCCTCGTCAATAATTTGTGATCATAGTCCCCCTTCCTTATATCATATTTGGGTTTATCTATTATCTGAAATTGTATTTTCATAACGCCCCCATGTTTATCACGTATATGCTGGGCTACAGTGGATTTACAATCTTTATGTTTGAGAGACGAAACATGCTCTAAGATATGTGTACCCACCTTTCTAACTGTTTTCCTAACATACTGTGACCCACAGAAACAAGTCACTAAGTACACAACTCCTTTCGACACACAATTGTAGTATTCTTTAATCCTATATATTCTCCCTGTGTTGGTATCTGAAAATTCTTTGGATGTTTTGAGATAAATACACGATTTACACTTGGACCTACCACACTTGTAGTTACCTTTAATATTCAACCAGGAGCTGCAGTCCTCCGACTGCTTGGTATTGTAAAGACTCCTAGAAACCCATGATGCTATATTCCTATTCTTCCTGAATACAAACGAATGTTCTTTATCCAAAGTCTTTACCAACACAGGATCTTGTAGCAAGATCCCCCAATATTTCCGAACGCTATCTTGAATATATCGGGCATTTTTACTATAGGTTGTGCAAAACTGCACAGTGTGATTATCCTTGTATCTATTCATACTAGGCCTTGTTTGTGCCTGTTGTTTCTCTTTCCTCAACAATAAAGTGGACCTTTGTGTACTCACTGCTCTTTCATATGCTGATCTCACTTCCTCCATGGTATAGTCCTTCTGTCCCCTACTTCCCCTCCTGTCACAAACCTTCCTCCCTCATTAGCCTTCACTGCCCCTTCTCCTCCCCTCCCGAAACAAACAAATAGTGTTCCTGGGTGCAGGATCAACAATATGTGTGTACAAACTTCCAACACAGTTCGCACTCACAGGTATTAAAAATTGAGAATACCCATTGGTCATTGAATCCGTATCTAACAACTAATGGTCATCTTCCCTTATATTACAGAAAAGGCATCATACTGCCTTTCAGAATATTGACCTTAACTTGCCTACACCAGTTATCTGTAACTGTAATTCTGTTATGAGTCATTAGTTAATAGCTATAGCTCTATCACCTATTCCATTTCTATACAGTTGTGCTCATAAATTTACATACCCTGGCAGAATTTATGATTTCTTAACCATTTTTCAGAGAATATAAATGATAACACAAAAACTTTTCTTTCACTCATGGTTAGTGGTTGGCTGAAACCATTTATTGTCAAACAATTGTGTTTACTCTTTACTAAATCATAATCACTACACAAACTACCCAAATGACCCCGATCGAAAGTTTACATACCCCAGTTCTTAATACTGTGTATTGCTCCCTTTAACATCAATGACGGCTTGAAGTCTATTGTGGTAGTTGTGGATGAGGCTCTTTATCTTCTCAGACAGTAAAGCTGCCCATTCTTCTAGGCAAAAAGCCTCCAGTTCCCATAAATTCTTGGGCTGTCTTGCATGAACTGCACGTTTGAGGTTTCCCCAGAGTGGCTCAGTGATATTGAGGTCAGGAGACTGAGATGGCCACTCCAGAACCTTCACTTTATTTTGCTATAGCCAATGACAGGTCGACTTGGCCTTGTGTTTTGGATCATTGTCATGTTGGAATGTCCAAGTACTTCCCTTACTCATGTCCCCGCGCTGCAATAATTCATTTAATCTGGTTGCACCATGAGGTAGTGTAAAAATTACCAAAAAAAACAAACATCCATGTAAATAAACACAAAATAATTAAACCCTATATACATATATCCCCGTGCTGCAATAAATCATTTAATGTGATTTAAACATAATGAAGTATCTCTCATCTAACCTATTCCACAGTAAATACCCATTCGTGACAAACATGATTACCAAAGAACCCAAATACATATGTGAGTAAAAACTATAGATCCCCATAAACATTCAAAATGATTAAATAAATGAATAGATACCTCATCAAATTTGCATAAAATTATTTTTTTTTGAACCACCCACATGTGTTAGTAAGCTCTCTCGTGAGTTGTTTAATCAATACACAGTTGTCTGGAGTGGCGACCAGGGCCAGGCCAAGGGGTAGGCAGAGTAGTCACGTGCCTAGGGCTCAAGGCTGGGGGAGCGCCAGACACATACCTGCTCTGTAGCCTACCCCACTTCCTGTCACTCTCCATCTTCTGGCAGCGATGCGCGTGTGCGCTGGCGTCATCGCATGTGAAATGACGCCGGCGCGATGTGAGCACTCAGCTGGCACTTGGCCAGTGTGGGGATCATGAGCACTTAGTGCATTGAGAGACTGGGGAACATATCTTTGTTATGTTGCTGTTACCTTTAAGTAAGAACTCATAACAGCATTACAGTTACAGGGAGTGTGCTATGAGATCCATATAGCTATCTAAGCCACCAGGAGCCATTCATATCATCAGAGATAACAGTGTAGGCAAGTTAAGGTCAATATGCTGAAAGCCTTTTCCGTAGTATATGGGAAGATGATCATTAGTTAGATGGTCAATGACCAATAGGTATAAACTTGGTGCCATTCTCAATTTTTTATGCATTTTTAACATAGTTAGATCTGTGTAGGCAGGAGGAAATTATAGGATGGTTATAATGAGAGCAGTGTTAATGTGTATCAGATGTTTTACATTTTTTATTTTTATTGTTCTTTTTTCAATTTTTTTCTTTTTATTTGTTTTTTTTAATTGTCTATTTGTATAAATACTGATAAGCAATACAAATGTAAACTGACCACCTGGGTAGTGTCAATTGAACCAATGTTGTGCCTAGTTAAGAGATATATTTGTCTTACATGTGATATATATGTTGTTTTTGTTCTCTAGATTTGAGCTCTCTCTGATACCAAGTGACTGGTGTTTTTAAAGTGGTGATAATTAAAGGAAAACTGTAACATTTATATTATATCTTTGAGAGTGCCCTGATTACCCAGTGTGCTTTTCCTTTTCTATACAGTATTGTTTTACTTTTGGTGAACCCTAACGTAGCATTGTGTCTAGCTATTTAAATTCTTAATGCTGGCAGGGTATTGACACTGAAGTAATATTTATTATATACATTTGTCTGTCTAAGAATTTTCCTAAATTGAAATGTGCTTTGCATATTTCCAGTGCACCAAACTAAAATGCAATAACTGTAATCAGCAGATGTATTTTTAAAGGCTTATTTGTCCCAGTCCAGTGACATCCAGTAGCAGAGGCCTGTATGTAGGACAGCTATCATGGGACCACAGTAAACCCATATATCCAGCTTCTGTGTGCTCCAGTTGAAAAATGTTGATAATTTTGAAAATACAGTACACAGACTAGGAATTAGCTATGGTATGAAGGTTTATTTGGATTACACAGGGTATCATAAGCCACTGTCACTGTGCATCCCATGTTGTAATGACAAACGTTTAGCAAACAAGAGAGGAGCACACCTGGAGCGAGTAGAGCCCAGAAAAGAGGTCACTTAGGGCCGGTACACACGGGCGTTTTGGACCTGCGCTCCCCTGCGTTGCGTTTGGCTGCGCTCAGCCGCAGGGGAGCGCAGGTCTAGACGCACCTCATTTTGTTCAATGAGGTTGTACCCACTAGACGCATGTAAGCGCCGAACGCAGATTCAGACGCAACGTGCTGCATTTTTCCTGCGTTTGGCACCTACATGCGTTCGTGTGAGTACAGACCCATTGAAAATAATTGACTGCGTCTATACCTGCGCTCCCCTGCGGCTGAACGCAGCAAAACGGAACGCAGGGGAGCGCTGGTAAAAACGCCCGTGTGTAAGGGCCCTTAGAGTGAGATTTGGGGGGAAACGTTACTAT
This sequence comes from Xenopus borealis, assembly GCA_024363595.1. Classification (NCBI taxonomy): domain Eukaryota; kingdom Metazoa; phylum Chordata; class Amphibia; order Anura; family Pipidae; genus Xenopus; species Xenopus borealis. The sequence goes on along the minus strand of CM044447.1, from coordinate 86,853,575 downwards.
ATATTTTTGTATTATGGCAGAATGACTTGGACTTATTCCTTTATCATGAACTAATGGGGTCCTCACCAAAGATTGACCTACAATATTAACTTGCACTGAAAACCACTTAAAGTTTTTATTAAAATTTTTGGGGAAGGGAACAAAAGAAAAAAGAGGTACAAAAGTAGGTAACAATACATAACACATGGTTCATATCATATAGTGTACAAGAATTCCACAATCTTACTTGTAAGAGTACATTAAATACAGCATTGCATGTGAAATGTTACGTCATACTTATCATAATCAGGGTGGGGGGCGTTTTACATTATAGTAATCAGTGTAGTTAGTTAGGCATCTCTATTAGATTAACATCTAGTCTTATTCAATGGAAGTAACTCCTCTATTACCCCCAACAAACATATCTCTGGGGAGCAAACACATGGTAAGTCAAGATTTATTGCAAGTACCACGAGACCTGCTTCCAGAACTTATGTATTGGTGGGCATTGCCATGCTAGATGCAGGAATGATGCCATAGGTTCTTGGCACCTTGGGCAAGAGTTGCTGCCCTTTCTGCTCATCCTACCCATGCTGGTGTGACGTATAACTGAAGGATGAATTTGTATTGCACTTACCTGTCTCTGAGTGAAATTGAACCATTGTACAGGGAGTCAGTGGCTTCATCCCATTGCTCTTCACTAAAGTTTGGAATAGATTGTTGCCAGCGCTTTTTGGCTCTAATGAAAGGGGAAGGTATCTTGTCTACTAGGGCTTGGTATAGCCTTGAGGTTAATTTTTTTCCGCTCAGGATCGTGCAGAATCACCTCTAGTTGAGAGTTAGAGTACAATATGGACAAATCTGCAAATTGTGCCCTAAACGCATGTCTAAGTTGGAGGTACCTATACAACTGGAGGTGCGGGGCCCCCAACTTCAGTTTGAGCTGTTGAAAGGTTGGGAATTTGTGGTCTATTAAGACATCTCTAAGGACTTTAATGCCTAGTGGTGACCAATAATGAAAATCTGGTAGGTTTTGTAAGTGAGGCAAATTGGAGTTTCGCCAGAGAGGCAAATGGGGTGACATTAGTGGAGGCTTGTGGCCGTTAACTGAGCATGCCATCTTCCAGGCTCTAAAGGGGATGGATACAGTTGTTGGGTAGTCCCTATAATCCATTAGCTGCCGATATGGCAAGTTCTGGATAGCCTCAAGTGAGCCAAGCCTGCTGGCTAGCAATAGTAAGGTTGCGTCTTCTATGTCTCTGTGAAACCAGCAGTGCAAATGGTGCATCTGGCTCGCCAGGTAGTAATAACGTAGATGAGGAAGCCCAAGGCCCCCTCTGGTAACTGGTGCAGTTAGAGAACTCAATGCAATCCTAGGGGATTTATTGGCCCACAGAAATGATACAAGAATTGAGTTGATTTTATGGAACACTTTTTCAGGGATCCACAGTTTATATAGAATTTTTGGTAGGTAAATCATTTTAAATAAATTAACTCTACCCCAGAGCGTGATAGATAATCTGGACCATACTGCAGTTGCAGCTTTAAACTGTTCTATTGTAGGTTCCAAGTTGTACAGGGAGTATTCAGAGATCACAGGGGAGATAGTTATGCTTAAGTATTTAATTTTTGATACCCATTGCAAATCTTGAGTCTCGGGGGGGTGGAGCCGGTATGGGATCTATATGGAGCACAACTGATTTGGACTTGTTTATTATCAATCCAGAATAAATTCCAAATCTCTCAATGTCATGAAGGGTCACCTGCAGTACCTCATACGGGTTCTCCAAGAAGAACAATAGGTCATCTGCGTATAGGGCCAACTTTTCATTTAACTGACCATATTTGAGACCCTTTACCCTTGGGTTTTGGTGGAGGATAAGTGCAAAAGGTTCAGTGGCAATTGCAACTAATAGTGGGGAGAGGGGGCAGCCCTGGCGGGTTCCCCGGGTAAGTGGAAATGTAGGGGATAATGTATAATTGACCCTTACGCGTGCAGTGGGTCGGAGATATAAAAGTTGGACCCAACCAAGGAATTTCTCCCCAACACCGAACTGTCGCATTACTTCCCAGAGGAATGGCCACTCGACTGAATCAAATGCCTTAGTGGCATCCAGTGATACCATAATTCTGGAGCCTTCATTTGTGTGCTGGGTTTCGAAGTGAGTGAGTGAATGGTAGTGGACTTGGCCAGTATAAAGCCAGTTTGGTCAATGTGGATAATGGAGGGTACTATTCTAGCCAATCTAGATGCCAGTATTTTGGCAAATACCTTCACATCAGTGTTGATGAGTGAAATGGGCCGGTAGGAGTCGCATAGTTCTGGGTCTTTTCCCTCTTTGGCAATCAACACTATGATCGCCTCATAAAGGAGGAGGGGAGGAAGCCTTGTTCTGTGGCGTGGATAAATGTCTTGTGTAGATGATGGACCAAGAGGTTGCCCTGCAGGTTGTACCAGGCCTCGAGAAATTCAGCTAAATGATGATGCGTATACTGTAGGTAACCCTCATACTGTACAAGTCTGTATAGAATGCGCTAAAGGCATCAAGGATTCCTTCCGGAGTGTCGGTCAGATCCCCAGCAGCATTCCTTACCCTTGCTATTAAAGTTTGTGTGTTTCTAGTAGAGGCTAGCCTTGCCAAGAGTTTCCCCGCCTTGTCCCATTGATCAAATATTTTTTGGTCTGTGTATAGAAGTTTTTTCCTAGTAAGTGTCGTTTGGGCAAGTTCAAGTGATCTTTGTGCCTGGCATAAATATTGGTGTGAGACCGCACTAGGAGATCGAACATGAGCCATTTCTGCCTCCTTAAGTTCCGTGTCTGCCTCCTCTACCTCCACTTTGGCATTCCTTCTGACTATTGCAATTTTGATAATTAATACTCCCCTAGCCACTGCTTTGGAAGCCTCCCAGAGGATATCAGGTGAAGTACTAGCATGGTTAGTGTCCCAATATGCCGCATACTCCTCTTGGGAGTGATCTCTAATTTGCTCATTGTTTAGCCACATGGGGCATAGACGCCAGATTGGCCTTCCCCTATCACCTGCCGTACGTATGGTTATGGCCAGAGAAGAGTGGTTGGAGAATGCTCTGGGGAGGTATTCCGCTGACACTGTTAATTGGGCAAAGTCGGCTGAAGCCAGAGCCAAATCTATACTGGACAGGGTGGCATGACTAGAAGAATGGCACGAGTACTGCCGGCCATCTGTATGCTTCCAGCGCCATAGCTCCACAAGGCACATAGCCTCAACCCAACGTCTGAGCCCCGGCCCCTCCGTGGTTGCTTGTCCTAACCTGTCTAAATTGGCATCCAGTACAGTGTTATAATCTCCCAACATATACAGTGGGGCAGGTGGGAAGGTGGCAAGAGCCGCATATATGTGCTCCAGTAATACAATTGCGGTGGAGGACAGTATACGTTGACCAGCGTGAGGAGCTGATTTGCTACCTACAGTGCAATATTATATATCTCCCATAGAAATCAGTTTTGACACCGGTAAACTCAAAAGGAACTCCTTTCCTGACTAGTATGGAAACTCCTCTAGAATGGGTTGAGAAGGAGGCATGATAGGTATGGGCTACCCAGTGCCTCCGTAGGTAGAGGAGCTTTTGGCCTACTAGGTGGGTCTCCTGCAAGAGGAGCATTGCTGGTTTATATTTCTTAAAATAATCAAATATTTGGGCTCTTTTAAACTTACAGTTTAATCCCCTGGTATTCCAGGAAATAAGTGTTACAGTTTGCAAACCATGACCTTCGCTAATAGAGCATACATATGAACCATACATCAGAACAATCAACAAATGCTGTTCCAAACAACCCTAACCTGCCCTGCCCAACCCCCGAATATGGGTGGGCCTATACCCCAACATAACTGAAACATCTTCATGGGGGAAGTGATTAGGTTAAACTGTAGCCATTTTCCTTCCTGTCACGTACCAGTACATTAATTTGCACAGTATCCAAGATCTCTTGCACAACCAGTCTGTCCATATGAATGACTGCGCACGCTGTGAATGTGACATTTATCATGCTGTGATAGAAGTAGCCCTTGCGTGCTCAGGCCTAGAGTTTCATATTAAACCCGCTATTCAAAATTGGAAATGTCCCTGCTACACTGGTCAGGGCCTGGGTAGGGCAGTGATAATGACACCACATTCCGGTTGGTCGCGTTTGACCTTCACAAAGGGAAGGATGGAATATTAGAGTCTCGGGAAGTTCCTATAAATGATCTGCTCTATCAGAGTACTCACGCATTGCAGGACACTTGCTAGTGCCTGTCTGGGCTGTTCCGAGGTGCTCTCCGGGCTTGAATGGAGTCGAGCCACTTGTGCCTTGTCTCCTTCTATTACTCAAAAATTTGCTGAAAATAGCACTGAATAGCTAAGCCCTGCAGTGGTGAGCCTTCTCTTTACTCTCTGAAAGGACGCCCGTTGCCTCTGTATATTGGCTGAGAAGTCCGTATAGAAAGAGATGCGGCTTCCATTAAAGGTAAGCTGATCTTTTATGGTTATGATAGTTGAGGAACCGCATAATTACCGGCCGCGGGGGGGGCCCTGGTGGCGGAGGTCTAGTGGGGATGCGATGGGCTCTCTCGATCACCATAATCGTGGAGAAGACGTCTGCCCCCAGGTGTTGCCGCAGCCAGTCCTCCATGAATTGCTCAGGTGCTTGGCCCTCAGCACGCTCCGGTAGGCCGACAAGTCGAATATTATTCCTCCACAGGCGATTTTCTAGGTCGTCTGCCTTGGCGGCCACCTCTATCGGTTGCTTAGATAGGTGGGAGAGTTCAGCAGGGATTTGTTGAATAGTATCCTCAACTGTAGACACCCTCTGTTCCACCTCTTTAGTTCGCTCACGCAAATTCTGTACGTCTTGGCAGAGGAGCGAAAGGTCCACTTTGATGTCAAGCTGAGAGGCAGTACTAGCGTGTGAGTCATTAATGGCCTGGAGGAGGTCTGTGTTTGATGGTTCTTTGGATGCCCCTTGCGGCGGGTCCGTGGTCTGAGTATTATTAGGTTTGGGCCCATACTTCCCCATCTTAGCTAGTCTGCGAGGAGCCCCAACTTGTTGTGGTTATTTTAGCGTTTGTTGTGCTAGAATCAAGCTCAGGATAAAAGTTGCTACGGAGCTACAGGGTAGTGTGTCTGCTCACGCCGCCATCTTGGCTCCACCCCCCAGCACTGAAGGTTTTATAGGAGCTGCTGGTGAAGGGCAAGGGTGAAGGATGGTTGGCACTTGGTGCAGAGAGTTGCATTCCCTGGAGCACAAGCGAAAAACTTAAAGGGATACTCTCTTGCACTCCTTAGCGCTTTAACACTTCTGTCTCCTGGAATAATACATGACCCTTATATCTGTCAGTATATGGGGCATTGACAGATGATGAACAAGAAAAATGCAGGCATATCATGTATAACCCATTGTCTGCTATCTATCTATTTAGCTCACAAGCTGATTGGGGCGAATAGTGTGTGGCTGCCTTAAGGGTAGATGACTGGAGTGTTAGGGTTGGGGCAGATGGGGAGATTTAGTCGCTTGGCGATTTATCGCCTCTTCTGCGAGGCGACAATCTCCCCGAACTGCCTGCTCCCTGCCCACCGCCTGTTTGAATGAAGAAACGCCGGTGGCAATGCACTCGCGGCGTTTCGATTTCCGGAACAGCCACAGCAGAAGATAAGATACTTTTGTAAAAATTTCTAGCTAAGCAAATAAGTAATTGTAAGAATATAAGATAACAGGTCCCTTGGGAAAAGTTAGACTCACAGCTTCATCCTACCCCATGCTCGACGCTTCTGAGGATGTGGCGCGAGGCCATGAAACGCGTCGAGCATGGGGTAGGATGAACTGTTGCTGAAGAATGTTTTTATCATTTGAAGATTAATAAACTTGTATTTTTTAAAGGACCATAATACTGCCTGGTGCTCCATGCTTTGATACATTTTGACAGAGGCTCCAGCTAGTGATGGGCGAATTTATTCGCCAGGGGCGAATTCGCGTTGAATTCCTGCGATTCGCCGCTGGCGAATAAATTCACGAAACGGCAGAAAAAATTCGCCGCCGAAAAATTCGCCAACAAAAACGAGTCGCGCGTCGTTTTTGACGCGACGCGCCGGAAACCACGCATCACGATTGACGCGACACGCGTCAGAAATGACGCGCGACTCGTTTTGCGAATTTTTCGCCAATTCGTGAATTTCTCTGGAAATTCGCGAATTTTTCGCCGAAGCGAAACGCGGGAGTTTCGCCCATCACTAGCTCCAGTGTGTCTTCCAGAGGTGCGTACACGTGTCAGCACAGACGGATTGATCGGGATATAATACTGTGTGGGTGAGTGCTCTCCTTTTGCATGTTCCTTAAATGGCGGGCCGATAATGGAAGTCAGTGTGATCACTCCCTGTTATAAACCACATCCACTTTATACTATACCCATGTTACAACAAGACTATGTCCACATTCATGGTGATAGCACACCAAAAAAACAAATGGTTGGTGCACACTACAGGGATATCACTCACTCATGTGAAAAATGTCATATTGAAACATACCCTTAAATCCATATGCCTCCTCCTCCTGTGGATAACACAGTACCCACCCACCCCCAGCACATGACTAAACACCTTAGGGCCCCTAACAATCATTTTCCAAACCCCCAGAACAAATACCAAGCTTATGTTCAACAGGCAGAGCAGGGCTCACACAGGACCTGAAGCCTTGGGTCGCTTGGGAGAGAAATCCGGTGCTGAACTCAGTGTAGTCATCCTAACACTTGTCCCCATGATAAAGTATAATTATTATATAATACACAAAAACTGTGAATATCTTGTAAATTATATCCTTATAAACAGTGAGTTCTGATGTAATCAGTTATAAACGGTGAGTTCTGATGTCATTTCTGTCACATGACTCACCGAAACTTGTGTATTATAATAAATAAAGTACCCCCACTTGCAAAATATGAGGATATTAGAAGTTACCTCGGAGTTCCATGACCTGTATAAAAACACTCTGCCTCGGTAACTTATAATATCCTTATAATTTACAAGAGTGGGAACTTTATTCACTATATATTGCGCAGCTCTGTAAAATGAATGTGCTTATACAAAGAAATCACATGAATTACATACATATAACATACAGAGTTACATAAATAACAACCAGTACTGGTACAAAAGGTGAGGAAGGCCCTCAGCAAAAGAGCAAATCTTAAAGGAGAAGGGATTGAGACACAAGAGGGGAAATTCACTAAGATGCGAAAATTCGTTAGCGTTGGCTTTGCTAATGTTCGCTGCACTTCGCCATATGTTAGGAATTGTAGGGGTGAAGGAGGGTAACCCCCCCCCCCCATAAAGAAAAACAATCTTTTTCAGACTATCACCCCTAGAATGGTAAAACACACCAGCATTTTTTTTTCTAGCGTAAGTGGTAACGTTGAGGAAAATGTTCATCTTAGTGAATTTGCGTAATTACGATCCTTCGTCAGTGCACAACTTTGCCTGGCGTAAGGGTGCGAAGTTGCGCAAGTCTATCTACTTCGCTAGTGAGAATTCTTCAGAGTTGGTGTTAGTTAATTTGCGAAGTTGCGAAATGACGTCACGCTGGCGAATTAGCGCTAGCGTTAGACGCTTCCCACTTTAGTGAATTTCCCCCAAGGTGTGGGAGTGAGCAAGATCAGAAACAAGCAAGGTGAGAGATGTAGCATATGGTATTGCATTTGGTAGTTAAGCAGGTTTTTCTAAATAAGTGTGTTTTAAGAGATGTTTTGCAAGCAGAAAGGTTGGGAAAAAGTCGGACAGACCATGTGAGAGAATTCCAGAGAAAGGGTGCAGACCTTGCAAAGTCTTAAATGTGAGCATGTGAGGAGGTAATGAGAGAAGAGTTGAGGAGCAGGTCAGTAGAAAATGGTTGTACAAAGATGTAGGGTGGGGCAGAGTTATGACTCTGGGGGGAAGGCCTATCAAGAGACGGTAGTCTAGATAATGATATGATGAGAGAGTGAATAAGAATTCTGTCGGTATATTGGGTGATATTGAATGATCATATTTTCAATATGTTCTCTTGGTGAAAGTGACATGATTTAACAAGTGACTAGATAAAGAACAGGGTAGAGTGTAGGATAACTCCAAGGCACTGGGCTGATAGTGGAATTGTTAAATATGATGGATACTTCTGGGAATCTAGTAACCAGGTAGTGGTTTGAATGAAAGACCGGAAAATAAATAGGAGACTAATAATAAAGAACACTGCACTCATTTTATTGTTTCACGTCTTTACTTATCCAGTAATGTGCAAAATAGGGTTAGTGTTCTGGATAAAACAAGGTTAAGCATAATATCATTTGTTCACTGTCAGAAGACTCTGCTTTGCACGGTGCAGCTATCTCCACTGGCAGACACATGGTTAAAACACAAAGGTAAAATCTTAACAGACACAATTAAATTATTACTTGAGATCAAAAGCTTTGCACATTATTATTCTCTTCACTTATTACCTGTATATTAGAAATGTAAATTTTCAAAATAAAAGCGGTGCTCTTCCATAAATAAGAGATTTTACTGCTTCGCTACAGAACACACGGATCCTTCTACCTCTTTAACACACAGAGAGAATTGTTTACATTCAAAGTCTAAAGGGGGCATTTATGAACACAAGTGCTGTTGTGGGTCTGCAAAATTGGCCACAGTCATTTGCACAATAAATCCCATTCATTAAGCATCAAAATGCTTTCCTTGCCCTACTATATAGTTGCAATCAACTGCCTTCCATCACAGGCAGTTAACACAGGGAACCTTGGAGTTACAGCCACCTCCTAGTAACTCAAGGGTTCCCACAGTGGCCTGCATTTATTGCTGTAGTGTTGCTGTACTGAAAATATAGGGAACAAAATTTATTCATACTTACTTATTGTGTCCACTAGACTGTATCAATGCCAAGTCCAGGATTCGGTTTGGGATTCAGCTTTTTTCAGCAGGATTCGGCCAAATCCTTGTGTGTGTCCAAACCAAATCTGAATCCTAATTTGCATACGTAAATTAGGTATGGGAAGGAAAATCACGTGACTTTTCATCTCAAGACAAGTAAAACATTCTTTTTCCAATTTTTCCTTCCCCACCTCTAATTTGCATATGCAAATTTGGATTTGGTTTGGTATTCGGCAGAATCTTTCATAAAGGATTCAGGGAAACCAAAATAGTGGATTCAGTGAATTCCTAATTTTGGTGCTGGAATTTCTGGGGGAATATGTGCATTGTGGATAAAAAGACCACGGTAATTGTATCCTAAATTGCACATGCAGTTGTAAATGTCCCCTTGTTGCCATAATAGGATTAACTAACCACTAAAGTACTATACTCCGACAATGTTCCTAAGGGATGGAAGTTTAAAAAGCTAGAACTACATGTAATAGATCTAACCATTTTTATTATCTAGAGGGATTTCAAAAAGGAAATGAAATGCAGAATGATCTCCCCTGCCATAAAGCCCAGACAGGCATATTAAAATCAGTTCATCATTATACATAGAGTATATATATTTAAATCTAGAGTAGGTGATAGACACAAGAAACTGACAAGTTTAGTTGACATACATGAAACAATCAACAGTCATATATATATATATATATATATATATATATATATATATGTTCAAAATAGATTAGAATCGTCTTTAAGTAAGAAACATCCTACTACAGGTATGGGACCTGTTATCCAGACTGCTCTGGACCTGGGGTTTTCCGGATAATGGATCTTTCTGTAAATTTAGATCTTCACACCCTAAGTCTACTAGAAAATTGGTAAATAAACCCAATAGACTGGTTTTCTTTTAATAAGGATTAATGATATCTTAGTTTGGATCAAGCACAAGGGACTGTTTTATTATTACAAAGTAAAATGGAGTGTATTGTGGATCCCATACCTGCACTTAATGTTGTCACAGTCAGTCTCATGGATTCCAGGCAGTTGAATGCACCTGGATTCAGAGTGGAGAGAGAGTGACATGATTTGCTTGAGAGCAGTTGTATGCATTGCTACTGCATCGCCATGCTCTTGATGCTTGAAGGCTCACAAATTATGAGCATGTTTATAAAGGTGTGAAATTTTTTATTCACAAAAAACAAAAAGGTGTCAAATGAATGGTGTAATTATACAGCTCCATTGTAAATCAACACCATGCATTGTGATCACAGAAATAAACTGTGTTTTATAAAGGTTTGTCACTCTTTATCCCTTTCTAAAGGAAATAATTCTGCCATCATTTTACACCACTCTATATCTGCTATAACCCACTCACGTCAATGAAACTAATGCAGGTACTGTAGAAGCTCTGCTCAATTCTGTTTTTTATGTAACATTTTTTATGTTAGAATTTTACACATTCAGGTAAAAATCATACATATACATGATTTTACCAGGTATACCATGGCATTAAACAGTATTCTAACGCCACCTTTAACAAGTAGATATTGTACAGCTTTGTGTTTCTTTCATGGAATTAAAAAAATGGTTCTGTATTTTGGATTACAGATCAGGAGGAGTTTATTATATGTGGGGTTTAAATGATTAAGAGAATTTAACTAAATACATCATACATTATTGTTTTCCATTGCACTGCACTCATGCCCCTGCCCCAAGTGCAGAAGTACTACGGGGTGCAAACTGTGGCCATTATTGCTAACAGCATATGTGCATTGTACAACAGGGGCATATATTCATTCTGCACCTCGCACAAGATTAAAAGCTCAGCATGAAATGCAGAGAGCACTTTAGGAGACAGGTGGGGATGGATAACTCATGAATAAATTGCTGCCATTCAGGAGCAGACACAGGTCTCTTTACTCTGGCCATTCAGCAAAGTGCAGGGCTCGACTGTGCAAAAACATAGTAGTTAAATCGGGCCTCTCTTTTACACTTTGTTCCCCACCCAGAATTTGGCAAATGAGCCCTAAAGTCTTGAGTCCATATTTAAAAGACTCCATGCTGACTGACGGTTGCATGTGGAACCCCAAACAACCATAAAATTAGGGGGTGAATGAGAGTAGAACAAATTGTTTGTAGAACCAGCATGTATATCCAATAAACCTCCAGGCTGATGGCACCGGAGCCTAACAGGTGAAATAGATAATCAGTGAAATACAAAAACTGCAGGGTTTTCAAAACAGCACAAGAAAACACAATTTTGACCATTTATCATTTTATCTATTTGGATCTGGATCTAGCTGCACAAAACATTTACTGGCTTCACTTTGTACAGTATTTATATGTAATACTTGTAAGATTCATGAATATACATACATTAAGGGAACATACAAGCTTGGCATTTACAGCTATAAAAACTACAAATTCAAACTTTTGCTGCTGCTGCTGCTGCTGCAATGATCTCCTAGTCAACTAAAATAATAGTGATGCCCAGACAAGGACTATTCCTAGCAACCCTTTCTTATTCCTACAACAAGCCTAAATAAAATCTATAGGAAACCTGCAACATGTTTGTATTGTCTAAACTTTTGTGAGAATGGGCTCTAGGAGGTTCAGTCTGATGCTGCTGCAATAGTGCAATTGGGGGTTATTCACTAAAATACAAATTTATAACATATTTTATTTCAAAACATGACCAAACTCCCATGTTCAATGTGACCTTATTTATTAATTATTTAAACAACCCAAATGAATCATATCCCAGAAAAACTAATCGCTTGATTTTTATGAGTTTCTGGATTTTTGGGCTAAACCCAGTGCAAACCACTATAACTTCAATTTGGGATAGGTGCCTCTACCATTGACTTATACAGGACCCCAACTGGTCTGAGATGGCGGATTTTCTGATTCAGGCTTTTTTCAGCATTGCTGTATAATAAGAAGGTTATTTACTAAAATCCAAATTTATATAATGTTTTTAAATAAAAATACCATGACCAAACTCTAATACCTGATTTTACTTTGTCTATCATTAAAAAGATTGATTTAATAGGTTTGGGTAAAAACTCAATCAAGGGAAAACTTGAATCCTATAATTTCTGTTTCTGAGTTTTGTCTGGTCTCCACAGAAGCAAAGCAACATCAAAGGCGAATCTGGCAAAAAATTTGCGAAATGCAGCCGGCGTCTTGTTTTCGACACCAGCGCACATTGCTGGCGTCGAAAAAAGGGACGCCTGCGTCCAAAAACAGCCGCCATCATTCAAAACAAGTCGCTGCGAATTTTTTCAGCCAATTTGCAACTGGTTTTGATTTTTTATTAATTCTGGTTTTTGAGTTATTTTTATTCAGCAGCTCTCCAGTTTGCAATTTCACCAATCTGTTTGCTAGGATCCAAATTACCCTAGCAACCGTGCATTGATTTGAATAAAAGATGGGAATATGAAAAGGAAAGAGTATCAACAGAAAGATCACTAATAAAAAGTAGCCGTAACAATACATTTGTAGCCTTACGGAGCATTTGTTTTTTAGATGGTGCCTGTGAAAAAACACCAGCTATTGGGATATTTTTGACCAGTCCCCAAAAACCCTGCCAAAATAAGTTATGGGTAAAGTATCTAGATCATTTAAAAAAAGGACAGGGAAGATTTAAAAAAAGGATTGGTATTTTTTACTGTGAGATGTCTGATATCAGGAATGAAGTACAAAGCTGTGTGTGCAACACAGCTTTGTACATAATTACTTAATTTGTACTGCAGTGCTGTGACTTGTGCTGAATTATATATGTCTGTCCTAACTGATTGTTCTTGGTTGACTAGTAATGACACTCACCTTTGTAGTTTTACATATATATATATATAACATTTTATTACTTTTTTTTTATAACAAAATAAAGAAATATTGCCTCAGCTGTCGCTATTTCAGCTAAGAAGATTTTATCTGGATGAGGGCTCAGCAGACACTCATTGGTTATTCTACTTCAGTGTTTGTTTAAATGTATTATATCATGACATATATATATATTTATATATATATATATATATATATATATATATATATTATACACACACGGGTATGGGATCTGTTATCCGGACTCCATTATACTCAAATAATCCACATTTTTAAAAATAATTTCCTTTTTAATAGTAAAACTAAAATAGTACCTTCTACTTGATCCAAACTAAGATATAATTAATCCTTATTGGAAGCAAAACCAGCTTATTGGGTTTATTTAATGTTTACATGATTTTCTAGTAGTCTTAAGGTGTGAAGATCCAAATTACAGAAAGACCCGTTCTCTGGAAAGCCCCAGGTCCCGAACATTCTGGATAATAGGTCCCAAACCTGTATATACTGTATATAAGTAGATTCCTGCAAAGGGTCGGGTACCCAAAAGTTACCCACAAAAAAATTGGGTACCCTGCAGAATGACGGTAGGATTTTCAGGTGCGGTATATATGCAGGTTGCAGGTCTCATCTAAATTTCTTATCTTATTTTATAATGTCTATATTTTACTCCTTTTACATTTTTACAATACTTTTTTCTGTCCCCACCCATTTTTGATGACCTCACTTCCAGGTTGCAGCAACATCACTTCCTGTTTGATACTGTCCAGTGGATTGCGGATAAGGCAGTTGCAGGTCAGGGTCTTAGAAATTGGTTCTGCGCAGGTCTCGTATACAGTATATATATATATATATATGTATATATATAGACATATACAATGAACCCTTTAAGGCTTTATAATGCTTATTATAACACTTAAAAAGCATGGATAATATTGAGGTCCTGTACTAGGGGCCTTTTTAAGAAGCATATGCGTGAAACCGGAAACCTTCACCACTGTATGAAATAATCAGCATTATGTGGTAAAGGAAACAATCCCCCACATTCCGGAATTTTAGATTTTATTAATGTTTGTATTTGCATGTGTACAGTCTTGAAAAAGTTCCTAGAACAGGAAGAAATGTCACCCAAGTTTTTAAAAATGAAAATAAAGTTTTAAAGGGTTCGTTGTCAGCACTATGGTACAGGAAGCTTTTTAATCCTTCAGTGTAAGCAAACTTAAACTGTCTGTGAATGGCCCACCTTTCCCTATATCAGGAATATTTTTTTGTAACATGTATAATGAAAAATAGGTTTTTGACACTGAGTTCAAATGATAAATGTGAGTACAATGTCTCTTCTGAACTGTTTTCTATAAGAAATCTAGAAACATCTCTAGTAGATTAGTTGACACTGTAATTGGTGTATTTCACAGTCGGCCATTTTCCTCCCCTGTGTCCTTCTCTTCTATTGCTGCCAAGCCTTTCTTGGATTTGGCATCAGCTGTGGTGCTTGAAGTCTTGCTTAGGCCGCTAGAGACACAGGCCTGCTGTATCTGCTTCACGTTCTCTGTAGATTCAGTTTTCGCATTCTTCAACAGGTCTCCCTGACCCTGAATATAACAAAAGCACAAAAACACCTTAATAGGCAACTAGGTAGAAACATAGGATAGTGTGTAAAACAGAAGTCACCATTCAGATGTACCCACCAGAAGGTTACACACTATGGGGCAGATTCACTAAAGGACGAAGTGGCTAACGCTAGTGACTTTTCGCCAAAGTTGCTACCCACAGGGACATCCCCAATTCACTAACAGGCACAGGTGCCAATACGCTAGCAAACGGGACCAACGGTAGTGTTCAGTGGCACTCTATTGCAAAGTGATTTTTCGCTCTTGCAAACAATCCTTACTCCGCAATTTCACCAAAGTGCAGATTTCAATAAACGTTTCCCCGCAATTTCACCAAAGTGCAGATTTCAATAAACGTTTCCTCTCTCGCCAGAGTTGACTTCGCCACCTCGGACCAGGAGGAGTGCTCAAAATAATCTAGAACTGCCTCTGTTAAATGTTATCCTGTCTGGCAAAAATGCATTAAAGTTCAAAAAACGCTGGCAACTTTTCCTTTTTTTTAAGTGGGATCGACCTGCAAAAGTGGGTAACTGGTTTTCTCCATACATTTCATAACATATGGAACATGTTTTATAGTGGGCTTGTGTGTAGGGCATTATATTAATTCTTCTTCTGTACTGCAAGTTGGAGTGAAATCACCCCCCCCCCCCAGCAGACTAACAACAGAACAATGAGAAGGTAACCTTAAACAAGATAACAGCTGCCTGGTAGATATAAGAACAGCACTCAATAGCAAAATCCAGGTCCCACTGCAACACCTTCAGTTACATAGACTTGGAGACACAATAACCTGTCAGAAAGCAGTTCCATCCTAAAGTGCTGGCTCTTTCTGAAATCACATGACCAGGCAAAATGACCTGAGATGGCTGCCTACACACACTATTACAACTAAAATAAAATACACTTGCTGGTTCAGGAATTAAATGTTACATGTTTGAGTGAATTATTTACAGTGTAATTTAGAAATAAAACAACACCATAAAAATCATGAATCCCTTCAAATAAATATAGCACACTATCAACAAGCATGGCAAGATGCATGCATTGTATTTATATGTGCTTTTTATAAGAAAATAAATGCATTTTAGCAAACCTATTTTATTGTTTTTTTAAACAGTACACATCTACTGAAAATAAATTTAGATGCACTTAAACCCGTATCTCAAAGTAAATAAAGTGCCCTTGTGTAAGAGTCCTACCACAATCAGTCGGGGCTTTCCTTGGAGTATAGACAAAAGATGGCTGAACAAAATAAACAGAAATAAAAGCCAAGACAGGGAGGCCCATTTACTAAAGGTAAATGGTACTAAAGGTATTTTTGTGGTATTAGAGCTTTTTTGAAATTAAGCTGATTTTCTCTAAAATCACGAATGTCTTTAAGTTATAAAAAGATCTGAATATAAAAAGTGCAAACAGAAGAAATGCTGAACAATGCACTAAAAATACCTCAAATATTTTTTAAACCTCAAAATGAAAACAAATGGCTAAAAAAGTGCCAATTAGGATCAGTGCCGCTTCTATGGGACCTCAATTGCTTTTATTAGGAAAAGTTTTGTATGTTTTTTCTTAATTTTTACAGTTAGCAAATCTCACATTTTTAGCATCTGTGAAAAAAAAACAGGAAACCCAAATGTTAGTAAATCAGCCCCTCAGTTTTCCTAGCCTTGTTTCAGATGTCGATTCATGATTTAATAGTGGTTTCAAAAAGCTCTCATACTGTTATAAATTAATATGTGACCTATTAAAATAATTCAATTCAATCCAAATCCTTGTCGGAAACCCTGTTAAATAGAAAACCCCAAGGCCATCTCCTATAGGGTCTCTGTAATAATAAACATTCATATACTCCCTATTTACATTATTTGTTAAAATGTTTTTCAATAGTGTTTAATATACTGAATAAAGTACTCCCTATTGTAAAATATAAGGATTTCATAACTTACCATGGAGTTCCATGACCATATCAAAGCACAAGGCCAAGGGTGTTTTTATACAGGTTGTGGAACTCCAAGGTAACTTCCAATATTGTCATATTTTGCAGCAGGGGGTACTTTATTTAGCATAATACACAAGTTTCAGTGAGTCATGTGACAGAAATGACATCACTAAGCTCCAATTATTACTGATTAAAGTGTTAAAGTAACTGGTAGGATATAAGCACAGGAGTCCCTTTTCCTTTTAGATACAATATTTACTGTGTTGATGACAAGGGTTAAGCATTGCAGCATTAATGTTATGCTATTGGTATGTTATTGCAAAGTCTCTCTGTCACATACACCAGAGGTCCCCAACTTTTTTTGCCCCAGGGACTGGTGTAAAGCCAGAATTTTTTGCAAGGGCCGAGGGGGGCTTCAACTGTGCGTGCCGTCAAATTCGGTGTGTCCGCATCAAGCTCAGCAGCCCAGTTCATGTATGTCCATTGTTACACCTGACATACACAACCTAAAGCAATAAGTGATTGGTGCAGGGATGTATAATGGGCAGACTAACTGGAATTTACAGGCAGAACCAAGGCAAAATATACATTGGTTAGTATTTCATACCTCTTTATTTCACAAGTAATAACATTCATAGAGGGAAAAAAGCAGTTTTGGATACATCAAGACAAAATTTAGATGTCAATTCCAGGAAAACATGACTTAAAATCAGAGAAATGCACCCATTGAAATGCATTAAAATTGGTGGGACCACAAATAAAAAAATGTAAAATGCGGGAAAACATAAAATCAAGGGACTTAAAATCGAGGTTTCACTGTATATTTAAAGTTATGTAAGGAATGAGCCTGTCACACCCATCACCACTAGATGGTGTCTGGAGATAGCCCTAGATAGTCCTATACATGTTTTTACTGCTGAAAAGCAAAAAAAAATTCAGTTAGAACCGTGTTTTTTATTCTGGAAACCGAAATCTGCACCAGCCATGCCAAAATATTGGATCTTACGTTTGCATGACTTCTGGTTAAGCCTAAGTTTGTAATATACAGTTGTCAAAATGATCATGAAAAGAACCATAGCCACATGCACATAATGAGACAGCACATATTAAACATATTGACACAATTAATTAACAGGTTACTGCTCTTCCTCATGTTTGCCACTGTATCCATCCTGCTTCTTCTGGACGGCAACAGCCAGATCACAATTGTGTTCCAGAAGTAACGACACCCGACTCTAAACA
Organism: Xenopus borealis; assembly: GCA_024363595.1. NCBI lineage: Eukaryota > Metazoa > Chordata > Amphibia > Anura > Pipidae > Xenopus > Xenopus borealis. The sequence continues at coordinate 86,836,058 of CM044447.1, read as the reverse complement.
TACTAGCTGCAATCACATCTGTTTAGACAAATCAGATGCAAGTAGGGTTGCTACCTTTCTTGGAAAACAATACCGGCGTTCCTATATATTTAGATGTTTTCCCTATTAATAACATTGGGGTCAAGTATCACGTTTACCGGTCAGGCATTAAAATACTGGCCAGGTGGCAACCCTAGATGCAAGTGCAGTGAACACAAGTCAAAGTGTGGCACGAGTATGCTGGAATTATTATTACAAAGCTGCATTGAAAAAAAAATGCAGTTTTGCATCCCAAATGGAAATTTGCACACAGCACAGCTGAAGTTATTTTAAGCCACTGAAAAAACATTGACCTGAGACCTGTACCCAATTCTCATTGAAATTCAGGATATTCCAGGTGCTGTTTAAATAGACATTTACAGAAGTAAACAATATGGAGTTTAGACATAGGGAGGAGCTAAATAACAGCCACCAGCTACCAAATCTAATAAATATCTTTTTCCGAGGATCCATCTAAACCTAAATTGTATGATGAATGTGAGCCAGTATCTTCTAAACAAATAGCATGTGGTTATCTACTCTGTTATGAGTTCTGGCAGAGAAATTATTCAGTCATCTTCCTATTTCACAAATACTATGAAGAAATAATTGATAAGCTTCCAATGGGCGAATCTGACCCATTTTGCTTTGCTAAAAATCCACAAAATGGCAAAAATTTTCCAAAAATGCATTGATATCTATGGGCAACAACAATGTTTTTTGACATGAGACAAATTCGCAAAAACATTTGTAACTCGTGGCAATTTTTTTCACCCATTAGATTCTATGGGCATAATTTTCACTGCAAAACTATTCCTCTGTACTTCCAAGCATTTGGTATGTCTGGTTCCTGGAGCTGTATTGCTCCACAAATGCCCACTGTAAAAAAGAGGCCTGAGAATTGCAGGTATGGGTTATGTTCACAATCCTTCAATAACAGGGTACTGATGGTAAGAACATTTTAGAATAATGCGTGCATTATGAGACATTAAAGGACAAGGAAAGTCAAAATAGAATAAGGCTAGAAATGCTGTAGTTTGTATACTAAACATAAACATGAACTGACTGCACCATAAGCCTAATCAAACAAATGATTTATTCTGTCAAGGTTGGCCACAGGGCTGTCATCTTGCAAACTGTGTTAAACATCTTTACAAGACCAAGACTGTGCACATGCTCAGTGTGGCCTGGGCTGCTTAGGGATCTACAGGGAAACAAAGCTGCTGGAGTTCTGAAAGACTGGGAAGTAAGGCATTTCATTAAAGAAAGTAAAAATGGGCATTTATTTGTTTGCCTTTACATGCCCTTTAACTATGAAGGAAGTAAATTCCTCCACTTGCATAAAAACATTTTCACAGCCTCAGGCAGTTAAAGGAATTGTTTAGTATAAAAATAAAAACTGTGCCTGTGCAAAATAAAAAAAAGTTTTCAATATAGTTGGTTAGCCAACAATGTAATGTATAAAGGCTGGAGTGACTTGATGTCTAACATAATACACTACGTCTTGCTTTGCAGCTCTCTTGGTTTCCACTGATTGGTTACCAGGCAGTACCCAATCAATGACTTGAGAGGACTACATTGGTCATAACTGTTGCTTTTGAATCTGAGCTGAATGCTGAGGATCAATTGCAAACTCACTGAACAGTTATGTCCCCCATGTGGCCCCACTTAAAGGACAAAGACAAATATGGCTAAAAAATCTATATTTTATATACTGAACTTATTGCACCAGCCTAAAGTTTCAGCTTGTCAATAGCAGCAATGATCCAGGACTTCAAACTTGTCAAAGGGGGGTCACCATTTTGGAAAATGTCTGCAACACTCGTATGCTTAGTGGGCTCCAAGCAGCTTTTGAGAAGCTAAGCTTAGGGTTTGTTGCAAATTATTAAACAGAAAATGAGGTTGGCCTGTAATATAAGCTGATGCTACTGGGCTGATTATTACATTCTGATGCTAGTTGCACTGGTTTCTCTGCTGCCATATAGTAATTATCTGTATTAATTACTAATCAGCCTTATATTGTGACTATATTTCTATTCTATGTGTACTGTATATTGTGAGTGGGACCCTAAGCTCAGTAAGTGACAGCAGCACAGAGCATGTGAATCAGTGAATCAGCAGAAAAGAAGATGGGGAGCTACTGGGGCATCTTTGGAAGTACAGATCTTCACTGCTAAAGGGCTATGGTTGCCTTGGGCTGGTACAGAAGCCAAAAACATAATGTGCAACATATGTTTGCTAGCTACTTGTTTAGATAAGCTTTAGTTCTCCTTTAAAGTCACTGACTAATTCAGAGTTACAGAGCTACAAAACAGGAAGTTGTGTTCTGTTCACTGTAGCCTTTATAGATTAAATTTTTGGCTAACTATATTTTTTATTATGCACAGCCTGTCTATTTACCTAATTTTTATTTTTACACAGCCATCAAGTGGGAGAGACATTCAAATTGGGAGAGGGTAGGCATGGCCTATGTACATTTCGGGCGGCATGACAAGTGCCATAATACCAGACCTGGGCCCTAGGATGTTTCTGGACCTTGCAACACTCTAAATTAGAATAAAATGGGGGGGATGGAGGGCTTCTTTGGTCATATACCTTTTCCTGTCTTGATTTTTATTATCACCCAATGCTACATACAAGCAACCAACGATGATTACACACTAAATCACTTAAAGGAAAAGTAAATGTTTTTCTTTTTCTTTCTGTAAATTTGCTCTAAACAGCCCCCCAGATTAATGTACCTTAGTCCCTGCTGCAAGTCTGCTCTGGTTTCTGTGTTATCAGCAGCTTGTTTCCCCTTCTTCCTGGTGCAGAGTGAAGCCCAGCCCCTTAGTTTACTGAGCAGTCCATTTGCTGCTGTTCCACAATAGAGAGGAAGAGGGAGCCAGTGTTTCATTAGTAAGCTAGTTTCCCCAAGCAAAAGCTGCTACACACACTGGTCTCTGCTATGTCATGATCTCCGGGACTAGTCCAAGAGATAAGGTCAGCTCAGAAAGCTAAGGGGCAGGGCTTCACTCTGCACCAGGAAGAAGGGGAAACAAGCTGCTGATAACACAGAAACCAGAGCAGACTTGCAGCAGGGACTAAGGTACATTAATTTGAGGGGCTGTTTAGAGCAAATTTACAGATAGAAAAAAAAAACGTTTACTTGTTCTTTAACATCTAAAACGGACGTACATCCCAAACCTGGTCTGTATATCTATAACCTCTTACACGGAGAAGAGTTCGTGAGTATGAGACATTTCTCAAGTTGACTGTCTTACATTTTACATACAATTTTGAGCATGGAAAGTCGCCCCCACAGAATTGGAAGAACACCATAAATACTATATGGACTTCCATAGGTGACCGCCATATTGCAACACGAGGAGTGATTCCAAGGCGGTAGCTGCACAATACTGAGTGTCTAAAAGCCTTCCTTTTCCCTGAGTACATAAGGAGACAAAGCTATATCCTGACACTATTCATCACTGTGGTGTTTGGGTGCAAATGACTTATTTTTCCTTTTTTGGAACCATACTCCGTGTGAAATATTTTTGAACATACAACCAGACTGTGGATGTCTTTCAGTGACATATACTGTATACAAGCCATGATACAGGAATCACATCAGTTCGTTGCTTGAACATGCGTACATATATATATGGGGTGCTTCTAATATATAATATATAATCTGTTGTTTAACATAACATATATTCTAATTGCTGGACTGCTTAGTATATATAATTGATATAACTAATTGGTCACTTTCCCAATCTGTTGACCGGGTATTGTGGCTGAATTACTAAAAGGAACGGGATCCCGTCTCCCAGGTTACTGCCTTGGTTTTAAATATGTTTTAACAATCAGGCATGGTGGTGAATAAAAATTGCTTTTTACATATTATTGTCACTCTTGATTAATTAATACTGTTAAGTCTATGACTGGCGGAGGTTTAGCCTAATTTCGTTTTGGTTTTCGATTTTTATTATCATTTACTGATCTAGTCAAATTATAATAATAAAACTAATCAAAACTAATCACTATAGGTTACTGGATTATGGGGCAAATTTCTTATTGTTGGCTTAATTTGACTGTGAAGCCTTTTCTATTATGTTGTGAACAATGTGGGTAGCCTTCTATGTCCTCAGAAATGCACTTTTCTAAATTGGCTCGATTTAAATACCAAAAATACTCCTTTTTTCCATAACTGATTATTAACCATTGCTTATTGCTCTTATTGCAATGACAACCCTTTTTATTTTGGTGATAGTGCCCTTTAAAATACAAACAATGTAATGGAAAAGATGGTTCAGCAATGTATTTATAAAATGCAAAACACAGTGTAACCCTCTCTCTGGGACTGTGTCAAATAAACACAGAGTGACAGATGTACTAATGTGCACCTCACTCTTCTGAGAAATCTCAGCTCTCATGCTCTGTTGCAGAAATGACATATCTTCTGGGCATAAGTCATCACAAGGCTAATCAACTTAGAACCCCTTGCCTGGAAGACTGACTTACTGTATGAAGCTAGCCGATGAAGGGATCTCTAAGCTAAAAGGTTGTTTCAGGACATGTCATAATCTACTAGCAATAAATAGACATTTTCTGAGCCGTGAAGTTATCCACTCACAGATTTAACATCCTGGAAACCAAGAACCAACTTTGCCAGAACGGCTGCATTTTATTCACTTACAATTAACAATTATTAATTATAAAAAGAAGGTGCAGATTAACACCTGCACATGCCTTCTCACTTTGTTCACAGCTACTGCAGGAAGCCTGTTAAAAGCTTATGTCAGCTCCCTGAGGAATAACATTGATGGAATGCTCAAAATATGACATGTCCACACAATAAAAATCTCATTTAGCAACAGACAAGTGCACCCAACTCTGAAAGTATAAATGTTGCTTCAGAAAAGCAATTAACGTAGCCAGGTACCTGTCCTCGTCTACAAGCACTGCCTTTGTCTACCATTCCCTGCACTGGTTATCCAATAATTTCCAAAAAAAACCCCAGCAAAATGAATATGACTTTCTCACACTTTGTTACACAGGACTTCTGCTCTCCTAAGGTCTGAATTTACCTCTGTGAGATTAGAAATTGGGTCAGATTAGGTTTAAAGAGAAGTGAACACTATTGAACATTTGGGGAAATCTGGAACAGAATAATGTGAAAAGTATTGGTCCACAAATTAAAAAAATCAATAACATAAAAATAGTTTGTTGAAGGTGTAACATACTGTAATCTTTAAAGAGCCATTATGCCCAAAAATGTTGCTTCCATCATTTTTGTTTCATAAATGTATAAAGTCTATCTGTAGACACATCATGAGGGGATCTAGAGATGTAAAGAAATAGTTACATCATTTCCCCATTTATTAGGTCTGAAACATGTTTCTATACTTCCCTGCCACTTACCTGATGCCCTGGCTGGTGTTCCTGTTAGAAAATGGAACTGGCCAGGTTTCTTCTCAGCAAGCAGTCACTTCTTCTGCTTCATCATTCTTTGTTAGCCCAGGGGCCAATGCATGTGCAGTCATTTAAAAAGGTCAGCTTTTTTGTTAAAGTTCAACTTTTCCTTCTACTGGGCATGCATACCCACACAAAGATAGGAAAAAACCTGGGTTGGTGCTACGGCTACAGTCTCACTGGCCTGGGGTATCAGGTAAGTGAATATAATCACTGGGGGTGCCTAACTTTTGCATCACACATTTGGTGCCCTATCTGAATGCCCTGTTTCTCTGCATGCCATATAGAACAAAAAATCAGATGGCACCCACAAAAGGCAAATATGCTACTTCCATGATTACTGAGATATCCAAACAATATTTTGGAAGAGAATAGGGGGATTAAAGCCGAAACACTGTGTGGAGATCAGACAGAACAGCTCAACATATAAAAGAAAATGAGGAATCCCGTGGACCATGAACCCATTTATAAAAAGTGCCAACTGGCCTGTATTTAAAAGAATTAGTAGCTACAAAAACATTTGTGTTTGTGGTGGCCTGTGCTGAATCAGCATGAACAATATATTTGTTGTGATGTCTGGTGACTGCATGGTTTCACTACATGTTAAATGCTTAATGGGTCTTGCAAGTTATGTCCTGGCACAAACACACATTTCCTAAGCAGTAAACAAGTCTGTGGTTCAGCATCACTGAATAGATTTTTTAGGTAAATACAAGATCTGAAAGATGTCTGAGAGAAATAGCTTTACAGGCAAATTCAAAATGATTATTTCCAGGTTTAATGGACTATTCAATTCCGTACAGGCATTCCATCTGCCATGCAGAATTGTGTGCTCTATGCAAGAAGTTAGCTTTGACTAAACATGGATTAAAGGGCTTAACATAAATCTTTACAATTTGTAGTGAAGTGGGAGTCAGATCATGTTATATTTAGAATCCTAAGGTCTGCAGAACAAAGCCTTATTTCAGGTCCATGCAAATGACACCCAGCAGGCCTCAGGTGCCATGTAAATGGTCACTGAGCTGATAGCAGAAATAATAGCATACACTTGTATTTACTGTAATAGATCCCATTTCTTGAAAATTCATTTAAAGTGATACTGACACTAAAAAATGACTTTTTAAAATATGAATGTACATTACATGTTACCTATAGGTCATGTTGATCATTTTTTGCCGAGAGGTTTGTTTTTGTATATAATTGTTAGTTGATGTTCCAAGCCTGACTCTCTGACTTTTGCCAACCTGTTAGTTACAGTTTCTAATGCTAATGGACTTCTGATGCACAAATATGGCAGCCCCCTCATACAGGAACATGGGGGATCAGACAGGTAATGTAAAAGCATCATGCAAATACTTTATGGCAAAGTTAGAGGTAGCTTTCAAAGCCAATATTATAATAGATGTAAAAAAGAGTTTAATTTCAGGTGTCAGTATCTCTTTAATATAGGCAGTTTTTGCCAGGATTGGGAAGCGATTTTCCCTTGCATTCATGAATCCACAAAACTTAAATGTTATAGGACAAGACACCAGTAATAAGGCCAAGTGGAATTGCTCTTTCACTCTGCTCCTTTTTTTCTCCAAACAAACCACTGGTGGTTGTGCCCAAAAAGTTCACTTCTGTTTGTGATGAAGATGCAGGTAATGTTTCCACCTGGTGAATCAGGAAAACCTTAACCCACACCTGACCCTAACATGCAAAATGTTGCCACTGTAGGACCTGCACCCAAACACACATCTTCTCAGTCCTAATATGTGTGCCTTTGGTTACAAGACAAAGAATCTTTGGGAGCAAAAAAGGGGTGTACTTTCCCAATCTGACCTGCACCCAATCCTAACCTGCTATGGTTGGCCAAATTTCAACCTCAACCTACCTAACAGATGGTCAACCTGCGGGTCACTGTGGGTTTGGTCAGCCCACACATCCCTAACTATATTTGTACAACATTACTCCTGTGACAGCCACACTTTTCTGCAGTTCATTTGCAGTCATATGATGGTTTGCCTTTACCTTTCTGGCCAGCATACAAGCAGTTTTCTTGGTCTTTAAGATCTTGCCTTGACTTCCACAGTTCTCTTTAATTGCTATTTCTTGATGGCATTACACTGGACATTACTAGTTAGAAGTCTTTTGCGATCTTTTTATGGCATCACCCTGCTTTATAGGCATCAGTTTAGCGAGAGGTGCTTAGAGAAGTTCATGGCTGTTGAGTGATAGCCCAAAGTTTACAGTGTCAAATATTTTATTAAGCTCTGCAAATTTCAACAGGAGTCTACTCCTAATAGCTAAAGCCAAAAGAGGTAATTAGGATCAAGGACCTTATAAAAACTGTTTATCACCGGACAAATAGAAGGGTAGTCACAATTACTATTCTCTTTATTTATGTAATCAATATGAATACACTGATTCCTGGCACAATTGTTTATGACGTTTCGCTTACAAAATTAACTAAATATGTAATTTCACCAAGGATGTCGAACTTTCTACATCAGGGACAGTCATCTGCAATATGCTTGCAGTCAAGAGATGACAATTCCTAGAAACCTCTTCCAGTGTAGTTCCTGAATGATTTGTCTATTAGTTTACAGGCAACCAATGCAGGTTTTGTTAAAAAAAAAAAAATGGAAAAGAGAAATTGCATAGTTTTATATTGTATAGAACCACATCATGACAGAAGCTGAAATTTCTCACCATGCTGTGACTATTTTTCTCTTGGTTTTTAAAGCCTAAACTTTCAGTAGGCTGAGGCTTATAAGCTAGATACACCCAGGCCCGGATTTTTGGAGAGGCCATCTATGCCCAGGCCTAGGGTGGCAGGATTTTAGGGGGTGGCCCGGCCACACCCACATTGGTTCAGAAACACTGGGGATACAGTTAATTACATTTCCCATGCACCAAACCCCATTGCTCCAGTCCTGATGATTGAAAAGTGGGAGTGATGAACGGCAGTAGACCTAGGGGCGACCACTATGTAAATCCGGCCCTGGATACACCATTGTTAAAGAATGTACTGTCATGGTTACGCAGTCCCCTCTTTCTACTGATTCTGTGCTTTTCTGAAGCAGTACATTGTCAGAGTTCCATAGGCTATATATATAGGCAAAGAGCTGTCAGTGTAAGGCTTTCATACTGGTCTGGGCTCAGATCATTTAATATAACAAAACCATGACATTTTGCAGCATGAGGGAGATTGATTCCCTCCTATTGTCTGCAGCAGCAGAGTGTACAGCAGCTAGCTAGCTAAAGTAAATTCAGTCTAGTAAGTGACTTCATATATACCAACCTGTAAGCATTACAGTATTATAGTATTACAGAATTCATCACTGTTTAGCTGGTCTTAGCATGTGTCTGTTTTCAGGATTTCACTGTGATGTTATTTTAATTGGGACACAAAATGGGCTGGAGTGGACTCTTTGGTACATGTAATGCTTCCAAAGCCATTATCCTTCTCTAAACATACAAGCAATAAATCAAATTGCCATTTGTGATTCTTCAGAGCACCAGCCTTAAATTATATGTGGCATTAGTCTCATCAGTGGGGCACAGCAGCTTGCTCATTAGACATTGTATGCAGGGGATCATACAGAGATATTATTCATGTTTAGAAATTATATGAAGTCTGCAGTGGGTCAGACTGATTTGTTCTCCATGGATTCACGATCTTCTGAAAAAATGCAATTATAATAAAATCACTAATGTGTGTTTTTAGCCTTGCAACTATATGGATGTTCACATTAGTCTGGTCTGATTTCACGATTCCCACTAAGTGAAACTGACTACTTCAGTGCACAATGTGTCATGTTGTGGGCAGCTCTAAACAGTATTCAAGAAAATTCATGTTGATAACTTGCCATTTAGTGCAATGGGTTCTGCCTTATGCTTTAAAAACTTCAAAAGAGCTTTCCATAAAATAACTTTAAGAAAAACATATCTAGCTAATAATGCTTTATGAAGCGAAAGGGAGTGCACATTAGTGACTCCTATCAATATTTTGTTAACAAAGTTCTACCATATTATCCACCCATTCCCCCATTTTCAGGACTATTTGGCCACAAGAGGGCCATGTTTCACTTTTGAATTCATGGGTGTGGTTAAATATGCAATATGCAGGTTACAGTAGGTGCCTGGAAGGTTGGATTGTATAATTTGCATCAAATGAGACTGAATTGCCCCATTGAGTTCAGTACTGTGATAATTTTACTGTGAGCAGGTTCACATTTTAGAAGTGCTCCACCTTGGTTCCTTAGTACCTTTAAAAAGTCAGACTATTAGTAGAAAATAGATGAATCTGCACACTGCCAATTGCAGCTTGTAGGGAATGCTTCAATCCTCCTTAATTAGATGTAACAAACATCTGTAGTATCAGCATAAGTGAGAGGGAGGAGAGCACTCAAATGCAGATTACCTGCTTATAACTAACATTTACTGCAGAATGAAACAAATGTTTTGGGCCAACAAAGTCCTTTCTTAAGTGTTACACTTGAGAACATTTGCTACACTTAAGAGCCAAAATTTCGGTATGGCTAGTGCAGAGAACCAGGGCCGGGCCAAGGAATTTTGACACCCTAAGCAAGGGCTTCAATCAGTGCCCCCCCACCTTGTCCTGCATTACTATTTCCCATATTGCCCCATATATCTGAGCCAGTAGCAGCCAATCCCTCATAATATTGCCCCCAATCTGTACCTGTACTAGCAGCATCCAAAAAAAATCTATCATAGTAAAGGCCATGCAAACCAGTGTTTAAAAAAAATAAATCCTTAAAAGTGTGCCCCCCCCCCACCATGATTGCACCCTAGGCGAGCACCTACTCTGCCTACCCCTAGTTCCAGCCCTGCAGAGAGCACACTAACGATGCTAACGCTAGAGGTGCTCCGGAGCTTAAGATGTTTAGCGTCGGGTGCATGGGGGCAGCATCAGAAAAGGGACCACATTAAACATATATATTTTTGGGGCGTCCCCCTTAGAAGGAACATTACTCACATGCCCCTGTAGTGTCTTGCCTGTCAAGCTTCCATTTCTCTGCCTGTTTCTTACAACGGATAACGATAGCAATTTCATGCTTGGCAAGAAAAATGTCTCTTTATGCGAGAAGCAAATTGTCGTCAATAATAGTAAATGCATACAAAATTAAAATGTCATGCCTGCCAGAAAACCCATGACAATATAAATGTTTTCTCCCCCGGCATTGAAAAATTCAAAGAGGTTGAGAAATTTTAGCAGCGTTTGATAAATCTATTACTTTTTGCACAATAACAAACTCTAATAATAGCAAGACTGTTAACTCCCAGGAAATTGTAGGAAAAACCTCTTTACTAAAACCAAATTTAACCACAGCTTCTGTAAATAAATGAGTACGGTATTTGTTGGTTGCTTCTATCTGCAGTGCTGGATACTCAATACGATATACAGGGTGCATGGATGCAAGGATGCAAGGGAGACTTGAAATTAAAGAGGTTGCTCACCTTTAATTAACTTTTATGTAGAGACTGATAGAGACAATTTGCAACTGTTTTTATCATTTGTGTTTTTTTTTTTAGTTATTTGGGATTTTATTCAGCAGCTCTCCATTTTGCAATTTCAGCAACTTAGTTGCTAGGGTCCAGTTTTCCCTTGACTTGAATAAGACATTGGATTATGGAGAGGGCTTGAATAGATAATAGTAATAAGTGGTAATAACAATACATTTGTTCCCTTACAGAGTATTTTTTTTTTTAGATGGGGTCAGTGAACCCCATTTGACAGCTGGAAAGTAAAAAAGAGAAGGAAAATAATTATGAAAAATAAAGACCAATTGAAAAGTTGCTTAGAATGAGCCATTATATAACCTACTAAAAGTTAACTTAAAGGTGCACCACTTCTTTTACATCTGCTTTGAAGAGGTCCTACTTCCAGGGCAACTGTAAAAAAGGCTGGATTTGCAACTAATACACAGCACCCTATAAAGGCTGATGGAGGAATATTCACAATGATACAAAAGACACAATGCACTCCTATGTCAAATGCTAAATTGTACCCACATTGGTAAATCAGGTGCAAGCTGTGACATTCACAAGTAAGATGTTTTTGCTTGTAGGTTTCTTTTATGTAATCAGCAAATGAATGGGAACACAACTTAAGCAATTAAACTGCACAAAAAAATATTAAAATATTATTGCTGGATGCATTAAGGGTTTGCTATAGAACACCTCCTGGAGCTCATCCCAGAAGCATCTGAGATCATGGTATATCTGTGCTCTACATATATCTCTCCAGGTAAAAATCCAACATTAGGTGCATGGGAGGTATAGGGAGTGAGATATCTATATGCCTTCCCCAACTTACCCTTTATTAATAAAACCTGCATGAAGAAATCTAGGCATTACATGAATTTCTCCTCACAACATTTGGTCTACTTAGCATACAGAAGGGAACTTATTCTTGCTACAGGTGTTTTTTTTTTGCTATTTCACCAAACAACTCAACAGTGATTGTCTGTTGTACTCCACAAATAGCAACACGGTACCAAATATTCTGCAGCAGTGCTCACTTCCCTTTTCCGTGTACACCCTGTTTCTTTATTTGTTGTGATATTTCATTTTATTATCACGTATTACTTCTCCTTTTTGTTCTATTGTGTAATTATTTATTTGGCTTAGGCGTGCCATGTCATGGCTAGATACAGTAAGTAAGGCAGTCTGAGCAACACGCCAGTATTCTTTAGATTTAGAAAAAAGATAAGAATACCCATGTTGTGGTCTTTTATATAAATGTATTTGCACTGCACTTCTATTTATGTGTCTGGTGAACGTCTAAAACCAGTTGTCTTACAAAGGAAGAAAATGGTAAGACCCAGGTGCATCCTTCTTTTCCAGGGTGTAGTAATGTGTTTACTTAAGGTTCAAGTGTATGGAAAAAGGCCCAATGTTTTTCTACTATATGTCCTTGTTTTCTCACTACAAACAACAAGGGTGATGATGAGCTAACTTTTGGCTTCTTGAATGCAAGGCTTTGTGTTAGTGCAGCTGATTGTTCTTTGTGTTGGAGCAAGTAGTTTTATTATAAGGGTTTATGGAATGCCTTTTTTTGGCAGGGTTGCATGGTCCCTCCTGCAGGAAAGCAAAAAGCTTGCAGTAATTAGATTGTTTAAACTTGAAAATGTATGTTTTTATATTTTTACATTTTCACCACAATTTAATTATTTCAACAGACAGGGCAAGGTCTACTGTCACAGACACAGAAATATCAAGCTAGGCAACACTAGATTCATCTAGTCTAATGTTATATAGATGGTATTTCTTGCTGATTAATTACAGGGGATAATAATCTGACATGTAACTGGACAGAGGCATATTGATTGCCATAATTAATCATGTTCACATTGGACAATGTTCATATATCACAATAACCACACAGTGTGGCATATTTCATCTGCACAAAACAAGTGCTCATATGACATGCCAATAAGGATAAATCTGTTCTAAATAGGAAGATGCCCATCCTAGTATCTCACACACTTTTAAACCACAGAAGGAAGATGAAATATAGTTATATCAATATACATTTATGTTATTATCTAGGGCAAGGTGCTGTCTAATTATTACAGAGAAAAAGCAGACCCATAAAGAATGAAGAATTGATTTTTAAAAATATCTCTCTATTTTGGGTTTCCAGATAACAGTCTGTGTGATGGAATTGTGGGAATTAACATACTAGACATTTAGGGGCAGATTTACTAATGGTCGAAATTCGAATTAAAAAGAAATTCGAAATTTGACCATGGGTATAGTGGGGAAGTAAAATCCTTCAAATTCGACTATCGTATTCAAAGGATTTTATCGTAATTCGATCGATCGAACGATCGATTATAAAAAATTTGATCGATCGAATATTCGATTCAAATCGAATATTTGAACGATTTTAAGTGATCGAATTTTTTATATTCGATCAAAGATAATGATACCCAATTCGGTAGCTTTGATCTGGCGAAGTAGGTGGTCGAATAAAAATTTAAAGGGGAAGTTATTCGACCATTGTATATTCGAATAAAATTTTATTCGAATATTCGAATCATTCAAATTCGAATATTCGATGGTTGAATTTGCCTAATTTGCATATTCGAATTCGAATTTAATACAAATTCGTTTGAACTTCGAATTCTTCATGTGAATTTAGTAAATCTGCCTCTAAATGTTTGTTTTTAAGTCCTAGAAAATAATTTAAAAAATAGCTTTTGATCTGCAGTGGTGGCACCACTAATATTTACAGTAAACCAAATGCTACTCAGCAACCATGACCTTAAAAAAAGTTAAATCTGCTGAGGCTTAGAACGTTAGCTAATTTGTGTCTCTTTTCCAATCTCTCTATGTAGTGATGCAATTAGACACACTTTCTCGGAACCAATCAGATCTCCTTTACCCAATGAATTACAATAATTAATTAGACTGCCTGGTGAAACACTTTCTCAGATCTATAATCCAATCAGCAGTTAAGATGCTTTGAAAAATAAAAATAATGCTCTTCAGTCTCTGTACTTGATGTGTCTCTAATACTGAATTGAGGTGAAGAGTATCAGACTGTAGGATATTTTCATTGAAATGATAGGGGGTTTGAAAGAAATTTGCGTAGCCATGTAGAAGTATAAAACATGTCAATTATTTGTAACCTCATGCTAGAAAATTCAGTGGCATAAGCACATAGCAACATTTGCTGGACATTATGAACTCCAGGGACACTCACACTTTTGGGCCTCAAGGAATAAAACAGCTTGAAATACTATGGCACCTGCACCGATTAATTTAATGCACAAATTGACATAAACTTGCCTTGGGATGATTAAAAATAGTTTTGGATCATAAGATTTTGATTTTGTTTTCGACCAAACGTTGTGGCAACATTTGGGAGAGAAGTGGATTGAGTCACACCTGGGGTGCTGATTCATTCAGTGTTAATATCAGTGCTAGAGCCCTATTCTCTTAATGCTAGTAGGTTAGGAATACTGTTGCTTTAACTGTACTTTCAAGGTTTTCTAGCATCCATGTACAGTACGCACTTGTTCACTATTCATCAGAGGGAGCTGGATGGGAGCACTGCCCCTAACACAAGTATCTGGAAGTTGATAAAAGCATATGTAACCTCTTTTTCAGCTCAATAATTTTCTTCACATGCTAGTACCAGTAGAACATGGGATTACACTGGACACTCTTACCCAAAATGGTCCTTGGGCTATGTGGAAGAGGTGAGGGTGTTGTGAAACTACACCTCTCTCCCTGCTATACCACATAATGAAGGCTGAGGGTGGCAACAAAACAAGAAACATTTATTTAACATCCACAGGGTTGCACACATCCTTTTTAAATGTGTATCAGCCATAGCACAGCAATTCAGAGGCAGCACTATATGACATCCCTGTGAAGACAGCTTGCAGGTTTCTAGATGCACATTCGGGATCTCTGGACAATGACCCGGATCCTCACACATTGTATCAGGGAATACACATAACATAAATCCCTATTAGTCTGTGATCCCTAGACTACAGGGCAGTCGTGGCCGGATTTAGATAGTGGGCGCCCCTAGTCCCATCGCCCCTGTCCCCTCCCTTTTGTTTGCTCATCGGGACAGAGCAATGGGAATCGGCACATGGGAAATTTACATTTTTTAACCAATTTGGGTGTGGTTGGGCAGCATGCCCCCCCCTAAAGATCCTGCCATCCTTGGCCCAGGCCTAGGTGGCCTCTCCACAAATCCGGGCCTGAGAGCAGTCTATCCTGAGGGGAGAGCTACCCCCTTGCTATTAATCCTAGTTGAAGCATAGGCTGCTCTTGCTAACCAATTCTATTTGCTATAACAGGGAACTACTCCTCATTCATGGGGTCCCTGTTCCCCGACTTCACCAAGGGTCTTAATATCCTTGGGGCCTCTCATCTACTAGAGCATAAGTCCCGGCACCATCCAATCCCTCCTGAAGTGGAAAAAAAGACTATACTGAAATGCAGGGCCAGAACTAGGGCTAGGCAGAAGAGGCATGTTAAAGGGGGGCACCAGGCATGTACCTCTTCTGCAACCTACCCCTGTTCCGAGCCTTGTCTCCTCACCACTTGCTGCTTATTCTCTGCGCCACTGTGCGCTGCCGGGTTGGTCAGTGTGTGTGGTCGATTTTGTGCACATGTGTGGCGTGTCGGATTGCAAGCTGGCCAGCTAGTTTGCATAGGCCACCTGACCATCTTGTCCCAACACTGTTGAAGTGTAGCAGGATGTAATCATCTGCCTCTGGCCCATAAATACTTTTATGCTAATGAAACAAACTAAATACATTCCATTCTGTCCAGCAACTGGGCAATAAGGAAGTGTAGGGATATAAAGACACATGAACTATTAACCCAATGGGTCCCTATGCATATATATAGGCACAATGTATCTTTTGTAATGACATCATTGTGGATTATGATAAACAAATTATGCTGATTGGAGCACAATTCCAGAGGATATATACCAAAGAAAGGTCAAGTATTCTGAATTGGATGACTGGTGAAATGTTTTCAAGGAAAGAACACACCAAGTGCTGTTGATTTGACTTATTTATACAGATATACCATGACCTGGACTAATGAGAATCTTCACAAACACAATGCTCTCTCATGTCACAATGCTTATATTGGTTTAAGTACATGCAGCAGTTTTAGATTTCTCCTAGACCTTTATTAGCAAGTGTCTATTTAATTAATTGTGTCCCATATTCCAGATCTGCTCTGTCTAAACTACTCCATGCAATGCACAGATTTCCATAGTGGATTGTATTATAGGCAGAGGAATATGTTTTATAGGTTACAAAGTGCTGCATCTGGTTTGATTTTGGTGGTCAGTACAACTTTTTTTCAAATCCTAGTGCACATCCACAAGAACAAAAATGGATGTATGGCCCAGGAATGCAGGGCACTGCTTGGTAAAGAAACTCTAAAACAAAGCTTCAACCTGCTTTTTCGTGCAGTAAAACAGATTTTCAGTATAACAGTGTGGACCACATACATATAGACCCACACTGCTACCCAAGTATATAATAGTATATAATAGTTTGCCTTAGCTTTGGACAGGATTAATAATTAATAATATGCTTCAAGAACTGTCAGTTTGCAGTAGCACATTAAGTAAAGCCACAAAAACCTTGCCTCCCCTGTTGATTAGCACTTTAGCACACAAGACTTGGCAGCTTCATGAAAACGAATAAAAGCATTAAACGCTATATAGAAAACAGACCGAAAAGATCCATGATAAGCCATTTTTGTGTGTGTGTCTATATTGTTTTTTTTACGATTATTCCTGGATACAACCACTAGTGTCATGCTTATGCAAGGGTTATAAGTCAGTTTTGCACTTAATTCAATTTTATAGGTCTTTGATTGCTTCCAGGGGATGTTATGCAAACTTGTCTTTATGCCTCTTTGCAATTAATATTTAGTGGATTGTAAAATTTATTGAATTGCCTCTTCTTCGGGGCGACAATCCCCCCGAACTGCCTTCTCCTTGCCCTCAGCTGGCTCTAAGGAAAATCGCCTGCGGCAATTCATCCTCTATTCTGGCTCTGAGTATCTCCTACGTTACAGTGTATATAAGGTCACTGAAAAAAAACCTACATGTAATGTAAAACTGTGCCCTCTGTAATGTGCAGTTGGTATAGTTAAAGGCATGGTAGATAGATAGCACTTAAACCTTACAAATGTGTCTATAAAAAATGAAAGGCAGAAAAAAAAATCCCATACTCAAATGGTATAAAGCAGAATGCCTAGAAAAGAGTGCGATCAACCTCAGTTTCACTATTAAACTGAAGTTTGAATATTCTGTTGCACCCACTACAGATCATTTCTGTCACTAGAAAAAAAAAAAGCCCCTAAAAATAGTTGTACTACAATGTGGTTACATCCTGTACACTGACAAAAGTTCTCGTACTGTATTTTAATTGCCACACAGAAAACAAATCTCCCTTGCAGCACAAAGAATAAATACATTACAGCATTTATACTGTATGTCAAGAATATATGCATGTATTGATCTCCATCTACAAAAGGTTACTACTGTATTAACTGTTGAGCTGGCAACATTATACGTTGCATAAATTCTAGCACAATCTCTTCTCTAGTGAGGCCGTGGGAAGACAGGGAAAGAAAAATTACATTGAGAGGTCAATCCAAAAATAACATTCATCCTCAAAAAATATATCTTTTTCTTTGCAAGCAAGTCTGCATCTGTTTTATTCCATTCTCTTTGCCCTTTTATAGTCTTATATGGGTTTGTAGGTGCACTGCCATACACAAAGAGAAGGGCCTAATTTACAAAAATGGAACGTGGATTGTAGTCCAGAAAGCTCAGAATTACGGAAAAGCCATATCCCATAGTCTTCCTTTTATCCAAATAATCCACATTTTTAAAAAGTGATTTCCTTTTTCTCTGTAATAATAAAACAGTACCTTGTACTTGATCCAAATTAACATATTAATCCTTGTTGGAAGTAAAATCAGCCTATTGAGTTTATTTAATGTTTTTTAATGATTTTCTAGACGATTTAAAGGGGTTGTTCACCTTCCAAACACTTTTTTCTGTTCAGTAGTTTTCAGATTGTTCTCCATAAATAAAGACTTTTTTCAATTACTTTCCATTATTTATTTTTTACTGTTTTACAGTTTTTTTACTGTTTTTCTAAAATCTAAGTTTAAAGTTGAATGTTGGTGTCTGTGGTGTTTGAGTCTGGCAGCTCAGTAATTCAGGTGCAGACTCTAAACTGTTACAATTTTGCATCATCTCTGGAGTATTAGCAACTATTGTATCAATACTAACAGCTGCCTGTAATGAAACCCAGAGATTCTGCTCAGCAGGGACAAAGATAAGAAATGTTTCCATTAAATGTATCAGTTTAGAACAGTTGGGGGGGTCGGCGACCCCCCCTCCCAGAGCTGCTTTAGAAGGTGAAAAAAGACACTTTACACTTCAATATTAGAAAAATGGTTACAAATAGAAAATAGATAGTAATTGGAAAAAGTCGTTATTTATGGTGATCTATCTGAAAACAACTAGTTGTTTGAAGGTGGACAACCTCTTTAAGGGAGCAACACTAGTGAAAATTCGCCAGCTTGACATAATTTTGCAACTTCACCAATTTACTGACAGTGTCCCTGGCGAAAATTCTCTAGCAAAGTAAATAGACTTCACACTCTTACGCCAGGCGAAGTTACACACTGACGAAGGGACGTAACCGCTAATTCACTAAGATGTCCATTTTTCTGAACGTTACCTCTTGCGCCAAGCCTGGCACAGTTCAGAAGATAGGCGCTTGTAAAAAAAAAAAAGTTGAAATTGTTTCTAAGTCCCAAAAAAACTCTGGCGTCTTACTTTTTTAAGGGTGATAGTCTGAAAAATTGCATACTTTTTTTGGTGGTTCCCTCCTCCCCCCCCTACACTTCCTAACATATGGCACCTAAACTAAACAGTGGGCACATGTGCAGGGCAAAATAACAACTATATTTTATTGCTTGAAGGTTTCCCAGGCTTGTGTAGTGTAATGTATTTGTAGCTACATATACGTCCATTGTACTTAAACTTCACACCGTATGCAAATTAGGCATCGCTAGCATAACTTCGCTTTGCTTGACAAAGTAAAGCTAATGCTTACCATAATTGCCATTTTTATTACTGGTAGTATTTCTACCCATGTGTTTTGCAAAGATTTAAAGGAGTGGTTAACCTTTCACTTTTATTATGTTATAGAATAATTCTATGCAAGTTTTCGAATGGTCTTCATTGTTTATTTAGTATATATTTTTATTATTTGCCTTCTTCTGATTCTTTCCAGTTTTCAAATGGTCGGTCACTGACCCCATCTAAAAACAAATGCTCTGCGGACCCTAGCAGCGACTGAATCTGCAAACTGGGATTGGCTGAATAAAAAACTAAATAATGGAAAAACCAAAAATAAAAAACCAATGGCACATTGTCTCAGAATACCACTCTCCAACCCCTTTAAAGCTTTTATATCAACTGCAATAGAACAACACCACAGGCTATGATATCTTTAGGTTTATGCTGCAGACAAAACTAACACTATTTAATATCCAGGAACATACCTGTTTTTATAAAAGGGTGTTCTAGTCCTCTAGGAGGGACATTGTCTCATGTAACTGTTTAACCATTTCACTTCCTTTCAGCAAATCATGGCACCTACAGTTTTCATGCAGTTGCCAGGACTGTTCCTCTTACCTTTAACACGGTGATATTCCAAGCAAAACTTTCAATGGCTTTGTTGAGTTTTCTTCCTTTAATTCCTTCCTTAGTCCCTAGACTGTGCAGTTCTTCGTGAAATTCCATCCCTGCAAAAGGAACATTGTGATTTACAGGGGTTGCGTTTTGTAGAACAAAAATTGCAATTGTTTACAAGTAAAGCCATAACACTTCCACAATGAACTAATACTGCACCCCTGTACTATATATGCATTTACTGCATTTATTTGACCTTGTATCTCCTTGGTGACTTCAACACATAACATTATTAGGGTATCACTGGTCCATTAGTAAATAAAAAAAAAAAAAACAGCACTGCTATAGCTGAGTATCCTAAATAACTTAGTCCTAACATGGGTTGGTGGAATTTGTAGTTCATGAACAGGTTGACATCTCAGAGTTTTAAAGATAAAGTGCAGGCAGACCACAGGCTGACCACACATCTTTTAAAACAGGAATTTTTGAGCAATAAGATGTATGCTCTGCTGTAAAGTGATGGGTACCTTTAGTAATATACAGTATAAATGAAAACATGTAAAATATATCCTACTCTCCTTGGATTCATGCACTCAGCATCTGGTCTTTTGCCCTTTAAAGAAAACTATACCCTTCGGACAATGTAGGTCTCTATAAAAAGATATTGCATAAAACAACTCATATATAAAACCCCGTTTCATGTAAATAAACCATTTTCATAATAAAATACTTTTTCAGTAGCATGTGCCATTGGGTAATCATAAATAGAACATTGCCATTTTAAAAAATAAGGACAGCCTCCTGGGATCGTATGATTTCAATGGTGCTCACACACATACCAAACAAACTATAAAGTTAGGTCACATGAGCCAATCTGTTGCTCAAGTATTGATTTTTGCGGTATAGTTTTCCTTTAATGGTTACATGAAAATACTTATACTGGTTTGCTATAAACTCAGTGAAGCATAATCTGATGTACCTGCCAGGCATGTATAGTGGTGTTTGGTGATTAAATCAATACAGATAATGGATGAATACATTTTTACACATATTTTGATATCTGTAAAGTGTTGCTCAGGGGCCCACCTTTGGTTTTCTCATTAAAACCTATGTATTCCACGAAATATAACATTTCCATATAGTTTTCAATGAATATTGAAATTAGGGATGCACTGAATCCAGGATTCGGTTCGGGTTTCGGTCAGGATTCAGCCTTTTTTAGCAGGATTCCGATTCGGCCGATTCCTTCTCCCTGGCCAAACCGAATCCGAATCCTAATTTGCATATGCAAATTAGGGTGAGGGAGGGAAATCACGTGACTTTTTGGCACCAAACAAGGAAGTAAAAAAAATGTTCCCCTTCCCACCCCTAATTTGCATATGCAAATTAGGGGTTGCATTCGGTTCGGTATTCGGCTGAATCTTTCGGGAAGGATTCGGGGGTTCGGCCGAATCCAATATAGTGGATTCATTGCATCCCTAATTGAAATAAGAACAAGGATAAATCACCTGTTTTTTGGCATTGCAAGATCTTGTCATGAATCGTGTCTGCTGACTCAGCAAGGGTTCTACATTCTTGTATCATCTGGAAAAAAAACACACACGAGGAAAAAATGAATGCCTAGATGAGCATTATATTATATATTATATTACATACCAAAAGTTTACTTAAAGGTGAATTGTCCCTTTACTTAATAATCCTTCTAAATGAAGCCTGGGGTTGCAAAGAAAATGGGGTTCACAGATAAATAACATTTATCTATAAAACCTGTGTAATGATTGTATGCAAATTTGTAGTGGAGTGTAATATTCTGGCATAAAAAGAGACAAAAGGCTGCAACTTCCCCAGAGAAACTAGCACTGAATGACACTGTTTTTTTATTTTACACAATAGAGGTCTACTTTACTGCTAAAAATTCTCTGACACCAGATTTGTTCCCTGTGACCTTAAAGGAATTGTTCAGTATAAAAGTAAAAACTGGGTAAACAGATAGGCTGTGCAAAATAAAACATATTTTCAATATAGTTAGTTAGGCAAAAATGTAATGTATAAAGGCTGGAGTGACTGTAAGTCTAACCTAGCTTTTCAGCTCTCTTTTGTTTACACTGACTGGTTACCCTGGTTACCAGGCAGTAACCAATCAATGACTTGAGGGAGGGCCACATGGGTCATAACTGTTGCTTTTGAATCTGAGCTGAATGCTGAGGATCAATTGCAAACTCACTGAACAGTTATGTCCCATGTGGCCCCCCCTCAAGTCGCTGACTTACTCAGATTTAGAGAGCTGAAAAGCAGGATGTTGTGTTGTATTCTGTTATATTAGACATCCACTCACTCCAGCTTTTATATATTACATTTTTGGCTAACTAACTATATTAGAAACATTTTTTATTTTGCACAGCCTATCTATTTACCCAGTTTTTATTTTTACCCTGAACTGTTCCTTTAAAGGAAAACTATAACCCCCAAAAATATAGGTCTCTACAAAAAGATATTGCATAAAACAACTAATATGTAAAACCCTGCTTCATGTAAATAAACCATTTTCATAATAATATACTTTTTTAGTAGCATGTGCCATTGGGAAATCATAAATAGAAAATAGGCATTTTAAAAAATAAGGACAGCCTCATGGGATCCTAGGATCCAACGGTGCACACAAACATACCAAACAAACTATAAAGTTAGGTCACATGAGCCAATTAACAGACAGAGTTGTGTCTTTTGCTTCCACACTTCTTCCTGTTACAGTTAGAGTTGAAATATTTCTGGTCAGGTGATCTCTGAGGCAGCACACAGACCATCACAAAATGGTGATTCAAGGCAAGAGATGTAAAAGGGCAATATTTACTGAAATATATATATATTCCAGTTTGGTAAGATTATTTAATATGCCACTTAATTTGATCTGTTTCTCAAGTATTCATTTTGGGGGTATAGTTGTCCTTTAATGGGTTATGTCAAGTCTAACGTGGTTTAAAAATACACACATTTATAAATAAGCTGATTTGTTCTTTGTGGTGGATCATTCCCATGTTCAATATGCACGCAGTTAAATCCACAAGTACAGAGGAGAGAATTTTATAAGCACACCATTTATTTTCTTCCTATTTAGCACAGTTTTTTAGATTTATTCTATATTAAACACCTTTATTACTTACCTTATATGCACAAATACGCACACATCTTCTATTCATTTGTGGTTAATTTCACAAAAATTGCTGATTTGTGTCAGATATTAATGTTGTAAGCATTTTCCAAATTGCCAAGAACAGTGAGCAATTTTCTCAACTCTATTATCTGAGAGTTTGTGTTTCAGTTAAGCATCACAGTGGAATGAACGTGCTGTCACTTTTTTTAACCTACATGAATTTACTTTAGATGAGATCCAAGTGTTTTGTTTAAAAAAAAAACAAAAAAAAAAAAACAACACTTTATTACATGTTTAAAATGCAGAAACTGGAGCATAAAACACTCCTATGCAGGGTCAGACTAGGGTGCCCAGGGACCACTAAGGCTGCCACCTCAATTGCCTGTACAACCCCTCAGGGGCCCCATCCCCAATCATGAGCTCCACCAAAGGCCGTACCCACTGTCCCAATCCTCCACCCACCCCCTTGCTGCGTGTACCCTTTACTTCCTTCATCAATAAGGGGAGTTCGAGGGGAGCACCTAGTTTCTGGTAGGGGCAGGTCTGGGTAAATAGGTCCACAAGAGCCAGGGCCCTTTTTTCCCACAGTGTCCTGCTGGCCCAGGCTTGCTAAAAAACCCTTAAAACAAAGCAACATTTCAGAAAAGAGCTTGTGCCATAACTGTTATACCACTCTAGGGAATGTTTGAAAAGGGAATGCAATACCCGTCACTGGGTAAGCTTCACTGAAAAGGAAAAGTCCCTACCATATCTGAAACCATAAACTCTCCCTAATGGTATTAACTAAACAAAGGAAACTGGCTAATAACGGATACCAGTAATAATGTTAAATGTTTAGATAACGGAGGCGAAACAAAAACAGAACAGACTTCCGCAGAAAATTACAGGAAACATTTTTGGTGGGAACATGTTTTAATACAAGTTTAGCAAAATGACTCTGTTGCCGAAGAGGTGCTTTGAAGGCATCATAAAACTGAATGTTTAGTGGAAGAAACTGTGAAGATTGCTTTCATCAAAGCCTGCAGCAGAAATGTTACAAGCCAAACAGAAGGCAAATCAGAGTTGCTTCAGATAAACTGAATAGAGTACATTGCCATGGGGCAGGTTTTACAGTATTTGAACTGGGATAGGCTAAAATGTTTAAACAAAACAATTATCAAAGAAGATACAAATGTCAATTTGTCAGAAATTGAGCAGCAAAGTTAAGTAGCAGCACTAATATATGAACTGGTATGAGTCTCTGCAGCAGGGAAATTCAATTTGAAGTACCTTCTGATCTGATGCCTGAGAACCAATAATCCCATCTGGCATACCATACATGTGGCCACTCTCTGGCCAAACCAAAAAATCAGGGGTGCAATACAAAATGAGGCGAGTTGAAAAACAAAAAAAAAGGGGTGGGAGCACTCCAATTCTAAGTAAGTTAGAGACCGCCATATGGAGTTTACCTTGACATGGTATAGTGGCTTATCAACTTTATGATCATAATTTGTAACTATAAACCCCTGTTTTTGTAAATACATGCATGTTCATAGATACTGGATTACTTATGAAACAGGGGACCAGTGAATGTGCATTGATCAATACCCCTTTTTTTCTCTATCTTTGGATTAGAAAAGTCACTCCTGGTACCTTTAAAAGTAAAAAAAAAAGCCATTTTTTTTAACAAGAAATTTGACTCTTCTAGAGAGAGAGAGAGTACATTTGCGACCTCCGCTCTAGCAGTGCAGCCCCCCTCTGGCTCAGGAAAGGTAAGAGCTGGGGGGCGGCTCTTTAGCCAGAAATGCCTCTGCAGAAAAGGACAGGGACCTAATCAGATAACTGAGATTTCCAAGTTATTTGGAGAAAGAGCAAGTATTGTACCGGTTATACAGAATTCTCTGGATCTGAGGTTTTCTAGATAACTGATCTTTTCATTATTTGGAGCTTTCTGTATAATGGATTCCAAGAGCTTGGAGATATATATATATATATATATCAAAAAACAGCACCAAGGGTCTTGCACGGTCCAAAAAAGATATATTTTTGCATATGCAGAACTGACATTTTGGTTGTCTGTGCATGGGGGCAGCTCATTGGAAAGTGGTGCTGTTCTATACATTTTTCTATGACTATTTTACTAGGTAATACATTCCAATATATTGTATCTTGAAAATCACAGTGAAACTTTCCTCAGAAAAATACCATC
Organism: Xenopus borealis; assembly: GCA_024363595.1. Taxonomy (NCBI): domain Eukaryota; kingdom Metazoa; phylum Chordata; class Amphibia; order Anura; family Pipidae; genus Xenopus; species Xenopus borealis. The sequence continues at coordinate 86,811,029 of CM044447.1, read as the reverse complement.
AAGCTCACTACAGAGATAATCCTAATGCAGGATAATCATCTTTGACAAGCAATGAGAAGTACATTCAAGCCCATTTAGAGACTCTAACAAATTCCATTTAGATGGCATGTATCTGTTATGATGATCCCACCAAGACTTCTCTCAGATGTTTGTTTACATTGCACAAATACTAAGCTTTCAGGGAAATCTAGGGAGCCCTGTGTCATGAGCCATGTGTTTTTGAACTTAGAGTTAAGGCCAACAGCTATGGTGGTCTGGTGGGGTTTGGAAGCATGAAAACCATGAGTGTGCTGGATTCATTAAAGAGATGTATACCCTATTATAGTAATAAGATAGCTCATATAAAGCACAAAGCATAGTTATTATAGAACTCAATAAGTACCAAGGACTAAAGGCATTTTTGAAGAAAAAGGGTGGCTCTATTACTTATGTAAATTCTTAATTGTTTCGGTCATTTTGTCTACCCACTGTACACTTATGGCACAGACTAACAGTTCCAAAAGCTTCCGTGGTAATTTATGATGGCAACAAAAGTGAGCAAAGGGCAACTTCACAAGTTCACTGTGAGAATGTCATGTTCACCTGATTCTTGACTCAACTGCAAGTGCAAATTGACTTAAAGGAAAACTATACCCCTCGAATATACTTTTTTAGTAGCATGTGCCATTGGGTAATCATAAATAGAAATAGCCATTTTAAAAAATAAGGACAGCCTCCTGGGATCGTATGATTCAACGGTGCACACAAACATACCAAACAAACTATAAGGTTAGGTCACATGTCTTTTGCTTCCTCACTTGTTCCTGTTACAGTTAAGAGTTGAAATATTTCTGTTCAGGTGATCTCTGAGGCAGCACACAGACCATCCCAAAATGGTGGTTCAAGGCAAGAGATGTAAAAGGGCAATATTTACTTAAATATATATACCAGGTAGGTAAGATTCTTTAATATGTTGCTCAAGTATTCATTTTCGGGGTATAGTTTTCCTTTAAGCCACTGAGGGAACCCTGAAGATATCACCTGATTCAGTGATGGGGGTTGTCAATTTGCACAGCAGCTCTTGATTTGGGAATAGAAGCAGGATGAAGGCAGCAGCTGCAAGGGCAACTATTGAAGTGCAAGTAGCACATTTTGACATGTGCCATTGATAAATCAGTTTTTACACGCAATGATTATGTGGAAATTTGTGCAACAGTAACTGCACTTGCAGGTTGTAAATGACCCCTTCTTGTTTGATGTTCTGAATTTCAGCAATAATGATATGGATGTGTCTTTCTCTAGTGGCAGGTGATGATAGAAACTGAGTGCTCTAAGATTCTAAGAGAGCCAAAGCTCAGCATGTATTCCCACAACAGTGAAAAATGTAATAAACACCTTATGCTTTTCTCATACCTAGTCCTATATATCTAAGCCCCAGATATTACTTAATGTAAATGCTAAAGACTCAGGGCAAGTACTACCAGTCATGGCCGACATACAAATGATCCTTGCAGAAACAGAAACCTTTATTTGTCTCTATGGCACCATATAGCCTGCTGAGGACAGCTTACATCCTGAATGTGACCGATTTGTAGCCTTGTGTGTTTGTATTACTTTGACAGCCAGAATAACATACTCATTAAGGGTCTGCCATCAAGTCCTGCTTTCTGGCCTGAATGTGATGTGTGTTTATAGAGAGTTGAGACGGAGATCCTACCATCTATTTTTGGCCAGATGAGGAGGTATAGGTCAAAAGATTTATTTCCAGGAAATCATGTCTTGCTTCCTAGTTAGACTCTAATAATATCAAACACATTTCTGGTGCTGTATTATAAACAATATACAGCACTACCCTCAGTGACTTTAGTGTTTAGTGCTTTAACCCTCTGGATTCTACAGCTCCCCTATACAAGTACCATTGTGCTGACTCATAGTTTCTCATTTACACTGTGTTGCATGTTTACAGGCAAAAAACAGCACAGCAGAAGCAAACCCCTGTAGCAAAAGGATGAAGTACTATTAAAAGCATAAATGTCAAATTGCAGAGAGTTACACTGCAATGTAAGTTCTTTTGCCTAACTTGAGATTTTGGGTTAATAAATATCTTAATATTTATATGTTACATTAAATCGGGTTAAAAAAAGACAAAGTCCATCAAGTTCAGTCCCTTCAAATGAAAACCCAGCATCCATACACACACACAGCACTCCATACCTTCACATAAATTATATATATAACCATATCTATGCTAACTATAGCTTTCAGTATCACAATAGCCTTTGATATTATTGTATGTCTGTCCAAGACATCATCCAAGCCACTAACAAATGCATTAACAGAATAAGCATTCCACAACCTCACTGTCCTCACTGTGAAGAACCACCTACGCTGCTTCAAATGAAAGTCCTTTTCTTCTAGTCTGAAGGGGTGGCCTCTGGTGCGGTGATCCTCTTTATGGGTAAAAAGGTCCCCTGCTATTTGTCTATAATGTCCTCTAATGTACTTGAAAAGTATAATCATGTCCCTTCACAAGCGCCTTTTTTCCAGAGAAAACAACCACAACCATGACAGTCTACCATCATAATTTAAATCTTCCATCCCTCTAACCAGTTTAGTTGCACGTCTCTGCACTCTCTCCAGCTCATTTATTTCGCTCTTAAGGACTGGAGTCCATAACTGCACTGCATACTCCAGGTGAGGCCTTACCAGGGACATATAAAGAGGAATATTTATGTTTTCATTCCGTGAGTTAACACCCTTTTTTATGCAAGACAGAACTTTATTTGCTTTAGTGGCCATAGAAAAACCCCTAGATCCTTCTCAGTTAAAGGACCAGTAACATCAAAAAATAAAATAGTTTTAAAGTAATGAAAATATAATGCAGTGTTGCCCTGCACTGGTAAAACTGCAGTGTTTGCTTCGGAAGCACTACTATCGTTTATATAAATAAGCTGCTGTGTTGCAATGGGGGCAGCCATTCAAAGGAGAAAAGGCTCAAGTTACACAGCAGATAATGTTATCTGTTATCCATTACTTATCCTGTGCCATATAGCCATTTTTCAATTTCTGCCATTGCTACTTAGCAGCTTGTTTATATGAACTATAGTAGTGTTTCTGAAGCAAACACATATGTTTTAAAAGCACAGGGCAAGACTACATGATATATTCTTTACTTTAAAACACTTAATTTTTTTTTGGTGTTACTGTCCCTTTAAGGAAACTCCCAACACACTGCCATTTAGTGTATAACTTACATTTATATTATTTTTGCCAAAGTGCATAACCTTGCATTTATCAACATTGAACCTAATTTTCCAGTTTGCTTCCCAGAACCTATAGTATCATCTGCAAGAATAGAAACAGTACTTTCAATTTCCACCTCTAGGTCATTAATAAACACGTTGAAAAGCAAAGGACCTTGTACAGAGCCCTGCGGTACTCCACTAGAAGATGTTCCATTTACCACCACTCTTTGTAATCTTTCTTTTAGTCAGTTCTCTATCCAGGTTCAGATCTACATTCCTTAATTTGACCAGTAACTTTCTGTGTGTCTCTGTATCAAATTCTTTAGCAAAGTCTAAGTAAATCACATCCACTGCCATCCCAAAATTGAGGTCCCTGCTCACCTTCTTGTAAAAAGAAATTAAGTTAGTCTGGCAAGATCTATTACGCATAAAACCATGCTGGCACAAACTCATAGTATTATGATTTACTATTAAAGTGGACCTGTCACCCAAAAAAATATTCAAAATCACTATTTTATCACATTAGTCAAGCAAAATGAACATTAATTACACTATATAAATAATTTTAATCTTGTTTTCTTCAGTCTGGGAATTCATAATTATAGCAAGCAGGCAGGAGCCATTTTGTGGACACTGTTATTAAGGCAAGCCTTGTATCATCTCAGAATCTTGTTTGTGCACCAGAATGGGGGACCCGATGTCTATCCCCATGTCCTGGCTACACAATTAAATGGTTAAGAGAACTGGGGGAATGTGAGGGGAGCAGTGACATATAGGAAGTGCTGAATGGAAAGTGAAAGTAATTGTCTGCCACGCCTCTATGCCTAAGGCATAGAGGAGTGGCAGACAATATTTGATTGACAGCTGAGCTTTTTAAATGAGCTTAAAACAGCTATGAATGCTTTAATTAAAATTTGAAATTGGATTTCATGTTTGATTTGAAAAGGACTTTTATTATACAGATTTTTGTGTCTGGGTGACAGGTCCACTTTAAGTCCAGTATCCTATCCTTTATTAACCCTTCAAAAAGCTTTCCTAGCACTTCAGACATCAGACTAACTGGCCTATAGTTTTGAGAATGGGAGTAGCACCACATTAGCAATTTGCCGGTTTCTCTGCACCATGCCAGACCTCAATGAATCCTGAAAAATTAAGTTAAGTTGGAAATCACAGAGCTAAGCTCGCTAAGTACCCTGGGTTGAATATCATCTGTCCCCAGACCTTAATTTATCTGAACATGTTCTAGTGTCTTTTGAATTTCCTCACATGTGAACCATGCAACATTAGTTGTAATACTAGACTTAGGACTATGATGAAGGAAACCGCTGGTTCCTCATTTGTATAGAGAGACAAAAAAATAGGAGTTCAGAATCTCAGCTTTTTTTTGTTCTCATCAACCAGCTGACTCCCCTCTGAAACGGTCCCACCATTTACATATATAAAAACTAGTTTTTGATTCTTTATACTGCTTGCTGCAATATCCTTTTCCAAATTTTAGCTAGGATGATTTATTGACCCTTGTAAGCACGTCTTTTCTTACCCACCTCAAAGCCAACACTTCTATTAAACCAAACAGGTTTTGCTTTGCAACATGTTCCTTGCTTACAAGGGGAATATACTGACATGTATATTTATTAAGTAGCCTTTTAAAGGCTTCCCATTTTTATACAGTTTTTAACCTTGTGAAAAGCATTTCCCAATTAATATGTTGCAGAGATGCCCTTATACTGTCAAAGTTTGCATGTATAAAACTTAGGGGCAGATTTACTATTGGTCGAATTTTGAAATGAAAAAAATTCCAAAATTCGACCATGTGAGACTTCGAAGGATTTTACTGCAATTCGATTGTTCGAATGATCGAATAGGAAATATTCGATCGATAAATCGTTCAAATCGATCCAACCGTTTTTTTTTCGATCAATCCAATATTTTTTATTCGATCAAATTTAATGAAACCCAATTCAGTAGATTTGATCTGGCGAACTAGGTAGTCGAATAAAAATTTAAAGGGGAAGTACTTTGACAGTCGAATGGTCGAATATTCAAATGAAATTTTATTCGAATCATTCAATTAGATCGAATTTTAAAAATTCACTGATCGAAGTGGTCTTCAGAATCATTCAAAAATTCAATTTTTTTTTAAATTCGATCGAACTTCAAATCCTTCATGTGAATTTAGTAAATCTGCCCCCTAGTGTTTTAGTTACTGCCTTATAGAATTGCGTCTGCAACAGAATCTCAAAGGAAACAATGTTATGATCACTATTCCCTAAATGCTCACCCACACAAATGCTAGAGATGAGTTCAGTATTATTAGTTATTATAAGATCCAAAAGAGAGTTATTGCTAGTAGGTTCTTGAACGAGCTGGATTAAAAAGTGGTCATTCAGCATATTTACAAACCTCATTTGTCATCCCATTCAATCCCATTCAATGTCTGGATAAATGAAGTCACCAATAGTAATAATTTGACCTAGTTGTGAAGCCGCTTCTATTTGTAAAAGTAGCTGGGCTTCATACTCATCACTTATACGAGGTGGTTTATAGCATACACCAATGATAATTTTCTTTGTAACCTTTTTCCCAGTCAAAATCTCTACCCAGAGAGATTCCACAACCTCACCTGTGCCAGCAATGGTTATTTCTTTAGTGCATGGCTTTAATTCAGGCTTTACATACAAACACACTCCTCCCCCCTTTTTAATCCCTCTGTCCCTCCTAAAAAGGGTGTAACTATTTAAATTCACAGTCCAGTCACATGTTTCATCCCACCAGGTCTCGGTGATATGTACTGTATAACTGTTAAACTAATACAAGTATGGGATCTGTTACCCGGAAACCCGATATTTAGAAAGCTCAAAATTATGGGAAGGCCATCTCCAAAATATAGTCCACTTTAATCAAATAATTTAATTTTAAAAATGACTTCCTTTCTCTCTATAATCATAAAACAGGTCCAAATTACAGAAAGACCACAGGTCCCAAGCTTTCTGTATAACAGGTCCCATACCTGTACTGATAATTGATAATGATTGTAAAACCCCAACTGTATATACCTTGTTTCTCGTGAGTCTTTGTAAGGAGCTAATAAGGTTGGACTTCCAAGGGTTGTTTGAACTGAAAATACATTGGTTTATATAAAGAACAAGAAGTTGCTTCCTGGCTGAGGGATCTGGATCCTACACCAGACCCAAGATTAATTTAGGCCAGCCCAAAGTATGAGGTAAGTAACTGCTTCACTTGGGCCTAAATTACTGCCTAACTGAGAAGCCATCACATCCCTTAGTACTTGAAAATCACATGTTTAATCAGTGCAGTTTTCAGGTTCCCACAGGAGTAGCATTTCCAAAAGATAAGCTCAGCTCTTAAGATAGCTCTTATATCACATCATACACATGTACAAAAAACTATGCACACATATACAGATTAAATGTTGTTTCAAGTATTTTCAGAGGATTTAGAAAAGAACAAAAGACAATTTACCAATTCATAGGCAGTGAGAAGTTTTTTCTGAACATCTGGGATTGCTCCTACTGGCTCCAGATAAGGGTAGTTGTCCTTCATGTTGAGGAAAACGAATGGTGTGTTGTCACTATTTACGAGACGTGTGGCCAAGAACAAAATGCACTGTTTTAGACTTGCACTGGTTGGCAGACCACAGAGCTCCTTCAGCGAGACCAATGCATTCTAAAATGACAGGAAAAAGTAAGCCATCAGAGGAACAAATATGTTGGTTTCCCTTTAATCCCCAGTGGAACAGTAATCTTGTCAGCAAGGTGCAGAGAAATATTGCTTTATTCTGTATTACAGCCCAGAAGCCAAAAGCATTGTGGAAAACTAAATTCTAAAATCCAATAAGCTGCCTTAGAAAGAAAAAAATGATAAAATGCCAATGCATAATAATTCTAATTGCTAAATGCCAGCCAGGAGTATTACAGAGCCAGTTGGCATGTTCCTAAGATGTATGTATCAGCAGGAGTGAGGGGATGGCTTGTTTAAACTCTCTCACTCTTGCTCATATTTGTGACTCCGCCAAGATCCAAACAACTATAGAACAAAAGTACAGCAAAAAGGTTAGAAATCAAATAACTAAAGCTTCACATGTGTTTATCATTAGCTAGTAGATAGGTAGCCCAAACATGGTAGAGACAGTCATTTATTTTGCATGGGGTAGGGTGCAAGCTGCCATATTTTTTTGCACTTTACCTCCTTCTCTATGGTTAAGCTGCAAAAGACACATGCCCTTGCAGTCCCCTTGATGAATACATTGCTGCCTGTGTTTGGTAGCGCTTTATGCATAAGAGACACATCCTGCCCTCTAACTAGAATATAGCGGATAAGAACAGGGTTTCTTTGCACCCAGCAGAACTATCCTTCCCACTTCAAACCAGTCCTGTAGCATCATCTTTGATGAAATGTCAACCTCATTTTCTTCATGATTTGCAACAAGCCCTAACACCTGTTCTGAGCACACTGAGAATGTAAGTCAATGTAAGTCAAGATGGAACCCTCCCTGTCTACAACTTTGAAGGTCTAAAGCAGTGGTCCTCAAACTTGGCCCTCCAGCTGGTAAGGAACTACAAGTCCCACAATGCAATGATGGAGTCTGACAGCCACAGTCAGGCAAATGCATTGTGGGACTTGTAGTTCCTTAACAGCTGGAGGGCCAAGTTTGAAGACCACTGGTCTAAAGCATTGTAGAGTTTCTGAACCTTTTTTCATGGTGCAGTAAGTTCAGTATATAAATATGGCATTTCTGACCATATTTGTTTAAAGGGTTTAGTTCTTCTTTGAAGGAATTGTTTAGTATAAAAATAAAAAATGGGTAAATAGGCTGTGCAAAATAAAAAAATAAAAAAAATGTACAAAGGCTGTAGTGACGGGATGTCTAACATAATAGCCGTATTGTGGCTATTATGTTAGACATCCCGTCACTACAGCCTTTGTACATTTTTTTTATTTTTTTATTTTGCACAGCCTATTTACCCATTTTTTATTTTTATACTAAACAATTCCTTCAAAGAAGAACTAAACCCTTTAAACAAATATGGTCAGAAATGCCATATTTATATACTGAACTTACTGCAGGAACTTACTTCCTGCTTGGTTTCCAGTAATTGGTTACAAGGCGTAACCAATTAGCAACTTGAGGGGGCCAAAACTGTTGACTTTAAATCTGAGCTGCATACTAAGGATCAATTGCAAATTGAACAGTTATGCCCCATGTAGCCCACCTTAAAGGAGAACTAAACCCAAAAATGAATAGAGCTAAAAATGCCATGTTTTATTTACTAAACTTATTGCAGCAGCCTAAAGTTTCAGCTTGTCAATAGCAGCAATGATCCAGGACTTCAAACTTGTGGGGTCACCATCTTGCAAAGTATCTGTGACACTCACATGCTCAGTGGGCTCTGAGCAGCTGTTGAGAAGCTAAGCTTTGGGGTCGTCACTAATTATCAAGCCCAAAATGAGATTGTCCTGTCATATAAGATGATGCTACAGGGCTGATTATTAAATTCTGATGTTAGTTGCACTGGTTTTTACGCTGCTGTGTAGTAATTATCCTATTAATTAATGATCAGCCTTATACTATATATTTCTATTCTATGTGTACTGTATATTGTGAGTGGGTCCCTAAGCTCAGTAAGTGACAGCAGCACAGAGCATGTGAATCAGTGAATCAGTAGAAAAGAAGATGGGGAGATACTGGGACATCTTTGGAGACACAGATCTTTACTGATAAAGGGCTGTGGTTGCCTTTGGCTGATACAGAAGCCCAAAACATAATTTACAACATTTCTAGTTACTTCTTTAGATTAACTTTCCTTGCTAACTCAGAGTTAAGGTGGCCATACATTGAGAGATCCGCTCATTTGGGCCAAACGAGAGCGAATCTCTCCCCGATATGCCCACCTTGAGGTGGGCGATATCGGGCTGATCCGATCGTGGGCCCTAGGGCCCAACGATCGGATCACAATGCAGGGCATACAGGTGGTCGGATCGCGGGACCGCATCAACGGACAGATGAAGCCGCGATCCGACGGGATTTTTAATCCTGCCCGATCGACATCTGGCCGACTTTCAGAGTAGCCTGTCTGAGGGCCCCATACACGCGCCGATAATCTGCCGACTCAGACTTTTATCGGCCCGTGTATGGCCACCTTTAGAGAATTGAAAAGCAAGAAGTAGTGTTCTGGTTATTATGCTAGGCATTCAGTCACTCCAGCCTTTATACATTACATTTTTGGCTAACTAGCTATAATAGAATTTTTTTTTTATTTTGCACAGCCTATCTATTTATCCTGTTTTTATTTTAAAACTGAACTGTTCCTTTAAAGCCAGAGTCATTGATCCTGGATGATTTCCTTACTACTTCCCCAAGGACACAGTTTTAATTTTGCTAATTAAAAATGTCATCTTTTTTGAATAGGGCTTGTATAATGTCATCTATAATACATGCTATTATAATAAAGAAAAATGACAAGCAGTAATTTAGGGCAGAGCAAAATATTTCATGTGGAATTGCTAGCAAGTAGCATAAATTTCAGCTTCTAAAAACACTCAGCATTATTTCTGACATGCACATTTGAAGTTTTCAGAATAAATTACCAGTGTTAAGTAAATGGAATTTAAAGCAGGAATTAATCTTGTTTTCAGGGTACCATTGATTATCCATATCACACATGGCATCTCTCTGGAGACAAGAATCTAATATGTTCTGCCAGGTGGAAACAGATTTTTCTTTTTATATGTTATATGTATTGAATGTTTTTGCTGGACATGTGTTTCCTGGTTATTGCTATTATTATATTGTACAAATATCATCCCACCCCTAACTACAGTAACACTAAAACATGAAAGTGTTTTAAAGTAATGAAAATATAATGTACAGTTGCCCTGCACTGGTAAAATGGATCGGTTTGCTTTAGAAACACTACCATACTTCATATAAACAAACTGTTGTGTAGCAATGGCTGAAACTTGAAAAATGGCTATGTTGCACAGGTTAAATAGTGGATGACAGCATTATGTTCTACAGAGCTTATGTTCTGTGTAACTTTTCTTTTTTGCCTTTTCAGCCTTTTCTCCTTTGACGGCTGCCCCCGTTGATACACAGCAGCTTATTTATATAAAGTATAGTAGTGTTTCTTTAGCAAACACAGCAGTACTACCAGTGCAGGGCAACACTGCATTATAATTTTATTACTTTAAAAATCTTATTTTTTTGGTGTTACTGTTCCTTTACTATATATACAGGTATGAGACCTGTTATACAGAATGCTCGGGACTGGGGGTTTTCTGGATAAGTGATATGATATACAGGGTTATGGAAGATAGCTCATTATACAAGTTGATCCAGGGACTAGTCCGATTGCCTTTTTGGAGTCAGGAAGGAATTTTTTCCCCCCTCTGAGGCAAATCGGAGAGGCTTAGGGTGGGGTTTTTGCCTTCCTCTGGATCAACTAGCAGTTAGGCAGTTAAAATTAAAAAAAAAAAAAAAAAAGGTTGAACTTGATGGACGCGAGTCTTTTTTCAGCCTAACTTACTATGTTACTATGTTACATTATTTAATAATCTACATTAATCATACCTTAAAGGGATACTGTCATGGGAAAACGTTAAAACACGCCAGTTAAAAGTGCTACCCCAGCAGACTACTGCACTGAAATCCATTTCTAAAAAGAGCAAACTGATTTTTTTATATTCAGTTTTGAAATCTGACATGGGGCTAGACATTTTGCCAATTTCCTAGCTGCCCTGGTCATGTGACTTGTGCCAGCACTTTAGGAGGGAACTGCTTTCTGGCAGGCTGTTGTTTCTCCTTCTCAATGTAACTGAATGGAACGCAGTGGGTCATGGGTTTTTACTATTGAGTGCTGTTCTTAGATCTACCAGGCAGCTATACAGCATTAAAGAGTGATTGACGTTTATCAGAGCACAAGTCACATGACTTGGGGCAGCTGGGAAATTGACAATGTGTTTAGACCCATGTCAGATTTCAAAATTAAGTATAAAATCTATTGCTTTTTTGAGAAATGGATTTCAATGCAGAAATCTGCTGGAGCACTATTAACTGATGCATCTTGAAAACATTTTTTTCCCATGACAGTATACCTTTAAGTCTTTTATATTTAATGTAAACATTGAGTACAAGCAATAGAATAGTTTTCCTTCAAGTAAGGATTAATTATATCTTAGCTGGGTTTGAGTAAAAGGTAATATTGTTTTATTGCATTTATTACAGAGAAAAGGGAAATATGTTAGCACTTTGAATTATTTTATTGAAATTGAATCTGTGGGAAAAAGTCAGTGTGGGAAGAGACTCGATAAAATCATTTGAAAATTCAAATGCAATGCCCGAAAACCCCAGCTGTTTTTTGGGATTTTGAGAAGTGTGTTCATCAAATTGTGAACTCTAACTTTCACCATTGATACATTTAGGCATCTAAAAATCCCACTGGAATAAAGTGAAAGTGGTAGAATTTTTCTGCAGTCAGTTCTAATATTACATTTTGATGAATTGGTCCCTTAATTTATGGTGATCCAAAAAATGGAAAGATGCCTTATCCGGAAAACTGATAAACCTAGTGTATGCACTTTAGATTTTACCTTGCCATAGTAAGCCTTTCTTTCTGTCTAATCCTAGCTTTCTCTAAAATCACTCGTGGCAGTCTCAGCTGATTGACAATAAACCAATAAAAGGGGCCTTTTTAATACATAGAGACATTAAAAATTGTGAAAGCAAGCACTGCCCACCATGTGTACTTATAATCTGTACAGAAAACAAGACCACTTTCAACAATTATATTTCACATTTTATTCAGATTTTTTGGATACTAATATGTGGAAAATGTAAGTACTTATTGATTTATTAATATTTATCAAAGCAGCTAACTGATAAATACAGTGTCTTTGTGAGAAGCCGTGACGCTTCAGGTTTGTTAGTATTTTGCCATGCTTATCTCTAGGGAGAAAGCTGCAGTTGCACCTCTCTGATAAATCTGTCAGTAATCAGACTTCCAGTTCTAAATTTAGTGCTGCTGGTGCTGAGCTGCAAACACACAAGCTGACAGGAAAAGGTAGATGCAGAATTATCTACTGATTTTGTGCCCATTTGAAATGTGTTCACTTCCAGTAAAGAGCTGAAGAGAGATTTGTTTAGCATGATAACTCCTTAAGCTACTTTGTATTATTATTACAATGCAAGGTTTCTTTTCTTGGTTTTCTCTGAGGGATTAAAGCTGTTACAGAATAGGCAATGGTTGTAGCATCTAATATCATAAGGTTAACCTACCTAGGCCAAAGTTCAATCTGACTATAAAATACACATACAATCATATGTTATTTTGCTTATAGAGCACATAAGAATGTAAGATGTTCTTACCTGCATGTTTTCCCTCAGATCAGAAGCTTCCCTCAGAGGGTGAATAGCAAGTTTAAAGATGTCATCTACAGTTTTAAGGCCAGTATTTCTCAGCATGGTATACTCTCTTGCTTTCTTCCCTATTCTGGCAGACAAGCCTCTCTTTTGGGCCTTTCCTCCTCCTCCACGGTTGGTGATAGCCACATGAACAAATAGTTTGGCATGCTCCAGTGTATCTCCCACAAAAGAGCGCAGGGGAACATGTCGGTATCCAGGTTGCAAGCAATCAACAGGTATTGTGTACTGACCAATAAACTCATCTCCAATGTAGTCATCATCAAGAACCATGAAACGAACCATAGCTAACTCTGGAAGGTTTATTTGAAACTCAAAGCTTTCATCAAAAATGGGGTTGTCACCATTTTGTTGCACAGTCTTAGTTCTCTGCTCTGCACAGTCAGCAGGAATGCCATGAATTTCTATGCAAATATATGGGTCAATTACATCCCCCTTCGCACAGGCTCCTTTGGGTTTTGGAAAGTTCTGCCCGCTAATTATCTTTATGTGTAAGATCTGAGGTGACACACCGGGTACCATGCCTTTGGTGTTTGCGCTAAAATAAGAAATCTCATCTCGCATTATGGAAGGACGAAGTACATACCCACATCCTCCATTCTGCATGAACCAGCCAATGTTAAGATCCATCATTGGACCAGGTGTCTGGTAATTCATAGCTACAATCTGGCATCCACAATTCCAAAAATCTTGTGGGTTTAAGTTACTGGAGTCTATCCTCATTGGACTTGGATATACTCTAGATAGAAATTTTTTATTGTAGTTTACAAACTCCTCTGGATACTCATTGGCAATTCGGCTGGCTTGGCTCTCGCTAAAAGAGCAAATTTCTCCATAATTTGGACTTTTCATAGTAGCATCAAAATCCCTGTACTGCACTGATTTACAAATTGACACCAAGTCTGAAAGTTCTTTGCAAAGTGTGATTAGCCTCTGCTCTCCAAAGTAGTCCTCTGACATCCGGCGAGACATTTCAGCTTCTTCATCTTCATCTGTTACTTCCCCTTCCAGAAGATCATAGTCAGAAGGTAGCTTCTTTCCTTTCACGATGATCCTTTTTTTCAGTTTTTCTGGAGATGGTAGGTAGGACTCTAGTGGAGAAGGCATTTCTGTATAAAGTTTACTTCCAAATATCTTTTTAATGTGTTGCACCATAACTTTTTGTTGTTGCACTGAACAGTGGTTTCCAATGCAAAGAATAAGGGGAAACTCAGAAGAAATAAAGGCATATTTATTAATAACCTCAATTACATTGTGAAAGGCAAGAGGTGATGTCATACTGTTGCGGTTGCAAATTATTGGCTCATTGTCTGGTCCATCACTGACATCCAGCTCAATGCTTCTGCACGACATTTTCAGAGCCCTTACATATCCATTGATGTCTGCTGGTCCTCTGAATTGGTCTTCTATTAAGTAGGTGTTATGAGAGGAGTTAATGTAGTAGTGTGATAATGGTTGTGTCATATCCTGACAAACTTTTTTGTGGACAGGATCAAATACATCACATTCATGGGACAGTAGATACTGAGTGAAGCCATCTATTGTAAGAAAACCTTTCAAGCAACCTTCCTGAGACAATTCATATTTTTGAATGATATACAGGCACATTTCTTCTGTCACCTGAGTCATCCCCTGTTCAGATTCCAAAAACAACATCAAGTCATTTGCATCTAAATATTCCTTGTTTTTTGAAATTTGCACTAGTAAAAAGTACACCTCTGGCCTTGTGCATAGCTCACAAAATGCTTCATAGAATTCCTCTTCGGTCACCCTGGTAGTTAATTTTTCCTTGCTCTTTTGAATTTCTTTAAATTTTAATCTAACTTTTGCTTCTTTGATTGCAGGGTTGAGTTGTTTAATCAATTCTACTGCTGTATCTTCCAGCATGATCCCATTCCCATCTACATCAGCAGCTTCAAACAAAGATTTTAACCATTCTATTCGTGGCGAATTCTGCCCACCTTCTACTAAGTCCAAAGGTTGTTTGCTGTGGGAAACCAAGTACCTTATGCCTGATACCCAAATATTGGCCACATCGGTGGAATTAGCCACCAGGTCCAGTGACTCATAATTCTCCCCATGAATTATGGAGAGTGCACAGTCCTCACAAATTTGATCTGCCAAGCCATTATTTCTAAATGTCTCTGTGTTCTTTCCAAGTCTAATTTCTTTGATGGCAGAAATATCCAACTTGGCCTTTTCAGGGTCCTTCTTTGAAGGCTCCCAACGCAAAGCCTGCAAGTCAGGATCCAGAGTGAAGAAACGGCTGTAAATGCGTGAATTTGGCCGTACTTTTTTCAGTTCACAGCCTCCTTGCATAAAACTAATGCAGTCATTGGCACTGCTAATTTTCTTCTCTGATGGCATGCTACTAAAAGAAACCGTTTTCTTTCTACCTGGCTTTTGGTTGGCCGGATCCTGTGACATACAAAAAGAACAAAATATAAATTTAGTCAAAAATAATTGAAGCAGCATTTGCTATATTACATTATTATGACCTTTACTTAACTGCTTACCATTAAAAAAATCCTTTTTTTTAAATCCAATTTTCATCATTCAAGCATACGTTGCTAGTATGACTTCAACTGATTTAAATGCAATAAAAATATGAATGAAGTTAAACCAGCAAGATATATTTGAATCCTAATGAAAAGTCTTCAATTATTAAAGAGACACATGAATTAATATAATCATCAATGAATTAAAATCACGCAGTAGTGTTGACTGATGTAATGTCACATGCATTTGAACACAGTTGTCAGAATTACAATAGCATTTTGTTCTCAAAATCCATCTCCACGCGAGCACTGAGCATTTATGCTTTGAATTGCAAAACACAAAAGCATAAAAGCCAACAACTCTCCCAAGAGAGATATAATGGTGTTGTCATAGTTCGTATTTACATTCTCTGACAATACAAAGCAAGCAATAGTTCCTGTGCACAAAATCTACTGTATTTCTTATTCATAGTGAAAGAAGAGCGGCATGCGGTGAAAAGATTTTGGCATATAGTTCCACTATAAAGCATATTTCGTATCTCATTTCACTGAATGTATAAATGTAAGTGTGCACGCCCACATCACAGAATCCTCCAGCTGTGTGGAAAGTTTTATTGTTAATTATTACTATTGTAAATGATTGTTTTCTCTTAGATCTTTTTAGATCTTTTTCAGAATTTTACATTCAGAAATTTTCACTATTTCACTGAAATATTAAAATATTTGCATCTATATAAAAGCCACAATCAGTATTAAAAAATTGTTTGGTAATAAAGTTTTACCTAATAGTAAATTATGTAAAAATAATCTTTTTTACAGTGAAAAAAAAGGATAAAACAAAAGACAAAAAAAGCATTTTTTTACAAAAGTTAGTAAATATGTCCTAAGCAGCAACAAGCAAAGTATTCCTGAGAGAGTTATGAAGGGACATACTCAAGCACTGACACTTAAAGGTGACAAAATGTAGTTTTATAAATGACTATTTTTTTTCACACTAACTGCATGACAGAAAAAAGCATCTTGAAACATCTGTTCCTAATGACAGAACCAAAATCAAAAACCCTAAAACAAAGCAAAAACCCTGCTGTTTTACTGGGATCATGGCAATTCTGTCTACAACTATCAACACCCCTTTTTATTTGATTGTTTGTACCCTAACCTTGGCAGTTCAGTATTTCACCCTAAAACTTGATCAAAGCTTACTCTGAGTTACACACCCAATTTCCTCTCCTCCCACATGTTCTCTTTCTCTTCTTCATTTTATACACATGAAAAAAGCAAATATAGCAATCTGGAATCTTAAACTTTATTAATATATCACAATATACCTTGCTCTACAATATACCTGCTTTCCTGTTTGCCTGGCCATCCCTCACAAATTCAGCGCTGTCCAATGCCGTCAGCAGGGCCTTGGTGAGAAAAGTACCTCAGGAAGCAGTAAATGGCTAATTGTCAGGGGCAAAAGCAGCTTCTGGTAACTAAGAGCCTAATATAATATTTTTTAAAATAGCAATTTGGCTCTGCTGGTGTAGCAAGCACTCAGAGCAGAAAAGTGGGGACAGCAGCTACAGAAACAGCTAGGGTTGCCACCTTTTGCGGAGGCTGAACCCGGACAGGGGGGGGCCCATGATGTCGGTGGGCGGGCCCGTGATGTCGGTGGGCGGGCCTGCGATGTCATGGGGCGGAGCTATGATGACACTATCGCCGATTGGCCGATCGCTGCGTCAATCAAGCTAATCCCGCCCGGTTTTCCTTATTTGGAAAACCGGGCAGGAAGCATTGACCCGGGCAGCCCTTCAAAATACCGGGCTGTCCGGGTCAAAACCGGACAGGTGGCAACCCTAGAAACAGCACTGGCAGCCAGTATTTGTGGGGGGACGTAGCTGTATTTGTGGGGGGAAGCCATGGCTCTTTTTGCTCCTGCTGCAATACTAGAAAGGCAAAACTCAAAGCCTTTTTTTGCACACTGCATTCTGCGTATTAAATGTTACATAGTAACATAGTTAAATTGGGTTGAAAAAAGACAAAGTCAATCAAGTTCAACTCCTCCAGATTAAAACCCATCATACACACACACTTCATGCCTTCACATAAATTATACATACCCATATGATATCTATACTAACTATAGAGTTGAAGCCACTCTTAAAAGCATTAACAGAATCAGCCATCACAACATCACCCGACAGTGCATTCCACAACCTCACTGTCCTCACTGTGAAGAACCACCTACGCTGCTTCAATTGAAAGTCCTTTTCTTCTAATCTGAGGGGGTGAAAAGTAAAAAGGTCCCCTGCTATTTGTCTATAGTGTCCTCTAATGTACTTGTAAAGTATAATCATGTCCTCTCACAAGCGCCTTTTTTCCAGAGAACACCTTGACAACCTATCCTCATAATTTAAGTCTTCCATCCCTCTAAACAGTTTAGTTGCTCATCTCTGCACTCTCTCCAGCTCATTTATACCACTCTTAAGGACTGGATCCCAACATTTTTTACCACTTTTACATCAGTATTGTCATGAAATAATAATCTTGCTTGACATAGAAAATTATCCCTTTGAAATGTATCTCTGGTGATCATTTGTAAATAATCATACCATAGTCAGTTGAAAAAAAGACACAATTCCAAAGAGTACAACCTTTCATGTCTAAATAAAACTTGCTGAACTGTTCTACTTTCCCATTTCACAAAACTATCCAGCCCAATTAATTCCATCCAGGATGTGGCATCCTTGCAACAGGATCTTGACAAACTGGCAATCTGGGCAGCTAAGTGGCAAATGAGATTCAATGTGATAAATGTAAAGTCATGCACCTGGGATGTAAAAATATTCAAGCCACGTATACCCTTAAAGGGGTTGTTCACCTTTGAGTTAACTTTTAGTATGATGTAGAGAGTGACATTCTGAGACAATTTGCAATTGGTTTTCATTTTTTATTATTTGTGGTTTTCTAGTTATTTAGCTTTTTATTCAACAGCTCTCTAGTTTGCAGTGTCAGCAATTTGGTTTCTAGGGTACAAATTACCCTAGCAAACCTGCATTGATTTGAATAAGAGACTGGAATATGAATAGGGGATGGACTGAATTGAATGATAAGTAATAAAAAGTAACAATAACAATACATTTGTAGCCTTACAGAGCATTTGTTTTTAGATGGTGTCAGTGACCCCCATTTGAAAGCTGCAAAGAAACAGAAGAAAATTGAAAATCATTAAAAAACTATGAAAAATAAATAATGAAGACCAATTGAAAAGTTTCTTAGAATCGGCCCTTCTACAATATACTAAAAGTTAACTTTAAGGTGAACCACCCCTTTAATGCAAATCCATTATGGAAAAGGACTTTGGAGTCCTTGTAGATAATAAACTTGGCTGTAGCAAGCAGTGCCAGTCAGCAGCATCAAGGGCCAATAATGGCTTGAGCTGTATTAAAAGGGGCATAGAGTCATGGGAGGAGGGGGTCATTCTTCCACTTGTAAGGCACATCTAGAATATGCCGTACAGTTTTGGTCTCCCTCACTCAAACAGGACATTATTGTATTAGAGAGGGTACAGAGAAGGGCAACTAAGCTGGTAAAAGGTATGGAAAATCTTAGGAAAGACTGGCCAAATTGGGGATGTTCACGCTGGAGAAGAGGCGCTTAAGGGGTGATATGATAACTATGTATAAATATATAAGGGGGGTCATATAATAATCTCTCTAATGCTTTATTCACCAGTAGGTCTTTCCAGATGACACAAGGTCACCCATTCCGTTTAGAAGAAAAGAGGTTCCACCTAAATATTCGGAAGGGGTTTTTTACAGTGAGAGCTGTGAAGATGTGGAATTGTCTCCCTGAAACTGTTGTACTGGCTGATACATTATATAGCTTTAAGAAGGGGTTGGATGGCTTTTTAGCAAGTGAGGGAATACAGGGTTATGGAAGATAGCTCATTATACAAGTTGATCCAGGGACTAGTCCGATTGCCTTTTTGGAGTCAGGAAGGATTTTTTTCCCCCCTCTGAGGCAAATTGGAGAGGCTTAGGATGGGGTTTTTTTGCCTTCCTCTGGATCAACTAGCAGTTAGGCAGTTAAAATTTAAAAAACATTTTTAAAAAAAGTTGATTTTGATGCCTAACTTACTATGTATGTATTTGTCATATTTTCATTTTGCTGCCACCTCCACATTTGATTGTAGGTATGACTGATGGCAATACCAAGAGCTCTGCATGAATGTGTGAAATCTAAATGTGCAGAATTGGTCTAAATACTTTTGCAAGGCACTGTATATGAAGGTAACAAGAAGCAGGTATCTTCTATGAAAGGGTGGATAATAACAAAACGCTCAACCAATAAAATAATAAAGGTGAAAGCAGAAAACTTTCAGTAAGTCTGATCACAAACAAAAAAGCAATAAAGCAGTAATGTAGCATTTAGTGAAAAGAAAGGCAGGTTATTCATTACTGAAAATATTTTCTTTCCTTCTGATACAGGAAAAAAAAGAAATCAGCAGAAATATAGCAATTTAGAACAAGAGTAAAATGCTTGTATTGCAAGAGCAATAGTAAGACTTTTTAATGATTAGTCCCCTCAGGAGCTATGCAACCTCTCTCTTTTTATACAAAGTCACATAAGGGAAAGAAAAATGACAGTATACACATCAAACCAATTCACTTTGTGTCATATACATTGCACCAATGCTTGATTAGAAATATTGTTTTATCATGTGTATGATAGCTCTAGCCTCTCTTCTATGGATTTCCTTAGATGCCCACTCAGCACTGACATTAAGGGCAGAAAGGAGTAATGAGTGCCAAACAGGCTTTGGCTTTTCTTCCAACACAAACACAATCACCAGGAAAATTTTAAAAGTATAGGTATATTATGATCTACACCTCCTGCTCAAACTGAAAAAGTCATATTCTTTGGTCAGTTCTTTAGTCGATATTCATTTCTGTTTTGCAATGTTCAAAACCATATCCTCAGTGTGCAAGGAGTATCAGAGGGTATTTCCCAACCAATATAAGAGCCTACCAATCAATATCATAATGCTTATAGCAGTATTCTTGCACAGTTAGACAATAATGTATGGTTGATGTTTATAACGCCTCTACTCCAGCTTCCATTGCCGGTAAAGGGTCATGAAAGAAAAAGAAAAATGGTAAACCACAAAAATAATTTACTCGATCAAAATATTTAAGCAACTGCTAGTATCTACAGAATCTTGTGAAAAACATGTCTCTGGTCTGGTCCTGAGAATTCTGGATACCAGGTCCCCTACCTGTACTACAATTTCAGCCCTGTCTTTAGTCCCCAGTGTTTATTTATCCGACAGGACTTCCACACAGAACCCCATACAACAGGCCAATTAGCTATTGATTCCATCTGCAGGACCAATCAACCAATACATGGCTAGCTTAAGCTCCCCATACACGCAACGATCTTTCCCTGCCGAACGACCGATCTTGGGGAAGTCCGACCAATCTGTCAAATTATCGTGCGGTTAGTGGGATACAAACGATCGTTCATCTTACGATTCTTCGTCCGACATTGGTCTGATGATTGATCGGCCAGGTTAGAAAATCTTTATCGGTCCCCATGCAATCTACTTATGTTTGCCGGGCAAAGCAGGCTGCGATCCTTCAGTTTTGCTGGCAATATCTCCTGAAATGGTCTTTTTAGTTGATGGACACATCAGGCATTTAAACGATCGTTTTGAGACAATCGTGGTCTCACAATAACCACTGGATCTTTCAAAAATCTTTACGTCTATGGCCAGCTTTAAGAGTTTATCAGTCTGGGAAACAGATAAGTGTTTGGTTATCTGATCATTTTGCTTAATACTTCTTTATTAAGCTTCAGTTCTCCTTTAAAGCTAAGATCAAAACCTCTTGCCTAAAGAAGGAACTACACCAAATAGAGACAGAGGCTTTGTAAAGTTCAAAACTGTTATGGCATTCAGGTATAGAGTTTTCAATAAAGCAGAAAAATCACACTCTTTAGAGTAGTATAATGAAAGGGCACATTTTATTACATTTTAAGTTTTTTTACACAATATGCCCGGAGAGAGAGAGAATGAAAGAGAAATACATGTATAAACTATAGTAGAACCCCACTGTTAAGTCCCTAGTTTTCCTGCTGTTGACACTCATTTTTCACGGTCCATACCGTGTTCCATTATAATGCAGTCCCCTGTCGCTTGGTTGCAAAAGAAATGCATATAACTTGACACTTAGTGGCAAATTTACGAAATTACGTGAAATGATCGAAGTTCGATCGAATACCGATCGTACAAATTTTTCGTAAAATCGGATATGCAAATTTGGCCTCTTTGATCATCAAATATCAAATAGATCGAATGATCGGATATTCGATAATTCGATGATCAAAGGAATCAAAATTTTAAAGTTATTCGACTGCCTACTTTGCCAGATTGAACCTACCGACTTGTAATAGAAGCCTATGAGAAGCTCCCCACAGGCTTCTGAGGCTAAGTCCTGCTCGAATACCATTCGTACGATTGGAGCGTTCCATAGTTCGAATCGTACAAATTTTTTGGACTCTCGAAGGAAATTTCACGATTTTTTCGTGTAATCGAACGATCGGTATACGATCGTACGAATTCATCGAGAAATCGTATTGCGAGCAAAATGATAGCCTAAAACAATTCGATAAGCATTCGATGGTCGAATGCTTATCGAGTTACGAATTTGGTCAAGCTAATTTCCGGGAATAATAGTAAATTTGCCCCATACTGTATAACTTTTCACCTTGACATTTTTGTGATTTCTTTTAGTCACTGCTGAAGAAAAAAAGTTGATGCATTAAAAGATAGGAAGAAAGAGTACTCAATGTGCATCAGCATATACTTATTTAGATACTAGACAGATACACATTGGCAAAGAATTCTGCTTGCTTGCTTTTCCTTGCTGTGTTGCTCTGCCATTCCAGCCCTGCAAGTAAGCAGATGTTTTCAAGCTGAGCTACAGCTCAGCGTAACACAGAAAGCAAAGTCAAGCCAGCTTCTAATCACAGAGCAGAAGGCATTAAATGGCAATTATTATCCATTTGCCTTGACCAGTTGAGGCAGTCCACAGAAGTTCTGTGCTGGGTACTCATTACAAGGCAATAAGGGTTATTTATGACCTACAGGCAAGAAGCAAAGTACAAAAAAACAAGAGCAATCAACCACGTTTTTTGCATTTCGGGGAAACCGGTTATCCAGAAAGCTCCCAATTATGGAAAGGCATCTCCCAATTTTATCCAAATAATCCAGATTTTTAAAGATGATTACCTTTTTCTCTGTGAACAGTAACTTGTACTTGATTCAAACTAAGATGAACTAAGAGATCATGCTTGTTGGAAGCAAAACTAGCTTATTGGGTTTATTTCACATTTACATGATTTTCTAGTAGACTTAAGGTGTGAAGAGTCAACTGAAGACGGACAGTGGAATTGTGAAGAGCAACTGAAAACTAAATAAATATACATTCTTTAGAAAGAGCATTATACTATATATGTATAGTATGTATGTACAGTATGTATCTAAATGCAAAGTTGATGATTGAAAGCTCCATATGAGGCATTATCACAGGGGATGTAGACCCTGGGACTGGTAGAGAAGAGGCATGAATTCTGAGGATCCAATGCCAACATGTCTGCAGTTTTTATATATGTTTGTAAAACACTTCATCTTCCCAGGGTTTTACGGGTCCTAAAATAATTTTGGTGTGAGGTGCCAGTAGTTATATTCCTTCTCCCTCGTAACATATTTGGCCATGGAATTATCTTCTGAGGTTTTTGTTCTATTTGGATGGGTGTTTTTTCTGTTCCTTCGGCATGCCTGGGGAACTAAAAAGTAACTGAAATAAATAAGGCATGGATGTATTTGGCTCAAGGTCATTATGTGAAGCTCCCACGAAGGGAAGATGAAAATGCAGAGCGGCAGGTGTCATTATGTAACCTTCAGCCCACTAGCCACCTGATTATTTTGATGTGTGTTTGCCAAGCTCTAGAAAAATAACAGCTTCACAAGGAATTTGAACTGATAACACAGATTAAGCATATTTATTTTCCAGTAAAACATTAAAAAGTAATTGTTAAAGACATTTTAAAACTATTAAAAAAAGAATGCTCTCATACTGCCCTGTAGCCATCAGAAAAACATTTGTCCTGTTTAATCTGCAGCCTTCCAGCCTCCAACTCCAAGTATGCTATGCCCACCCAGTGATTCTATGCATAGTGCAGAACTTTGGTAAACAAAATCTATAGCCCACGTTGGAAAAGCAAGTATGTTTTTGATGTGTACATATATATAACATATTCTGTTTGTTTATATACATTGAGTAGGAGTAAAGTAATGAAATGATGTTATTGCACTATATAGCAACAGGGAAGGCATTCATTTCATATATAAAGCTTTACAGTATATGCCCTGGGGTAACTATATATAATCAAGCAGTAGCCTATTGGCGGGAGGAGGTTTGTGGGTGGGTCACACTTGGGCTTGCCTTCTTTTTTGGCCTGGCTCTGGGTATAATCACCCATACCAACCAATGAGCATGTAGAATTTAATGGTTACCAGTTTAAAAGCAAATTCCTTACTGGTTCCTAATAGGTTACTGTACCTGGACAGAACATATAAAAGTAAACATCGTACTGGTTGCTATGGATTATTGAAACAGGACAAACTTAGGGGCTTTTTTTTACATATAAAGTTGAAAGCAAGGTTGGATCAGGAGCAGTCTAAAAGTCAATACCAGGATCAAACACCCAAGCTCAGAAACAGCAGGATGTATCACATGTAATGTAACCAACAGCAAGGTGACCGAGAATGCTGATGTCACTGATCTAATTCCCTGGTGGATAGTTGGCATTGACATCACTGGGCTGCCGCAGCTCAGTCACATTATTGCCTTTTCCAGTGCTACTTTACCATAATACAATTTATTAGCTCTAAGATACAGTGGATTTTATTACATTAAACTATAAGCGATCACTTCAGCACAGAGTTTTGTCAGAGCACAGAGTAAAAAATAGTTAATAACCCATTACTGTTGAATGAATTCCCTAGCAGACTAAATATAAATGCAGGAAGGACCAATCTACAATATATGGTCAGAAGTAGCCTAGCAGTATCTTAAACCAAAACAAACAAGGGAAAGTTGTGCTCACCGCTGTATGCACAAAATGTCTCAATGTCTTAAATATATCGATAATGGGTTGAGTACAGAGGATCTCTTGTATCTTAAACGAAACCAAGTTGTTTTTCTGTTTGCTGATGTAATAGTCTCTCTTCATATGGGAAGGTTTTCCACTTAATATTGGTGGGATGTGCTTCCATTCAGTCACAAGGGTGTTAGGAAGGTTGGGCACTAGAAAGTGTCAAAATGTCTCTGTAAATTGCAGGATTAAGGCTTGCTATCACATAAAGCAGGGCTCTAGTTCGAAAATAGGAGCCACAGCCCATTACTTCTCCACCACCAAATTTTACAGTTGGCATTTAGGCAAGTTGTTTTCTACTAGCACCTGCCAAACCCAGAGTTGTCTCTCAAACTGCTGGAAGGAGAAGCGCATGCATTTCCTAAAATGCATCTGGGTATTTTGCCACTATAGTGCACACATGGGCACATTATCAAAATTTCATTGACAACCACTGTATCAATACAAATGCCTTGGTACTGTTCATACTCCACATCCTGCAGATCTGCAATTCCCATAATTTTTATTATTTGCTGCCCTGAACAGTGTCTATCCATACAGTTAATGATATTATCAGCATCAAGATCTTATTATACCTGCCATCTCCAGTTCCATTTAATTAGATTAGTGGTAATACTAAGAAAGTTATGTTTTTTCAGAATAAATATATAGATCAGGGAGATTGAACTGGTGGCCTTTCATTAGCAACAAATAACAAGAGGTGGTGAAAATTGTATTTCTGCACAGCTATAAAGCTTTTTTGCAACCCTCATATGCTGTATTTGTAACAATGACTTCTCGGTACAATCAGGGGGTTATTTACTAAAACTAGAATTATTCTCATAATTTCAATAAAACAGATTCAACCGAACTCTCATCCACTATTTTACCTTATTTATTAATAAAATAACTCAAAACTCGTACTGAACACATTTTTCTGATTTGACTACCAAATTGCTAATTTGTTTCAAATTATCGCCTGTAAACCCCAAATTTTTCGGATCACCATACGAAACCCAGTGCAGACCACGATATCTTCCAATTGGAAAAGTGATATCTGCCATTGACTTCTACAGGACCGTGACAGGATTGAGATGGAGTATTTTAGGATTTGGACTTTTAGCAGCTTTGGGGTATAATAAATCAGGAAAAATGTCAAGTTTTCTCCTTTGAAACCACATAATTTGAGCTATAAATAAATCAAATATAAAAAAATAGAATTATAAATATATATATTTTATCTTGAGAAAGGTCCCAGTTGAGGCCGATTTAATAAAGATTACATTTTGGAGAAAATTCCCCATGTGCACCAGCATCTGCTTACCTATATATATATATATATAAAGAATATATATATATATATTATATATATATATAAAGAACCCCATCAGTGTTATAAAATCTGCCAATTTGTCCAGGATATCTAAAGATCCAAGTAAAGCAATGAGAATGATTACACAAGTGAAAGACCTTCAGGTTACTCTTCAGAATCTTGAGAATATGCTTAATTTGTCAGCTGTGCTCCTGCAGGCAACTGCTGCACATGCTTAGATGCTTTTTTGCTGTTGCTGACAGCAAGCACATGTCAGATAAGGACCTGGTAAGTCATTCATATATGATGTAAGTGCGGCATGGAAATATTGAACACCACCCGAGATGTCAGTTAAATAGCTCATAGCAACTGGTAGCCATGAGCAAAAGCATGTAAAGACATTGCATGTATAGCTTTATGACTGCAGCCAAGAAAGATTTGCACAAGCTGCATTCATGAAATGCTGTAATATTCTAAGATACAAAAGTAGCTTGCAATAAATGTGCACACATGCTAAGAAGAAAATGGGAGATAAAACTTGCTGTATGACCTGTAAACCAGAACGCTCAGGAACTTGGGTTCTTACAGATAAGGGGTCTTGAACAATGTACTGTTTTAATATTACAAAGGAAATCATGTTAACATATTGAATTATTTGATGAAAATGCAGTCTATGGGAGATGACCTTCCTGTAATTCAGAGGTTTCTGGATAACGTTTCCAGATAAGGGGTTGCTGTACTGATAAACAGGCCATTGGAAAACACTGCATTGGGAGTAATATATATACAAATGTCTGTGAATTTTGCACTATTAAATGAGGCATATGTGGGGGAATGTAATTAAAGTCGCAAAGAGAAAAACATAGCGCACCAATAAATTAAAATCCACAACTCGCAATGTAATATTGTTCCTTAAACGATTATTGCATTGCGAATCGTTATTGCGGATTATAATTGCAAGAAGTGCTTGAAGGTGTCGTAATCTTTTGGAGCAAACATTGTGACTTTTTCAGTAAGAAGTTTTATTACATTGACAGCGCATTAGTGCAAAGTATAAAATTCTCAAACAGCCTTCTGCTGGCGGAAGTGGTCGTTAAACAGTTTCCGGGGTTCGCAAAAGGTATATTGAATTCGCGCAAAGCAACATTTGTTCGCGCAAAGGCTTAACTTTTTGCATTGCATTACTGACGTATATTACATTCCACTAATGGTGTTTTATATGTTTTTTGGGCAAAAGTACAAATAAGTAATATTTTTATTGCATGATTAAAACTGAAATTAATGTCAGTTTTTTATGAAAACAAAGTTGAACAAATCCCCTTCCAAGAATTGAACCCAATTATCAATAATTTTTCAATTCATTTTGTGCGATTGATGCTCCAAAAACTTGAACTTTCGCCGGGAAAACTCTAGTTTTTTTTTTCAGATTCTCTGACAAAAAGCCAGACTTTATCGGATTATCTAGTGCAGATCACAATGTCAAGGAACAACTTCAGGGACGTCTACCATTGACTTCTACGTGACCACGACAGTTTTGATCCGGCATATTTATGGATTCGGTTATTTAGCAGCTTTGGGGTATCAAGAATCTCTAAAAATTATAGGTTTTTTTGCCACAAAAGTTTGAGTTTTCCCACTAAAAGCCTAGATCAGAAAGAAATGAGGTTTAATAAAAGGGGCCCTTATGCTTTAAATGGACAGAAGCAGTACATAAGGTCTTGACTTGTTATTATTACAAACTGATCCAGGTGTAACTGACTGTTTGGTTTGGAAAGTATGTGTATGTGACTGCGTAAATGTTTACAAACATTATAATGCAGGATGCAGCATACAAAGTGCAAAATAGGCATAAATTGTCCATTTTTTTGCACTTTGTAGGCTGGGTCCTACAGCATGCCCCATCTATGGATCAAGTGCTGACTGCGGCATCCCCCCACACACTTCAATGCATCCCTAACTTGCGGTTTATTTAAACGTACAAGTTAGAGAGTGTAAAGAGGAGGAGACCATACAATGCTATTCTCTGCACAAACTCTGCATTGACACATGAAGGTGAGTTCCATCCAACAGTCTTTACAGCAGAAAATGAAGGGAGTAGCTCGGGGGTCTGCAGTGGTTGTCATGTTTGGGAGTAGAGTACAATGATTGCCACCTCATGTTCAGTAGTACAATGTGCTAAAACAAAGGTTAAAACAATACTGTGCAAAAGTTAAAATTGTATGCAACACAGTTAACTAAAACTAATGCAGGGGTTGAGCAAGGTTATGCGCGCATATCATGTTTCCTGCAAACATGCGTAATATTTTTACTTGGGGACATAGAAAATAAGAATCAATTTCAGTTCGGGGGGAGGGTTGTGGATTGTATTGAGATTGAGTTTGTTGTGTTTAGATATCAAATTTATATTTATCAAACCACTGAATATATATCTATCCAATGCAGGAAGGAGGGAGCAAATCAGTTTGCTTATTTGTGGATAATTGCCAGAAGAGCAGCTAACAATGCTACCCTGGAGGGTTAAGTTTCTGAAATTTAGTCAGTTCAACGTCTGCTTAATGCAGAGCGTAACATCTTCAATGGCAGACAGGCCAGATGCGACTGCTGTGATTGCAAACCAATGCATTGCCAGAAGCAGTCCAATGAGCAGAAAAGCAGCACAAGCACATTCAGCCTCACCTTTACAGTAAACCAATGTCCATGCTATGGCTTCTAGCTGTGGCTGAAATAAAATTCCCAGCATCCCCAGCAGGACACTGGGATCTGTAATTTCAAAACAGCTAAAAGGCCATTCCTGCTGTAAGTGAAATACATTTTTAGGTTCCCCACAGCTGCACAAGGCTTCCATCTCTGTAACCTAAATACATTTGATGGCCTCAACAGGAAGTCAGGGAGGAGGATATTAAAATGATTATGCAAAGCAAAGATACATTTTCCCAGAACCCTTGACCTAGCTTTCCTTCTCATGCAAATAATAAAACATATTCCTTCTTCTTTTATTTATATCGTATAAAATGATTTATATCATTTATATCCATATTTGTGTCAACAAATGTGTATTTGTGGTGCTTTAGGTAGAGTTCTAGTAACTGAGAAGATCAAGAAAGAAACAAGTTTATTTTGTATAAAACCACTGGAGATTTGCTGTTTACAACAGGCTGAATTAGGCAGACATTATAACGATCCATCGGGAATCTTGAAACGCATTAACTGTTTCTCATCGCATTCCTTGCTTAATAAAACATGGGTACTCCTTTGCCTGAGAACTGCTTTGTTTAATTATATAAAAGACTGGAAACATAGCTTGTTAATATCAAACATACATTCTGTCATTGTTCATGAGAAGATGGCCAGTATCACCGGTTTATTGGGGTGTATATAATGTTTTATTTTAGCTCAGCAGAGTAAAACAAATTTATAAAAAGGCTAATGTGGCATGAGGACATGTTATTTACTCCAAATTTGGGAAAAGCTGAAGAAAACCCATATATATATATATATATATATATATATATATATACACACACACACACACAAACACACATACACATAAGCCGCACTCCAAGGACTTAATTTTAAAAAATAAAGGTGAAGTTTTATTCTCAACATTTCGGCTCCTTAACTGGGGCCATCTTCAGGAGAGTGAATTCCACACAACAGTCTGAACAATTAGTTAGTTCCCTTTAATCTCCACATTTGCAGAAATGGTGAACTTAGATCTCATCATTTCCAATCAACTAGAAATTTCCTCTGCATTAAATAGATTTTTTTTTCAGTATATCTACAGACCACTAGGGCCAGGTGTTTTGTAACATCTGTCTCATCCTTAGTTGTTTTTTAACTCTTAGCCTTGACTGACTGATATAGGATGTTAAAATTTGTACCTGGTCATGGTTTTAAAGGAGAAAGCTCGAATTTTTGTGGAAAAAAAAACCCTCAAAACCTTTAAAGATTTATTATACCCCAAAATCCAAAAATACCCCATCTCAAACCTTTCAAGGTCATGTAAAAGTCAATGGCAGATGTCCCCGAGGGTGTTCTTGACATTGTGATCTGTGCTGGATAATCCAATAAAGTCTGCGTTTTCATCCGATAATATGAAAAAGGAGAGTTTTCGCAGCGACAATCCGATTTTTCAGCATGTCAATCGTACAATACAATTTGACACTCAATTTGGTTGCAATGGTTTCTTGCTTTGACTTTTTAGAGAAAACAGCTGATAAGTGAGTTCGATTCGTGGAAGGGAACTCTGTTGACTTTGTTTTAATAAAAAAAAAATAAGATTCATTTGAGTTTTAGTAAATAACCACTGTTAAGTCATATGTGATAAAACAGGTTGGTGTGTCCATGTCTTTATATCATTTCAATTCTGTAGTTGGCACTTTTGGAGAGCAAGGGTTATGCTGAGTGACCTGTGTGGGAAAGTGAACCCACTAAACACAGTGGCATGTAAGGGCTTGCCGACAACTCCTCCCGTTATATTTAAAGAACTAAAAGACTAGCCTTGTGTTTATTCTCAACATACCATGCAGTACTAGAAAATGAATTCCTAGCATTGCAAGAAAATATAAAAATCCAGATTTACCAGTTAAAGTCATCTTTACAATAAATACACACCCAACATTTCCAGATACAAGTATTCCTGGGAGAGCGTCACTATTCTTATCCATTGATGCACTCTAACAACTGGCATAATACACAAGGGACAGCGAAGATGATAAGGAGTGGGGCGGCCTGGCGGTATAAGTTAAAGTCTGACTCTTACTTGCCTGCCAACAAATTCTCTTTTATCCAAGTGCAAGGTGTAGTTTGCCCCTATATGTGGCATACACTCCTTAAAGGACACGCCAACCCAAAAAATGACTTTTGCCTTATAAAAGAAAACACAATTATAAGCAACTTTCAAAAATGTATGTTTTGGTGCTTTAAAAGTTATTTGTAAATGTAATTGCTATTGAAAGCAACATTTACATAATTCCTGGTTTTTAGATTTCATCTAATCATTGATACAAGTCTAAACAACCGGATTTAACCCGATTTGGCCCAGTGGTAAAGGTAACAAAACTGGAGACGAAGTCAAATAAGTTAACCTTTCTATACAAGCCGCTCTCATTTCAGTATCTTCTCCCACACATCTGCCAGGAAATTGTTCTCCCTGTGTCTGTGTGGATTTGCTCAGGGTAGTCCAGTTCCTCTCACACTCAAGATACCCACAGGCAGGTTTAATAGCTTCTCAGGAAATTAATCCTAGTGTGTGAAGGCAAGAAGACTATTGGGACTGTAAGCTACACTGTGAAGGATGAACACATGCTGAAAGTAGGGATGCACCAAATCCACTATTTTGGATTCTGCCGAAACCCCTGAATCCTTCGAGAAACATTCGGCCGAATAACGAACAGAATTTGAACGATAATTTGCATATGCAAATTAGGAGTGGGAAGGAGAAAACATTTTTTACTTCCTTGTTTTGTGACAAAAAGTCATGCAATTTCCCTCCCTGCATATGCAAATTAGGGTTCAGATTCGGTTTGGCTAGGCAGAAGGATTTGGCCGAAGCCGAATCCTTCTGAAAAAGGCCAAATCCTGGATTCGGTGCATCCCTACTTGAAAGATGCTTTTATTCTTTTACTTTTGTCTGACTTCCAGCTGACTGCCACCAACTAATTGTTTGAATGTATATTAGTAAACCAAGTCAAAAAAGTCTCTTCTGTGCGACCAGGATTCTAAATTCATAGCAGTGACTGCTTCTAATTTGAAAATCTGCTTCCCTTGTGATTAGCTGAACATTGATAGTATTTGATTTCAGTTGAAGTGTGATTATACAGCTTGTTTCTGTCTTTTATATTACCCTTGCTTACTTTTGATCTGATCTCTTTTTGAAGTTTTCTTTATTCTTTATATCACCTTGTGACATCATTGCACTGCCCCACCACTGCGCTGCCCCATAAGGCCATTGTCCTTGCATTATTGCATTATTGTCACTTCCCTCCTACCGTGCTAAAAAAATTATTTTGTCACCAATTTGAATACACAGAACACCCTAAACTAATTAAAATGCAAGTGATGATAAACCTGAATAATGTAAGCTATTGTAATCAATGAAAATGGCAAATTAAAAAGACGTGAGAATACTTTGCATCCCCATAAAAAGATTTCAATACAAAAGATCACTGTGATGGAAATTAAAATCTGTGTAAAAAGTGCTGCCAAAATTGTGTAGACCACTGTCCTTTGTTACTTTGAAATAAGATATTGTTTTCATGTATTTATGAAGCATCAACAAACTCAAGATTTCTGCATAATAGAAAAGTGTGTATATTAAACATTACAAATACTGAATACAAGAGGCATAGAGGGCCCTGTATTATACAACAGTAGACCACACATTTGTCTTTGTGTAAAAATTGCATATTGTTGATATATTCGGTTTAGAGCCATTTTGAAAATAATGATAACTAGTGGCAAAAAATGAGGGAAAAAACAAGTAGTAATTGTAAAATTTTACTTATGTATTTATCTTCATATACTCATACATTGTTATTTTATGGCATCAATCAGTATGTGTAATACAAACATCAAATAGGTTACAGGTCCTGTAAAGAAATATTCATGTTATCCATAAAAAATTCCTCCCATGGGAATCAAGAACAGTGTTTTCAAGCTCAGTGTTTGCAGTGATTAAACTGTAAATGTCAACTATCATGTTAAACATGACTGCATTATCTGATGTTTTTTCCCTGCTGGATTTAGGGCTGAATTCTCATTAAAAGGTATCACATAAAAGATGTTAATACCTCTATCGGCATTACACTAACTTATTTATCTTCCTCAATCAGGGTGGGGACAGAGACCATCTGTACTTATTATGTGCTCACACGCATCTATTACTCACATGCATGCGTATATACCCGTTTGTGGTCATAAGCATTAATACTAAGGAAAAACTTTGAAGTTGCTTTATAGATTCCTGTTTTTATCAATTATTTTATGCTCCAACCCAGCAAAATATACAGTCACATTTTCTGTGATACATTGGATTTCCAAGGGTCATAAATCTGATATGGACACCAAATTTCCTGCTCTAAAATGTATTACTTTTAAATACTCTGCCACTCCAAATGGTATAGCTATCTCTCTGTTGTTCTGATTAATCAGGCCAACAACCCCAAACAGCATCTGAATGGATTCTGGAATATATGGTACACTGGCAGATTAGATTTTTAGACATACCAAATCCACTGAATTAGCAGACATCCATAATACTTGGATATTTTTAAGGATTGGTAGGCTGCCATGCACATACTGGAAATCATTTTGTACATTATCAGTACACGTATGGACAGCTTTTTGGCTATTATCCAAACTGATTTCCATAGCATAGGTGGGTGGTTTTTCATTCAACTATTAATTGTCTCAACACATGAAGGGAAGAAGAGTACTCAAAAAGACAGGAAATACTTTCTATGAAATAATGACATGGTAAGGGATCAGAATATACTTGTTGAATACCTGTTCATATTACCTTGGACTGTAAAAGATTACAGAGGCTAAAACGCAAATAATCTTTTCCGAAAAGCCACCTTAGGTTGATTCTTTGGGATTTTAGAAATAAGATTCCAAAAGGTGGTATTTTTACTGTAGTAAATCAACTGTTATAGCTTGTCAATAGCAGCAAACATCCAGGACTTCAAACTTGTCAAGGGAGGTCACCATCTTGGAAAGTGTCTGTGACACTCACATGCTCAGTGGGCTCTAAGCAGCTGTTGCGAAAATAAACGTAGGGGCTATCGCAAAAATTAAGCAGCAAATGAGGTTGGACTGTAATATAAGCTGATGCTACAGGGATGATTATTAAATTATCATGTTAGTTGCACTGGTTTCTGTGCTGCCATGTAGCAATTATCTGTATTAATTACTAATCAGTATATTGTGAGTGGGTCCTTAAGCTCGGTAAATGACAGCAGCACAGAGCATGTGAATCAGTGATTCAGCAGAAAAGAAGATGGGGAGCTACTGGGGCATCTTTGGAGACACTGATTTTTACTGCTCAAAACATGTAATGCTTTATTACTCCTTCATGGTAACTTTTAGTACATTATAGAATGGCCAATTCTAAGCATTATTTCAATTTAGCTTCAATATTTATTTTTTATAAATTATGAATTAATTCAGGGGTGTCCAAACATTTTGCAACAAGGGCCGGATTTGGTGAGGTGGGGGCCGACCATTCAGTGCTGAACTCCACGGGCGATTTGCATGTGATCTGATGCGCTGAGCAAAAACACGTGTCTGTGGAGTTCAGACCTTAGTCTGACATTCTTTGAACCATTATTATTAAATTGGCATGCTGCTGTTAATCAGAAGTGTGGGGCTATGGAGGGTACAATATATTTGCCTTTATCACCTCGTGTGTTGCCCTCATTCATAAATTAATGAGGAAAAACAATACTGAAGGCAAATTGATATATCTGAAGTCCTTGAATCTAGGTTGAGACAAATACAGTTTTAATCTGGCATTTTATCTAAAACTAAATAAAATATCAGGCAATATGTCCCCTTTAAATAGACTTATTATTACTCACTGGGCAATGGGAAGAGTCCCCCTTCCTCTTTATATCCTTTGTGAAATGACATTTCCTCGGGAACCGAGCGTTTCAAGCAGGGGCCCTTCATATCCATCCTGGGCCGCAGTTTGGATAACCCGGAATTAATTGAATATTCTAACTCTTTACAGCTTTCAAATGGGGATCACTGACCCCATCTAAAAACAAATGCTCTGTAAGGCTACAAATGTGTTGTTATTGCTACTTTTTACTACTCGTCTTTCGATTCAGGCCTCTCCTATTCATAGTCTAGTCTCTCGTTCAAATTAATGCATTAATGCAAAATAATTTGGACCATAGTAACTGCAGTGCTGAAATAACAAACTGTAGAGCTGCTGAATAAAAAGCTAAGTAACTAAAAACCACAAATAATATATATATAAAAATGAAAACCGATTGCAAATTGTCTCAAAATATCACTACTTGCTAAAAGTTAATTTCAAGGTGAACAACACCTTTAACTTATCAGGTGATGGGTTAACAGTAAAATAAGTAGACCAAGTAGGCCACATCACATATCTTTTTCATAAGGAGATTAGTACAGTGTTACACAGTGAAACTCTGAGCTGGGCCCACACTAAAGCAGAAGCAATTGTTTGTAATGTATCACATAGAAGTGAATAAAGAAGCCTTCTTACTACAAACAACCTCTTCTGATAATGACTTGCAAGGCAATGTAAGCCCAGAGAACTCCCTGACACTTAGCCGCTACTTAAACTGATATTGTTGGAACACTTTTTAGCAATGGATGCCACTAGTATCGGTACCAATATTCTGGTAACCTGCAGTAATACCAGGGAAGGACATATAGAATAGGAGCCACTACAGAAAAAAACAAAAGATAATGGTGTTTTAACCTGAACCCATGACTTCAGTTCAGCATTATATGGAGAAAATGCAGTACATGCTGTAAATGGAAAAATAATTACATTTTTGCAAAAATTAGCACATTTGCATTTTGCACACAACCTCCTTAGTAATAAAAAAAAACCTTTGATCTTTCTTTCACTGCAACACAAGGTCATTAAATACTTTCTATGTTTAAAAAAATTAGATTAAATGTAAACAACAAAAAAAAAACCTGCAGGATTAATATTTCATAATTTGTCTGTTAATTACTTAATTCCCCTGTGGACCTGTCACCCGGACATTAAAAGCTGTATAATAAAAATCTTTTTCAAATTAAACATGAAATATAAATCTTTTTTTTTTATTTAAGCATTCATAGCTGTTGTAAACTTATTTAAACATCTCAGCTGTCAATGAAATTTTGTCTGACCCTCCTCTATGCCTTATAGAGTATAGAGGCGGGGCAGGCAATTACTTTCACTTTCCATTCAGCACTTCCTAGATGTCACTGCTCTCCCCACATTACCCCTGTCCTCTAAGCCATTTAATTGTGTAACCAGTGCATTGGGGTGACATTGGGTCCCACATTCTGGTGCACAAACAAGATTTTAAGATGATGCAAGGCTAGGGTTGCCACCTTTTTTGAAAAAAAATACAGGCCTTCCTATATATTTTTCTTGTTTTCCTGTTAATGACATTGAGATCAAGCAACAAAAATACCGGCCAGACCGGTAAAATACCGGCCAGGTGGCAACCCTATGCAAGGTTTGCCTTAATAACAGTGTCCAAAATAAGGCTCCTGTCTGCTTGCTATAATTATGACTTCCTAGATGGAAGGAAACTAGATTCAAATAATTTTTACATTGTAATTAAAGTGCATTTTGCTTGACTAACATGATAAAATAGGATTTTCAAAGGAGCATACCAAAAGAAATCTCTAAAAGCAATCAGTTTATATGTGCTCATTAATCTTTTAATCCCTTTGCTGTACATATCCAGTCCCACTCAGATATATAATTGTGACTGCACATCGTTTTATAGTAGAACTTAAGGTATGATTTAAGATTATAAAGATCCAAATTACAGAAAATCACAGGTCCCAAGCATTCTGGTTAACAGATCCTATACCTGTAGTGCTTTATTTGCTTTTATGCACTGTACTGCATGTGTTATAGTGGGATGCCAGCTTTGAACAGCAATTAATACACACCGTAGATGTAACACATCCAGGCCTGCATTTGTGGAAAGGCCACCTAGTCCTGGGCCTAGGATGGCAGGATTTTAGGGGGCAGCATGCTGCCCAGCCACACCCACATTGGTTCAGAAACACTTGGGATATGCAGGAGATACTATAGTTTTTTTTAATTTCCCAAGTGCCAATCCCCATTGCACCAGTCCTGATGATGAAAATTTGTGAATAAAGGGCAGAGTATGGGGAGACAAACGGCAGTGGGCCTAGGGGTGCCCGCTATGTAAATCTGGCCCTGAACACATAATTTTTCAACACACAAAAAAAAATCTACATAAATGACTTGTGGCTTAATAAAGAGGACTAAAGATAACGTCTGTACTTTAGCTAGTATTAGTAAATAAAAGGAATAATCAAGCACTATATTTACTGGTAACTTTGGCTTTCACTGTCAACATAAAGTAAAAATATTTACAGAGGGCTTGCTCTGTGCATAAGTATTTGTTGTTCCATAAATTATAAGTTTTTGTACATTTTTTGCCACCATGGGTAGCCTCTCCTGTGCAGCCATGGCAGGAGGCAGATTTCATGTTGTTTCATGTAAAAGAAGAAAACTTGAATGTCATTCTTTACAAAACTATTTTTTTCTTTCTTTGTTATTGGAAATCTCCATTTTATATGACTCTTTCCCTAACTGTCCTTCTCTTCCTCTAGTAGCTGGCTTCTTCCTTTCCAACAGTACAGAGAGAGGTTAATGCTGAAGGGCGTGTACCAATTTGCTCCACTTCCAGTATTATTTTTAGATTCACTGAAATTTTATTTCTAATAACTGCCTCTAGCTAAAATGATCTATTTTCTAATGGCAACACTGGGGACTGCTTAGATTTATAGTGAGCGCAGGAAAGAGTACTGGATTTTCTCAGGAGCTGACTATGGACTGAATATGACACAGCCTGTCCCCTGGGAATTGTTCTGCTCCACTAACACAGCTGTACAGAATCTTTAAAGGTCAGGAGCTGTGGCGTGACTGCTTTTCTTCAGTCTGCAGCTCTCCTACTTGCTGTGATGCTGAGCTTTACACAATTATATATATATACACTGTAAATATACTGTATATATATATATAGATAGACAGAAAGAAAGACAGACAGACAGACAGATTTGAAAATTTCATCTTTGACTAGTTACGGTGGCCTTATCAAAACTGTATGCAAAATGCCCCAAAATAATTCTACAATTTAGAACAGCCCTAATAAACAGCTAAGAGTGACATAAACATCAAGGGTCCCATTTATTAAAGCTCAATTTTTATGGTCGAGTTTTTAAAGGAGAAAACGCAAATTTTCAGAGGGGAAACAAATCTAACTTTTTAGAGATTTATTGTACCCCAAAGCTGCTAAAAATCCAAATCCAAAAATACTCCAGGTAAAACCTGTTGTGTTTGGTAGCCCAGGATGAGGTGCAGGGCATTTGTATAAACATCACAAAACCTGTTGAGGTCATGTAGAAGTCAATGGCAGATCTCCCTTATGATGTTTCTTGACATTGTGATCTGTATTGGTTATCATACAATAATCCAAAAAAGTTGGGTTTTCATGATGTCAAGAAACATCTTCAGGCTCATTTGCCATTGACTGCTTCATGACCTCGACAGGTTTGAGATGGAGTTTTTTCAGATTCTTAGCAGCTTTGGGGTATAATAAATCTTTAAAAATTTTAGTTTTCCCCTTTAAACACTAGACCAGAAGAATTAAAGGTTTAATAAATGGGCCCCTAAATGTTAAAAAGCAATTTTATCTAAAGTTATCCCATAAATGCTTTGTAAAAGTTATGTCCCATTCTGCTATGTGTAGAATTCCCTGCTGGTACAGCCCATATCCTATAGAATGCAGGGTCTAATTTATCATATATAACTATATCATATATATTAGATATAATATATATTAGGGAAATCTAAAGGGCCTCTAGTCTTAAAGATTATATTAGCCTGTTGATTCTGTTTACCTGTGCTATATATATAAATTAAGTTCTCTATTTGAACTCTGCTCAGTACAACAGTCACAGACAGACTGCTTATTTCCTACATGTCCGGCTATGTGACTGAGCTACGGCTAAGGGCCAGAGACTGTCAAATGGGAAACTTCCTCCATATACCACTGGTACACTGAACAGAGCAGGACACAAAGCCAGAAGGGAAGCATGCAGTTCTGCTCAGTGACTGAAGTGCTGGGTGGGAGATAAAAAAGAAAAGAGCTTCTGTTTTTCTTCTTAACGCTTCCTTTTAGGGTCACCTTAACACATGTATTTCTGGCAGCAGTGAGCACATTCCAAGGGAGACAGGATTGCACACTACTGCTTGGATTAAGTACAGTACAGTGCCTCTTTAGGATCCTCCTAGACTGAACTACCACACAGCTCCCTAGTGCTTCCACTATTTCCAATGCAACTCATTGTAGTCTGACCACTACCCAAGAAGTCTGCATGCACTTCTCTGTCTCTGCTGCAGTATCCACCTTTACACTTCCACTGTGCTTGATCCAGTATCATGGCTGCCTCAGTCTTTCCTCTCTAGGTGCTACAGAGCAATGCTATTGGATCAAGCAGGGCAGGTCCCCTCCTCAAGTTCTCAAAGTCAGCTTGTTGAGCAATCCTTGCCTTGATGACCTGCATTTGCCGTCATTGTGAACTGACCAATTGGCTCTCTACGTCACCCATCTCAAGGGGGGCATATCAGGCAAAGATGGTTGGCGACCTTTGTTCTGTTATTGTAAGTCCATCTTTAATCTCATGTAGAAATTGGTGTAGGATCTCACACACTCTAAATCAATGATAGAGAAGCCCGGAGCACAAAGGTAGAGGCTCGGCCAGCTCACGATAACAGCAACAAGAGAATTCCAATGGCACACAGGATTCTTTAATAAGAGGAGTGCAGATGCAATGTTTCGGAGAACAAACTCCTTTGTCAAGCATGACAAAGGAGTTTGTTCTCCGAAACGTTGCATCTGCTTATTGGAGAATTGAAGATTTCACTCAGACCTGTGTGCCATTGGAATTCTCTTGTTGCATCTTTAATCTCAACCCTCGACAAACCTAATTTCCATGCTAATTTCTTCACAAGCAAATCTGAAAATAATTAAAAACTACTAATGAAAATACAACTGTTTCTGTAAGACCAACAGCATTCTTACCTTTACTAGTACAGATATTTGCTTGCATTGTCCTCCAGTAACAATTTTCCACATTATAGACTCCCTAACTTAGGGGCAAAAGTTTAATTAGACTGAGGGACAAACCTGACTTTTGGCTTAGGTTGAAAAAAACACCATAACTGTACTTATCCTTTGTGTGCACACAACATTAAATACTAGTTTATTATGTTTAATCTTAGTACTTTAGTATTACCTTTAAATTACCACCTGTATGCCAAGCACCTTTAGCAATGCCACATTTTCTGGAAACAAATATTGGCCTTGCTGTATGTTTATCTTTCTTCCCTTTTAATAATATAAGCATTGTGAACAACCCTACAGACCTGTGCAAAATACATTTAAGTCTCTGACAGTTTTTCTTCAAGGACAGGAAATTGCCTCCAGATTAGATATAATTTTAAGAGGGGAAACTTCCAAGTAGACAGCCAGATACTCTTTAAAACAGTTGTGCAATAAAACAATACTCTCTATGCAAGCACTGCACTCTATTTCCTTACTTTTACTAAACAGATGTTCAATTGCAGCCAGGGCACTATATGCAAGCAATTTGTATGTTTCCCCATATTGGTGTGGGTTTCCACTAGGTACTCTAGTTCTGCCCTCTCTAAAAATAGACAGGTAGTGTTAATTGGAATACTCATAGGAACTGACAATAGTATGTGAGAATGTGATAGGGACTTGTACTGTAAGCTACACTGGAGCAGTACTGATGTTAATGATGAACAATCTCGGAAAAGTGCTGCACAATATATTTGTGATATATAAAGAATAATAACAAAGCTTTTTATCTCATAGGCATTGGAAAACTCCCAAAACAAGTTTTTTTTTTGTAAGACCTGCATATTATATGAGCAGTTCAGCGCAGTTATGAGGATTCCTACTGACCATTAACAGTGTTAGTTTAAATACACACATGGACTGCATTATTTTTATCTGCTGGCATATAACCTGTTCTTCTAGACACCCTTATCTTTGCCTATAAGGCTTAGTCCAGACGGGGAGATTCGGGGGCGATCCGTCGCCTGGCGACTTCTCGCCGCGACGGATCACCCCCGAATCTCCCCGAATAGCTAGGCACCGGCAAGGTTTAAAAACGCCGGCGCGTGTTCACACGGAGCGGCGCGATTTTTAAAATCGCTCCAAATTGCCTGGCGAGGCAATTTGGAGCGATTTTTAAAATCGAGCCGCTCCGTGTGAATAAGCTTTATCAACATCCTTTCTCTGTTGCAAAGTGTTCTCATTCCACACATTAAAAGCAGAGCAGCTCTATTAAAGGCTCCAACTCTCTCGTTTTAAATACATGTGATTATATCTTATGCAAAGGAAACCAATCACTGCCTAGAGCTAAATGAACATTGCTGTTGTGCTCCTGTACTGCTCTGGGCTGCATTGTGTAACTAAATTCAGCCTGCAACATTTTCCTACACATTTTCATGGAAATGAAAAAAATCACAATGTAAAAAAACATATTAAATAGAACAAAATAACAAAGCATTTTTGTCAGTACATTATGTCATGCAGAAGACCAGCATACCATATAAAAATTTACCACCATTTAGTGTCTAATTCGCTTAAAATTACAGGAAGGCCGTTTCGCATAGACTCCACTTTAATCAAATAATTCAAATTCTGAAAAATTATTTCCTTTATCTTTATAATAACACAACGGTACCTTGTACTGAAACTCAACTAACATAATCAATCCTTATTGGAAGCAAAACAATCCTATTGGCTTTAATTAACGTTTTAATAATTTGTTTTAGTTTAAGGTATGGAGATATGAATTATGGAAATATTAATTATCTGGAAAGCGCCAGGTCCCAAGCATTCTGAATAATAGGTCTCATACTTGTATTATCCAGCTGAATATATTGAAACAATTGAAACACAGTTTTCCTAAGCAAAAAAATTCACTTTGGGCCCATACATAAAACAAACAAAAATTGAACAAGAAGAAAATAATACAAGCAAAATATATTTATATATACAGTATATATGTATAAGTAGGCACAGGAATTCTGAAGACTTAATCCATAACTACAAAAAATTAAGGGGGGAATTCACTAAGCGGCGAAAATTCGCTAGCATTGCCTTCGCTAGCGTTCGCCGCACTTCTCCAGGCGAATTTTTGCCAGCACTACGCAAATTCACTAAAGTGCGAAGTTATGCTCAGGTTGGCGAATGGTAGCGTAGTTGCGCTAGTGTTACTTCACCAGGCAAAGTGCATTTACGCTAGCGATGCCTAATTTGCATACGGAGCGAATTTCAAAGTATAATAGAAGTGTATGTTACAGCCACTACATTGCATTACACAAGCCCAGGAAACCTTTAATAAAAAATAATAAAATTGTCCTATTGCCCTACATGTGCTCCTTGTATAGTTGTGTTGCCATATGTTAGGAAATGTGGGGGGAATGAGGGTAACCCTCCCAAAAAAAACTTCGCTCTTTTTCAGACTATCACCCTAGAAAGGTAAAACACGCTAGCGTTTTTTTGGGACTTAGAAAACAAAATTTTCAAACTCCTATCTATTGTATTGAACTTCGCCAGGTCTGACCTGGCGAAGTAACGTTTAGCGTAAGGTAACGTTCAGGAAAATTGTCATCTTAGTGAATTTGCGTAATTACGATCCTTCGTCAGTGGGCAACTTCTGGCATAAGGGTGCGAAGTTGCGCTAGTCTATCTACTTAGCTAGTGAAACTTCGCCAGAGTCCGCGTTAGTAAATTTGTGAAGTTACGAATTGTTGTCATGCTGGCGAATTAGCGCTAGTGTTAGATGCTATGCGCTTTAGTGAATTTCCCCCTTAGACTTTTGTTTGAACCAATTGTTGAAATATAAGGAATATTGGCATTCCCTCTATCCCTTAATCTTCTTTCATTGGCTGATACTATAACTCCATCATAGAGATTAAAATGCTTAGTTATAATCAGAGCTAGAAAGCTCAGAGAAATATAACCACACAAAGAACAAGAGTGGTTGGCAGTGAAAAGCCTTAAGAAGCGAGTAATGCATTAAACAGCCTTTTTACAAGGAGGACAAAGTGCTTGCTAACCCTTCCTCTGCTATATATGGAAGCATTCTCTAGAGCTGTCAGAGTAATAAGGACATTCCTTTTCTGCTTCAAGCAGTGAAACAAACACTAAGGAGAGAGGTGCAAAGTGAGCTGTCTGTGTTAATAGAGCGTGAGCACACACACACACAGGTTGCAGGGAATGTCACGACAGCCTTCAATCAGGAACTATGAGATGTTTTATATGGACAACCATTATGCAGGAAGCTTTGACGCATCTCAATGGCATTACCCATAGTGTCCTATTTAAAAAAATAATTTGACAGGCTTGCTTTTTCAGTACCTTGTACTTGATGCATGCATGCTGGCAAGAGGGGGACCAAAGAGGGTGTGCCCACCCAAAATTTATGCCCCAGTTACCGAAGGTAGTGTGGGCACCTGTGCAGGGATCTGGGGATGCAGGAAAACTTTGCACAGTGGGAAAACCCTACCCCCACTCAATATCCTCTTCTGAAACAACGGACTTAATTAAACTGGGATAAGCCCACATTGCTGGCTCCACAATCCTAGTTTAATTGGATTCATGAGGATGTGCCAACCACTTAATTTGTTTGTAAAAAGCGCAAATGAGGGAGCAATGATGGTAACAGACTGTAACAGGGCCCTGTACCACCTTCCATACATAATCTTTAGATTTGTCTATCCGTCACAAGGTGAAGAGAGTAGCCAATTCCTGGACAGATGTGCTCTGTGATTAAACATTTATCAGTTACTGCTCTTGCACTTACAAAATGACCCCTGAAGTATTTCACATTACAGAAACAGGAAGACCACTTACAGAAAGACCAATTATCTGGAAAACCCGAACATTGCTGATAATAGATAGACCCTATACCTAATATTCCTGTAATTCATATCTTTGCAATAAACCATTATGTCACATTTTGGAACAATACGCTGAGGCTTCTACATGCTTTCTTGTGTTACCATGTTATGGCTTTTTTTTTTTATCCGTGTTCCACCCCATGGCAATACAAGTTAATTTCATATGGTGCCCGGGGCAGACTTCCCCTGAGAGCACCCAGGGGCAAGCGTCCTCCACCACCCCACTCCTTCCCACAGGATTGCACACATGTGCATCCTTTATTTCGTATCCTTGCAGCTGGGCAGCATCAGGGGCCCTCCACAGTGCCCCGTTGGTTGGCAGGGGAGGCAAAAATGCTGCTCCTGGTAAGTGATACTGAATGAATTTCAACATATGAATGTACATGAAATGTTACCTATAGGTCATGTTGATAATTTTTTTTTAGTTGAAGTTCCTAAGCCTGACTCTCTGAAACTCTGACTTTGCCAACCTGACTGTCACATCTCAGCCTGTTAGTTAAAGTTTCTAATGATAACGGACTCCTGCTGCACAAATATGACAGCCCCCTCATACAGGAACATGGGGGATCAGACAGGTAATGTAAAAGCTTCATGCAAATACTTTATGGCAAAGTTAGAAGTAGCTTTCAAAGCCAATATTGTAATAGATGTAAAAAAAAAGTTTAATTTCTGGTGTCAGTATCTCTTTATGAGCTGAATCTCCATTTTTCAACCTGGAAATTCGGCTCTTCTAGT
Organism: Xenopus borealis; assembly: GCA_024363595.1. Taxonomy (NCBI): domain Eukaryota; kingdom Metazoa; phylum Chordata; class Amphibia; order Anura; family Pipidae; genus Xenopus; species Xenopus borealis. Next base: position 86,766,895 of record CM044447.1, on the reverse strand, counting down.
GCAGAGAGTGCAATTGCTCTATATTCACTAGCAACGTGGACCCCCGACCCTCTGAAAAGGTAAGTGCCATGGGGAGGGAGGGTGGCAAAAGGAAGGCTCCTTGGATGGCAAAATGGCCAGGACTGACCCTGGGCAGCATACCACTCCTTAATTTATGGAATCCTAAGACCGGACCTTTGTGGTCTTGCCGCAATCCGGCAAGCCTGAGGGTGACTGTACCGATGGCAACAAGGTATGGTGCTAAAAACACATGAGTTAAGCCTGTCACTGCATTCCTAGCAATACAGGCACCACAGGAAAGTACATGCCTATATGCAAGGGCTCTTAAGAATGTGCTTATTGTATTCCATATTCCAAAACTGGAATTTCAAATTGGCATTTGAAATATGGCAGCCTGAGTAGTTTCACAAGGTATTGGTCATCAGTCTCTGCATGAATGATCTACCCTGCTTTATATTACCTTCCTTAATATATACATTTTACCATACATTGATAGTGAATGACTGAGGAGTACTCTGATCATGCAAGGTTTAATTAATTTACCTGCACCCTCCTTATGCACTAGTCATCAAACTCTTGATCACCCACACTGATGCAATGGTCAAGGTAGAAAAAGTTCTACCTTGTTTCCAAAATCAGGGTCTGTGGAGAGGCAGGGGTGAACAATTCCAAAGTATCATTAGCACCAATATTCTATAAGTACAGTCTGCATTTCCTAGGGGCAGAGGAGCATTTTAAACGCAAAAGACCATCAATAATTCAAGCAGTAGTGTAACATAATTAAAGCTTAACAAGTAATTTATCAGGACAGAAAAGCCCAACGCATTTTGTGCCTTATGGGGCCACTTACTCATAGGCTGATGGAGCAAGTGGTTTAAATATGTGCTCTATGGGGCATAATTGTACAGCCTTTAGTGCACCAGCACCTGTATCCCTGTCAGTGGTAAATTAGTCATTATATGCAAGCAATTAAGCAGTGTACAGAAGAATCTTCTACCTTTTCCCCCTTTACATTTTTATGATATGTGTGAGATTTCAAACGCAGCTTTAGAATTTACCACCTACAGTATAATAAAGTTCTTGCAAATATACTGCAGTATCACTGCATTGAGAAAAGCTAGAAACACTTCACACAGCTATATATTATTCCACGGGGGATACAACATAGGAAATCTAAATTTTACAGGATCTATTATTCGCAATGCTTAGGACCTGGAGTTTTTCTACTAATGGCTTTTTCCATAATTTAGATTGCGCTACTGTAAGGCTACTATAAAACATAACAGAAGATAATACCAGTAAGATACATTTTAGTTGACAAAAAAATCCCTAGTGTCAAAAACCTCCCCGGTGTCATATGACCTATAACCTATAAGGTTATTTCTGTTCTTGAAAATACACCTTCCAAAAAAGTTTTTATTCATATGAAACTGTCTACAAAATGATTTCTCTACAAGGTAACGGTCAGGTGGGAACAGAATTATTGGGGCCCTGAAAATCTTTATTTGCTATGGTTTGGTATGTCAAAGGTTACACTTATACTGGGTCCTAGAGGCATATGTGATATTCTGATGGCAGCCCTGTGTATTCAATGCAAATAGCGGGATTCAAACCAAATGTGACCTACCATCACCTTGTCTATCTGTCCTGAGATCTACCTAGTTTTCATGATGACTTATCCCATGATATAGTAATAGGCACAACATTTCCACAGGTGCAGTAATCCATAGCAATTAGATGTTTGCTTTCTTGCTTCCTATAGGTGACTAGACATGAGGAAATGCTTTGACACCTCACAATATTCATGGGGCATACTAGGGTTCATGGCAGCCAAAGCTCAAGTAGTCAGCCACCGAATTTGACCCTATATGTGGTGGGCCCACTAATTTGCCTACAAAAGTACAAAAAATGCAGCTCATCCCCAAAATTCAAGTAAAACCAACTGAGTGCAAAATTAGGTTTTGTTTTTTTTCCTTTTAGAACTACTAATTTGTCTCACAGCAGTTCCAGTTGGGGTGAGGCAGTGAGGTTCCAGTTCAGCTTTGTATGTTGATCACCCATGTAGCTCTTTAGACTTACAACTTAGAGAATGAATTCAAAGATTCTATGTTAATCCATATAACTGACATTTTAGCTTCCTAGGGCACACTGTAGTAAATGGCGTGAACTATAAATTAAAAGCACTAATTGGTGATAGTCATCTGATTAAAGAAAGTGGCACTTGCTGGGACGTGAAATGTAAATAATGCTCTCAAATAAGAGATACAGTATATCGCAGATTACCCCAACGTAAAGCTACTGCATTGAATATACAAAAATGATACAAATGTGATTAGCTCCTCAACGTGGTGTTGCTGATGGAGCTTCTGGGATACATTTTACTAAGGCAACATCCAGCTTAAATCAGTATGCCTTTCACTGATCTCTTCAAAAACAAAATAGTATAGTAGAACTGTAGAATTTCACATGGTAATAAGGATGGCATTGGCAATCCTGACTTTTTAAGAATGTAACATTAATCTGCTCTGTAGCTTAGGGTATCCAAGCAGATAAGAGCACAGCAGTTAAATACCAAGAATAAGTGTGAATTGTAGTATGTGTGTGTGTGTAATAGCATTTTCCAGTACTACCAAATACGTTGGTGCTATATAAATACATGTTAATAATAATAATTTCTGAAGACAATTGTAATGGTTAACCAGAAGCAGATAGAAAAAATATGTAGTGGTCTTTAACCATTAGGCTTGGAGGCAAGTTTTAGTTGCATAAAAAAACATGTGTACTGCCAAAAAGAATCTCATGTAGGCTTCCAGTCCACATAGGGTCTACCAAATATTAAATTATTTCCGTTATCTAAAATCCACAGCGTGGTTGAGCCCCAACTCTTTTTTACATTTGAATGTGGCTCATGGAAACCATGGGACCCCTGAGAATAGGTAAAAGGAATGGGGAACTATACAGCTATGGCATATGATCAGCCACACCTAAAATAGCCTCACTGACTTTTTCTTCTTTCTTTTTTTATAAAGTACACTGCTGTAGGGCAGGGAAAATCTGCCGTATACTACAGCAAGAGAAATTTGAGTTCCTGTGCAAGAAGTCATTAGCAAAATTAAGACTCAATGTCTCTTCTGCCTGACAGCATCTTACAGAAAACCATCACCTCCAAGATAATTACCTCTGAGGTTCTACATCCTGGCAACAGTATTCCCTGTGTACTCCAGTCAGAGATGGTTCTTTGCTTTCTTTTTCCTTTCAAGCTACCTGCACGGGTCACAGGAACTAGTATAAAACTCATGCCTTTCCGACACCAGAGTTGCTCATTAAAAGTCTGACTTTACTAAATACACTTTGTGGCAATTATATCAATGCCTTGAAAACCAAGCCTCTTTCGCTGCATAAAATCTATGTTACGGAAAGTATCATCAGTATAGATGAAGCATAATTAACACATAAGCTCGCTAGCTCGGATTCTAACAATGCAATTCAGCAATGCTATTGCTGGAATCACCATTGTTAACTATCAAATTGTCTGTGTTGAGCTCCACCAAAAGCCCTAAATCACATTTTTTTCTATTTTGCTACTGTCATAGCAACCTCTAGGGCAATCTTTTTTATTTCTTAAGGGTCATGCTCTCCAATTTTAGTTTTATATATTTTGGAAGAGGCAAATCAACTGGTATCAGAAAATGTAAGGAAAGCGGTCATTATTTTCACAATGAGAAATAACAAAAGTCTTCCAAATTCTTGTAAGCTATGGCATTCTTTTCACAGTTTTTAATGATTTTGCTGCAACACAAGGTCAGTATTAGTAAAACTATAGTCACTGTTGCAGGAACCTGTGCAGTAACTTCAAACTGTTTTTATTATGTAATAAAAACATGCTTTTCATCGAAAACCATGCATGTCACCTAAGCTTAAGGGGCAAATTCACTAAAATGGGCAAATTCGCCAGCATTGGCTTCGCTAGTGTTCGCCGCACTTCACCAGGTGAATTTTCGCCAGCACTAAGCAAATTCACCAAGATGCGAATTTGTGCTCAGGGCGGCGAACATTAGCGAAGTAGCGCTACCGTGCATCGCCAGGCAAAGCGCTAGTGATGCCTAATTTGCATACGGCGGGAACTTAAGCGTAAAATAGAAGTATTTGTTACAGCCACTACATTCCACTACACAAGCCCAGGAAACCTTTAATAAATAAAATAAAGTTGTCCTATTGCCCTACATGTGCCCACTGTATAGTTGAGTTGCCATATGTTAGGAAATGTAGGGGGGAAGGAGGGTAACCCCCCCCAAAAAAACTATCTTTTTCAGACTATCACCCTACAATGGTAAAACACACCAGCGTTTTTTTGGGACTCAGAAAAATTTATAAATTTTGTTTTTTTTTCAAACTCCCATCTATTGTATTGAACTTTGCCTGGTCTGACCAGGCGAAGTAAAGTCTAACGTAAGTGGTAACGTTCAGTAAAATTTTGATCTTAGTGAATTTGCGGTGTTAGTGAATTTCCGAAGTTGCGAAATGACGTCACGCTGGCGAATTAGCGCTAGCATTAGACGCTTCGTGCTTTAGTGAATTTGAGCCTAAGTCTATCTGAAATTCAAGTATGTTTTAGTTAGGGACCAGAACAGACATGGCAGTGTAATGATGGAGGATAGAAGGCAAATGCTTCCAGAGGGTGCGACCTGAGGTTACACCTCCTGAATTACATAGGTATGAATCCCCACACCAGACCAAAAACATGAAGTCTAAAATGTGAACATAATTCTTTTCTATGATCATTTCTAACAGTTTTCAGTGGCAGAAACATTTTAACAGACAGATTAAACCAAAAGTTAAGGAAGTATTTTCCTCCTTCCAATTTTAGTTTTTCTTTTTTTCTAGCAGTGTCCCAACCGCAAAGTTCCCATAGGCCTAAGACAAATGGCACGTGATGGTGTAGGAGACTAGTAACAAGCAATTCAATGTTGAGATTATCATTCAAAACAGGATTTGAATTTGGTAATAATGGAGGTTTTGTGCTCTGGTATAAACCTGCATTCATGAGCATTTGACTGTATATCAACTACAGTGTATGTTCAATAACCTGTATTTTCAGTTTGTAATTGTGGCAAAAGCCTTAAAGTGTTCCTAATTGGCCCATATATGACCATGCACACACTCATATTAAAGCTTGCATTACAATTTAATCTCCTTGTGTGCACATCCTGTCACAACTAATATTAGCACAGTTACAGCTGCTGTAATTACTGCAGATAGAATAATAATCACCACTTTGCTTTCTTTCTACACATTCTGTTGATATAATGATACAAACTGCTCGGCGTGTGCACTCCCAGAGCATATTAACTCGTCATAGTTAGTGCACCAATGCAAAGCTTTAAATTCAATTACAACATGCAAAAAAGGCAAAGTAGTAGTCATCAGAAATAAATGGTAGTGGCAGTATAAAATATATTTGTATCTTATTTCTAAAGGAATCTCACTATATATATATATATATATATATATATATATATATATTGTGTTCAGTGGGTGTCCGCACTCCAAAGCTGCCGCTGCTATAGCGTGTCCAATTATAACTCCGGGGTGCACGGTTAAAAATATTTAATTGTATAGCTTCATAGAACCAGCACTCCCATATAAAATTCTTCAATCTTTTATTAATAAGTCATAAATGTCCGACGTTTCGGTCCTCATTAGGACCTTTCTCAAGGATTTATACAAAGACTACTTCAACAAATCTTAAATAACATAGTGATTTTACATCCTCCAATCAGTGCTTAGTGATCAATTTCTAAATTAGTAGTTAACCCTTACCAGGTGTGTAACTCAGTGCACATCTTAGAATCTTATATATTTTTACTTGTCTAAAAGATTTCTTTAACTACAATAAATACAATAATTTATATAATTATTGTATTTATTGTAGTTAAAGAAATCTTTTAGACAAGTAAAAATATATAAGATTCTAAGATGTGCACTGAGTTACACACCTGGTAAGGGTTAACTACTAATTTAGAAATTGATCACTAAGCACTGATTGGAGGATGTAAAATCACTATGTTATTTAAGATTTGTTGAAGTAGTCTTTGTATAAATCCTTGAGAAAGGTCCTAATGAGGACCGAAACGTCGGACATTTATGACTTATTAATAAAAGATTGAAGAATTTTATATGGGAGTGCTGGTTCTATGAAGCTATACAATTATATATATATATATATATATATTTATATATATATATATATACTGTATATAGTGGCAAGCTGGTTGCTTCAACACGTAATGGTCGCAGGACTGGACTGAGAATCAAAATAGGCCCTGGCATTTCAGGTACACAGAGGCCCAATCAGCTCACATAGAGGCCCAAACAGTCCCCACCAGCCCACTAAATACTGACTTTCTATGGCACCTTATAGCAGCCCATCTGGCATTTGCCCTAACCCACAGATTGCCAGTCCGGGCCTGGCAGGCAGCATAGGAAAAGGAGCAGTTAGACAGGGACACACAGGCACTTCAAAGACATTCACAAACAAGGGTTGCCAATTACAGCATTGATAACAAACCATAAAAACAAATCCTTGCCACTGGGCACCTTCATATGAAGTGTTCCCTCACTATACTAGTATATATATTTTTTTTTTTTTCCAAGTGTTTGTGCTACAACCTCATGCTGAATCATGATATGGCAACCACACGTGGCAAGCAAATTCTACATAACGTCCTGTGATGTCATGAGGTGCATGTAAGATAAACCAATGATTATTCCATCTGTAACCTTGTCTATTTTGTTCACAGGTAATTTTACTTTCTTAGTTGCCATGATTATTTTGATTCTCTAAAACTGAATTTTTCATCTTTTCACCTAACACAGGCTCTAATCCCCTCTTTATTTTTGTCTCTAATACCATGATTTTACTTGTCTAGTGGTACTTGTAGGCCAAAAAGTTCCTGTCCATGGCACCAACCAAGAAGAGGCTAATTTGATGTAGAATATTATGAGACCACCTTTCCCTTTATGTGATGTGAAATCAAAATCCCATAATATCTGGGGATGAATGTTATCACCTTTGTGCCTGCGCTGCCTCCTGATCTCCCCCTGCCCCAATTGAGGGAACAGGTACAGGTGGGGGCTAGAATGGGGGTTGTGGATGGGGCAGGGGACCTGGAGGAGGGTTGTGGGTGGGGGGCCAGGATGTGGGGGCACCTGTTTGGAAGCCCTGATAGGCCTTGGACCCTCCGGTCCAATGATTTTCAAACAAGAATACATTCCTGCTTTGACTTTAATAGTTTCATGTTCAAAAGACCCTTATAGTCAAACATGACTTGGCCCCATTTGAATGGTTGAATTAAGTTATACCGGCCTACTATTAAGTGCCAATATTAAGACACAAAACTCATAAGGCGTTTTATGTGAGATGTATTTTTCAATTTTTTTGTAAAATTTATTTCCCTACCTGTTCCTGTATACATGCCTGCTTTGTTGAAATGTTATTATACCAGGGGCAGTGTCAGTGCCTGGAACCCACAGGACCACTTTCCAAAGAATTTTTCCTCCAGCTTTCTATCCCCCCTTCTTTCATACAGATATATGTAGTATCCATGGTATAGACATACAAGGTTACATGGTTGCTGATGAGGAGGGCTCATTCATACCTGTACCTAGAGACATTCTTACAATTTCCAAATTATAGATGCGACTGGAAATCAGTGTGACACATCTTAATCTAATGTTACTCACACAAAATGCTGACTTTCATTATGTAAAGTGTTTCTCTATATCTTTTTAAATATATGTGGGTTGAGAATAGATTGTGTAATAGGTAAGGATCTCCTAGGTTGAATGAGTGTACTTACACTAAACCTAGACACAATGAATTTCCAAGCTAAATAGTTGTGGTCATGGAAATGATATATTTAAATGTAGTTTCTTATATGTGTATATAGTATGCTACAGAATAGACAAAAACAAACCCAAGTTCAAACAAATGTTTGTATCCAATGAATATTATTTAATGTGCTCTCTATACCAGGAATTGTAGTTATTTACAAGACCCCCTCATTTCTTCATTTGGCATTTAGATGTTTTTCTTGCTTTTCCCACACGCCATCTGCACAACAAAGATAAAAATGCCAGTCGGGAGAATTTCAGTTCTTCAAGGACAGACTGCAGTGTGAAAACACGGATGACTGGAGCTGTGTTGTAAAAGGCAAAGACCAGACACGCTTACCTCACATTCCTATTGCCCCTTTTATGTTACACAATAATTAATCTTATTGCAGCTATTATCCTGGTGAAAGGCATATCATCTGAGACTGCAGCAATTCTTACTAACCAACTTTTTGCTGTAGCTGTGTTTTGACCTATACCTATACACTAAGGGATTCCTTTAATATTTTAAGATCAATGTCTTCAGCTAGCTACAGTGTTACAATGTTAGTTAGGTATATAATGGTTTGCTATGCTAAAATAAGTAAGAATAACCTATTATTAAGTCTAAACCCCAAAAAAACAATGGTCGTAATCTATAAACTATTGGCACAATACCAATAAATATAAATAAAAAGACACAAAGAGTAACAGTACTTTATTGTATCACAATACTTTTTCTGTGTTTGACTAGCTTTTTTTTCCTTTTTCCAAAATATTTGCAGACACAAAAGCATCTAATACTGGCCATACATAAGCCATGCTAATGCTATTTACAATTTACATGGGCCTGTGCAGTGCTTACTCTGATGAATAGTAAACATTATGCATACAAGATGCAAAGTACAGGGACACAAGAGAGACCTTGAAGAGTTACTTGTAAGCTCACCTACTGAATCACATACTAACACTACTATTAATATCAAATACATTATATGCCATTCACTCACAGCTTGGTAGTGTGGGTCATGAAATTTTAGACCAGTGATCTCCAACCAGTGGCTTGTAAGCAACATGTTGCTCACCAACTCATTAGATGTTGCTCAGAGTGGCCTCAATGCTGGTGTTTATTTCCTGGCTTAAATGCAAGCTTTATTTGTATGTAAACTTTGGGGCAGATTCACTAAAGGGAGAAGTGAGTAGAAATCCGCCAGCGTGACGTCATTTTGTTACTTCGGCAATTTACTAATGATCGTAGGCGTCACATAGCTAGCGAAGGAGATAGACTCTGCAAATTCACTAAGATGCAGATTTTACTGGAAATTACCTCTTTCGCCAGCTTTGACCTTGTGAACTGCATTGGAGTGCATAGAACATCCTCAATCTTCAGTTACATACATTAGAATATCTTCTAAGTCCAAAAAATGCTGGAGTCTTTTAATTTTTTCAGGATGAAGCTGCAAAAGGCATACATTTTTTTCAGGTACCCAGTTTCCCCCATACATTTCTAACATATGGCACATTATTTAACTGTGGGCTTATGTGTAGGGCATTAAAACAACTCTATTGGCTTTATTAAGGTTCCCTTGTCATGTCTAGTTATCAGTGTTTATGTAATGTATTAGATGCACCATGTAACATAAATTGCTCCATTCTTTAAAATGCCCACCGTATGCAAATTAGCCTGAGCGCAAGAACTCTAGCAAAGTTGCGCTAGCCAGAATTGATCACTAGCGCATCTTTGCTTTGATTTGCTCACTTGTCATCCGGGACACAACTTTGCAACTTAGTGAATTAGCGTTGTCTGAGCAAATTTATGCCTGGCGAAGTGCTGTGATGGCTGCGAAGCCGTTGCTGGTGAATTTGCTCTCTTTAGTGAATTTGCCCCCATGTGTATTGCCAAAGAGAGCCTCTTGTAGGCTGCCAGTTCACACAGGGTCTACCAATAGCCAAACACAGCTCTTACTCTGCACTGCCAGGAAAGTTTTGCATGCTTATGTTGCTCTCCTACATTTTTTTGCATTTGAATGTGGCTCATGGGTAAAACTTGGGGAACACTGTTTTAGAGCAATGGATGATCACATACGTGGATCAAGTCTGATTATAATTAGTCTTAGGGTCACTTAAAAGTAATGACGGGTTCCACTGTATATCTACAATAATGCTTAACATATCAAATATTCTTTCGTGATTCCCTTCCCAGGTTATTACTTTATATAACAAAGCACGGTGGAAATGAGTTTTCATGACAGTTGTAGCAGCCTTTTGTGTTGTTTCTATTCCACATGTTGCGTGCATCTGGAAAAAGAAAGCATTTCAGTTCTTTTTTTTTGTACCAAAAAGAATGAGGAGCAGTGATGTGTCATTGAAGAGATTTTTTGCTTTCTGTGTACGATTGATTAAATGTGCCACATAGACTGTCTGAAACCACAACACAGAGAGCCAACACATAGCAGTGACATCTGTTCCTGAGTGCTTTCGCTCTCTTCTTTGCAATGACACATCTACTGCAGATATTTATGTGAGCAGATAAACAATAAACTTTTCGGAGCTGTCACCAATCGTCAAACATAATTAAAATACATTTTTAAATTTTAATTAAAGAAAATGCAATCCTATCCAACTTATAATATACATAGAAAATGTTCAGTGGTTTTAAAGGGATAGTGGCAGTGTCGGACTGAGATGCCAGGGGCCCACCAGAAAACCAGGGGCCCAACTTTCCAAACTATTATTCCTTCTGTCCTCAATTAAAGGGGTTGTTCACCTTTGAGATAACTTTTAGTATGATGTAGAGAGTGACATTCTGAGATCATTTGCAATTGGTTTGAATTTTTTATTATTTACGGTTTTTTAGTTATTTTGCTTTTTATTCAGCAGCTCTTCAATTTGCATTTTAAGCAGTCTTGTAACTAGGGCCCAAATTACCCTAGCAACCATGCATTGATTTGAATAAGAGACTGGAATATGAATAGGGGATGGACTGAATAGAAGGATCAGCAATAAAAAGTAGCAATAACAATACATTTGTAGCCTTACAGAGCATTTGTTTTTTTAGAAGGGGACGGCGACGCCCATTTGAAAGTTGCAAAGAATCAGACGAAAAGACAAATAACTATAAAACTATAACAAATAAATAATAAAAACCAATTGAAAAGTTGCTTAGAATTGGCCATTCTATAACATAATAAAAGTTACCGTAAAGGTGAACCACCCCTTTAACCTCTTTATTCTGCTATTCTTTTAGATTTACTTACTATACTCTATTCTTCCATTATTAAGTATCTTTTTCCACATAAAAAAATAGGGAATGAACATGAAATAGGCCAAATTGTTAGGAGCAAGAGGGCCCACTGACACCTGGGCCCACCGGGAGTTTTCCTGGTATCCCTGTGGGCCAGTCCAACACTGGATAGTGGCACGTGGCTTGTATCACTAAAAGTGTTTCTCAAGTTTTCTAACTAAAGTGCCCTCCTGCCTTCCCCCAGGTCACTGCTTGCTAACTTATGTCGCTCTCCGGCATAGCTTGAAAGAAAGTGGCTTTCTGAGTGACATTGTGATTGGAGCAGGACTATGTTACAATTGCCTGGGGAAATCTGCTCTCCTTCAAGCAATCAATGGCAAGCTTTAACTCTGGTACATACAATAAACATCATGAGCTACCACAATAAAGAGGAAGTCTTTGTAATATATTATTACACCAATTCAAAAGTTTTTTATCTTATAGACAAATACAAGAGGTCCTCTTTTTATTCTTATAGTGTGAGGTATTTATTGTTTTATTAGTGAGTTCCCTCAACATATTAACTTTCAGACGTTTCACTTGAGCAGACTGACTGGGAGTGGAAATAATCTGTGTAGTAGGTAGAAAATTGTTAGCTTGGTACCCATTACAGATACCCCTGATTTAGCAAACCAATTCCAACATGAGTATTGGCCCAGCTGCAGAAATGCAAAACTCAGTTGTTTGCAGCAAGAGAAAATGTTAGTCCGAGTACATAGTACATAGTACATATACTGTGTGTCACTATGAGGCAACATGTACTTTAAACATCCTTAAAGGAAAACTATACCCCTTAAATGAATACTTGAGCAACAGGTAGTTTATATCATATTAAGTGGCATATTAAATAATCTTACCAAACTATATATATATATATACTCGAGCAGACACACCACACTCCAAGGACTCTTATTAGATGCAAAGTTAGTGTTTTATTATCATCGTTTCGGCATCTTGACTGGAGCCGTCTTCAGGAGTAACAAGAAAAATCACACTAGTGCAGACATGTTAATATAGGTGAATTTGGCGCCAAACACACCCCTGTGACATCATCAAACTGTGTCAGTGTGTATTCCTAGGTCCAATCATATCGCCCGGACCAATTAAATAGCAAATAGAGTAGAGTGCATACTTATAATACTGATAAGTGGTATGCTCAAATATCACTAACAGTGACCATCACTAAACATGTCAATCATTGAGAAGTAACTGTAACAGTGCTCAACCCATATCCACAACCACTGTGCCACAGAACGAACTTACCCCCTGAGTGGGACCGCAGCTAGGAGTCTGTTACGCCCTTGGAACCCCGTCATACACAGCCAGAGGACAGAGGTATTTACGCGACACAGCCGCGTGTATGTCACTCATCGCACCGGTCCCTCACTCAGTGCGTGTACACTACCTGTGCGCTCCCCGCCTACTGACACGCCCCCATCACCTCCCGCGTCATGGTAACCACGACGCTAAGGCCTCCGTCTCAGGCAAGAGTCCTTGGAGTGCGGTGTGTCTGCTCGAGTATGTAAAAGTTTTACCGGCACCCAGGCAGATGGGAATTGTTTTGAGTGCACCAGTCCATCTATTTGCTATATATATATATATATATATATATATATATATATATATATATATTTTAGTAAATCTTGCCCTTTTACATCTCTTGCCTTGAGCCACCATTCCGTGTGTTGCCTCAGAGATCACCTTACCAGAAATATTTCAACTCTAACTGTAACAGGAAGAAGTGTGGAAGCAAAAGACAGAACTCTGTCTCTTAATTGGCTCATGTGACCTAACTTTATAGTTTGTTTGGTATGTTTGTGTGCACCGTTGAATCATACAATCCCAGGAGGCTGTCCTTATTTTTTAAAATGACAATTTTCTATTTATGATTATCCAATGGCACATGCTACTAAAAAGTATATTATTATGAAAATGGTTTATTTACATGAAGCAGGGTTTTACATATGAGTTGTTTTTTGCAATATCTTACATTGTCCGGGGGTTATAGTTTTCCTTTAAAAATCTCTGTGACGTATAACGAGTAACGAGTAATGAAATCTATTTTTACTGACAAATGTTTCCTTTTCTCCAAAGGGCCCTTACACACGGGCGTTTTTACCTGTGCTCCCCTGCGTTCCGTTTTGCTGCGTTCAGCCGCAGGGGAGCGCAGGTATAGACACACTCAATTATTTTCAATGGGGCTGTACTCACACGAACGCATGTAGGCGCCAAACGCAGGAAAAATGCAGCATGTTGCATCTTAACCTGCATTTGGCGCTTACATGTGTCTCGTGGGTACAACCTCATTGAAAAGAATGAGGTGCGTCTAGACCTGCGCTCCCCTGCGGCTGAACGCAGCCAAACGCAACGCAGGGGAGCGCAGGTCCAAAACGCCTGTGTGTAAGGGCCCTAATACTGACTATATTGGTGCATTTGGCCCGATGAGCAAATCTTTGTTTTGATGTGGACACACAGGTGGTGGCCCAAATTGGGCTGATTGAAACTCAGCCCTGAGCTAATGGGGATCACATGGGGGGCTGTCCAGAGCTATGACAGTAGAAAACAGCCGCAGCCTAATGTGCTCTGTCTATGGGATCGGGACCAATGCTCTTCTATATTAATGGAACATAACATCCATTCCCACCCCTCCCTGCAAATAATTTGATATATTGTCCTTGACCCGTGGGCCTGGAGCAGTTTGACTATTACACCCACAGCAAGCAAGCAGCTTGATTTTGGATGAGAGGACTTATTCAGCAACGGCTCAATTACATTGAATCTGACTTACTTGGTCTGTGGCTTTAGAGTGATTAAATGTGTTTTCTGCACTTTCATCCTGCCACCTGCTGCTTTCAATTAATAAATGATATTTGTTTACACACGCTACTTCACTTTCTTAGGTCCCCTAACAAGCCTCCTTCACATGAGCCTTAGTTTTTGCCTGCATGCGCTGGGCAACAGTTGCCATGACAACTAAGCACGCTGCTCCTTATAGAAGATATTATCTCAGCAGGTGTTGGCTTCACAGACAAATGTGCTGCACTGTACAGTGGCAGAGTATCAGAAAGTAAGGCAGCATAACCAGATTAAATGTTACACATGCTGACTGCTTTTTAAGCATTCATAACAGAAGGGTTTGGGACTTTGAGGCCTGTACAGTGTTCAGATCTCCGTTCGCTTGCAGTCATGACCTTAACACAAATGCAACATTACATAATGTAATGATTCATTGCTGTGTGTACTAGTCAATAAGGCATCATAAAAAGGACACGGGATAAAAAAATAAATTGGACCTCTCCTGTCATTTTCTATAGTGTCATGGCAGAACAGATGCATGTACTGTTCTTGCTTATCTTCATATGAAAGGCACTCAGTACTATATGGAAAAATACAGAAAAGCCAGCAATGATTAAAGTAAACTTCTAGTATGTTAGAGAATGACGAATATTAACATTATTTGTTTTTTATAGTTTTTAAATGATTTGCCTTGTTCTTGTGACTTTTCCCAGGTCACAAGAAGATTTCTCATATTGCTATTCAGACCCTCTCCTAATTATATTTCAGTCTTTTATTCAAACCAATGCATGGTTGCTAGGGTAATTAGGAACCTAGTGACCAGACTGCTGAAATTGCAAACTGGCAAGCTCCTGGATAAAAAAAGTAAACAACTCAAAAATAATTAAAATAAAAAATACAAACCAACTGCTAACTGTCTCAGAATACAACTCCCTAAAACATACTAAAATTTAACTCAACGGTACTTATGTCTGTGAATTTCCCCCAGGTTAAAGTTAGTTACAATGATAGTCGGTCAAAATGTTACAGGATAACAAAGCCATACACACATGAATATGACTGAAATGATGAAACACTGTAGGCTTTTCTGCCTGCTAAATATGCTTCCCATATTTGCAAAGGCCGGCTTAAAGCATACAGGATTTTCTAGTTAATAATATTGTTCAAGATTTGTGCAGAGAACATTTACAAATTATATGTATGTTAAGGAAGAATAAAGGTCAGATTTAAATACTGATCTACATAGGCAGTCCTCTGATTACACATACTAATTCCCTTCTGCATGAAAAAAAGGCTTTTTAATTAGAATCTGTCTAAATGCTTAGATGTAATTAGAATCCTGTTAAGAGCTGCAAAGAAGAAAAAAGATGAATGATTAGATATAACCTTTGTTCTACTGGACAGACGCATATGCTATAAAGATGAAAATGGCGTTCTAACCATGAAAAATATACAGAAAATATCTAAGGGGAAGTAAAAGGTTTTATATATATGACGTGTAGTATCACACAGGATAGAAAATATGTAAGAATTCATACATGCCAGGCAGTGAGGACACAACTCTCAGCTGTTGTACAGATGGTTTTTAACAGGAATTTCAACTCTTGTCTGATAGATAAGGCTTAGCATTGCCTGTACAGGGGGACAAGGGAACAAATGCTGGTATGTTAAGGGCTCTTACACACAAGCGTTTTTACGCTCAATGCTTTTCAATAGGGCTTTTCAATAGGGCTGTACTCACACGAACACATGTAGGCACCGAACGCAGGTTCAGACGCAACATGCTGCATTTTTCCTGCGTTCTGCGCCTACATGCGCTTGTGTGAGTACAGCCTCATTGAAAAGCATTGAGTGCGTCTATACCTGCGCTCCCCTGCGGCTGAACGCAGCAAAACGGAATGCAGGGGAGTGCAGGTAAAAACGCTCGTGTGTAAGAGCCCTAAGGCTAAACCCTTAAAGGGTTAACCCCTAAAGGAGAATTCAACCCTGTAACAAAAAAACCCGTATCCCACCCCACGTAAACCCCCCTCCCTCCTCCATGCCAGCCTAACTGTCCCCCGGGGAAATGCCCCTAACTTTTTAATTACCCCCTTTGCGCAGATTCAGGCATTGGAGTTGAAGGCACTTTTGGAGTCACACTTGTAGATCTTCCCTAATGCTCTCATAGAGGGAGAATAGAAAATCACAGAATTTGCTGGAACCCACTTGACAGCTGTTATGGCTATAAAAGAGTATAGTGCTACCCCTAGTTCAAGTACTGTAGTTAGTATAGCTCAGATTCAAGCAATCCCTCAGAATCCATTAAGTCCACCACTATCATGTGACCAGCTGCAACTGAGAAGTGGACTGTACACTCTTCTGTCAAAAGCACAAGAACATTAACAATTCTGTAAAGATCTCCAACCACATTATCATATTAAAGGGTTCATGGCCTCCAATAAAGTACTTAAAGGGAATAACATGGTGCCTCCCAGTTCAAACCTATGAAAAATAATGAGGTTTCCAAAAAAGTCTGAACTGGCCAAATCATTTTGCCTCAGTTTTATCTGATGTGCACAGTATAAATATAACTTTATATAATAAAGTTGTGTATAAATATAGGGAAGTAAGTAAAATAGTTCTATAAAAGCAATATTGCAAATTAAACATACAGGTATGGGACTTTTTTATGTAACCTGAGGTTTTCCAGGTAATGGATCTTTCTTAGGATCTTTTTCCTACCTTAAGTCTACTAGAAAATCATGTAAACATTAAATAAACCCAATAGGCAAGTCTTGTCTCCAATAAGGATTAATTATATCCTAGTTTGTATCAAGTACAAGCTACTGTTTTATTATTACAGAGAAAAAGGAAATTATTTTTTAAAATGTGGATTACTTGATTATAATGGAGTCTATGGTAGATGTCCATTCCGTAATTCGGAGCTTTCTCTATAACGGGTTTCCAGATAACGGATCCCATACCTGTACACTGTTTTGTAAACAGTGAACAAATCTGTGACATCTGCAAACTATGACTATTTTTCTGCACCACTTTATAAATAAGGCAATATGTTTCAAATCCAAACATTTCAGTTTGTGTTCGAGTATTTCACAAAAACACAGTATTCACTGGGTTTATTTGCCTAAATAAATCACTGAAGGTTGTAGTGTTTTTAACATTTCCAGAATATTTTCCTTCAGTTCCTTCACCAGAGTCACTGGTGATATTTGTGTATGTAAGCTGGGTTTTTAAGTAGTCTTTACATCGAGACCAGGGTTCTAAGTGAATGAAACTGTTTATTATTCATTGGAGTATATTATTAAGTAACATTTAAGAACAAGGAGAGCTCTGGCATGAACCATATCTATTAAAGGGGTGGTTCAGCTTTGAGGTAACTTTTAGTATTTAATAGAATGTCCAGTTCCTAGCAACTTTGCAGCAAGGTCAATTGAGCTTTTAACAATATTGTTTCCTATCATTCACTAAGATACAAACACACTGCTCTGAAAGCAGAACCATATTATTACTGTATAAAATGGAAGGGGATTTCAGAACCTGACAGTCCAAAGCTTAAAGGACAAGGAAAGTCTAAGATAGAATAAGGCTATAAATGCTGTATTTTATATAGGGATGCACCAAATCCACTATTTTGGATTCGGCCGAACCCCCGAATCTGTTGTGAAATATTCGGTCGAATACCAAACCGAATTCCAAACCATATGCAAATTAGCGAGGGGGAGGGTAAAAGATAACCAAATCTGAATCCTGCTGAAAATGGCAGAATCCTGGCCAAATACCAAACCGAATCCTGGATTTGGTGCATCCCTAATTTTGTATACTAAACATAAACATGAACTGACTGCACCACAAGCCCAATCGAACAAATGATTTATGCTTTTAAAGTTAGGCACAGGGGGCTGTCATCTTGTAACTTTGTTATACATCTTTGCAAGACCAAGACTGTGCACATGCTCAGTGCGGCCTGGGCTGCTTAGGGATCTATAGGGAAACAAAGCTGCTGGAGTTCTGAAAGGCTGGGAAGTTAGGTGGGGGCTACCCCTGCTGTTCATAAGTATGATTGTTTCCCTGCACAGCAGTTATGGACCATCTGACAATTCCTATCCACAGCAGTAAATGAAGTGAAAATTTCACTCCATACAGTCAGGTTTCTTATAAAAACTGTACACATTTTTTAGTTAGGGAAAGCTTTACTAAGGGCCAAATTTTCGAAGTGAAAAAACTTCGAAATACGACCCTCAAAGTATTTTTATAGGGCTTTTTCAATCTAAAATGGACATATTTAGATCGAATAGGTAAATTTTTTTTAAAAAATCGCTTGAATCATTCAAATCGTTCGATCCAACAGAATGATTCGAACGATTCTCTGCAAAATCCTTGAATTTATGGAACTTCAAAAATTCAGATTTTTTCAATTTGAATCGAATTGCTATTCGATAGTCAAAGTAGCCCAAAATTACTTCTAAATTCAAATTTTAAAAATTTTAATTTTATTCCAATTTTCACTTCGACCCTTAGTAAATCTGCCCCTCAAAGTATTTTGGAGATAGATTTCTTTTTCATTAAAGAAAGTAAAAATGGCATTTTATTTTGTTGCCGTTACATGCCCTTTAAGACATGTGTAAACAAACTCAACTCTGAGAGCAGAGTTTATGTATACTATATCGTAGCTGAAAACTATGTACAATGGTTCAACAGCCAGCTGAAAGGAAGAGACTTAATATTTGCACTGGTTTCTTCTAACAAGTTATATAAGACAACATTCCAGAGAGCAACAGCAATCATTCTTGCAAATGCCTATAAACTTGGCATATCACCAACTCAAATACAATAAAAGAGAAATTAATTGTGTATCTCAGTCCCAGAGGGAAGCCTTAATGGATATTTACATAGGGGGAAACTACTGACACTTTAAGGCGTATTGCATAGTTTCTGTTTTATAAAAATCTCTTTCATGCCCCTTTGAAAAGTCTTCTGTTAAGTAGATAAATTAAACAAAACTGCAGTATTTCTGCAAAGCTGTGTTTTTTTGTTAGGAAATGCTTCTATAATTGCAGGCAGTAAAGCTCTTAGTACACAGACAGTGATACCTTTATCTCTGCGAGCAAACCTTGAAGGAAAATAGAGCCCATTCACCATAACTAAGAAATGTGGCCAGTATAAGGGTTGGGGCAGACAGGGCGATTCGTCGCTTGGCAGATTTAGTCGCTTGGCGTTTAATCGCCTCTTCTGCGATGCGACAATCCCCCCGAACTGCCTGCTCCCTTCCCGCTGCCTGTTTGAATGAAAAAACGCCAGCGCCAATGCACTCGCGACGTTTCGATTTTCCGGAATCGCCTGAAGTTTCCTCGCTAGGCAAACCCTAATAGCTCATGTATTACAGCAACTACAGTTTGCAAGATGCAATTTTAGGCACAAGTCAACATTTTTTTTCTCCCAAAATACAGTGTTTCCTATAATTCCAGCATAATTTTGGTTAAAAGGTGCAAATGTTTATATGTTAAGACAACTGAATGACAACTGAGCGCAACTGAATGTGTTCTTTACCACAACTCACTCAGTTATGGTAAAAATCTTATGTTTGGATGTAGTCACTTTTGACTCCCTGCATCAAAATGATTTCTGCACTTAATTCTTTTTGGCGTAGGTTTGCTCCAGTATTCCCCTGTGCCAATAGGTGCACCGTGCACAATTTAGAGGAGAAGGCGCAGTAGCTCTAGACCAGGGGTGTCCAATATGCGGCCCCAGGATGGATATGAATGCGGCCCAGCATGCGGCCCGAGGAAATGTTATGTTGCAAAGGATATAGGAGTAGGCAGAAGGGCAGATACAGCCCATTGCCCAGTAAGTGGTAATAATTATATAATAATGAGTCTATTTAATATCCAGGTGTCCCATTTTCCTGTGTATAGCTCCATCTGGTTATCCAACTGGTATTGTAGTTCTTTTCTGTGCATTTTCTTTACTTTTACAAATCAAAAGTGTTTGTGTATTTTATGTGTGGCCCCAGACAATTTTTCTTTTTCCAATGTGGCCCAGGGAAGCCAAAAGGTTAAACACCCCTGCTTTAGACAAAAGTATCTTTAAAGAGATCTTTCACCTTTAAGTTATTTGCTTTGTGTAGTCTTTTAATTATTTTCCTTCTTCAGACTCTTTACAGCTTTCAGACGGAGGTCAGTGACCCCTTCTGAAAAACAAATTCTCTGTAAGGGTGATGGCACATGAGGCTCCTGGGGGAGATTAGTTGCCCAGCAGCAAATCTACTCTTCTTCGGGTGACTAATCTCCCT
Source organism: Xenopus borealis (assembly GCA_024363595.1). NCBI lineage: Eukaryota > Metazoa > Chordata > Amphibia > Anura > Pipidae > Xenopus > Xenopus borealis. Next base: position 86,746,655 of record CM044447.1, on the reverse strand, counting down.
TAAATGCCTTCCTGTAGACTAGAATTAAAATTTCCGGCTGGATGGCACTCCGAACACTCCGAAGTTGCCTGAAGTTGCCTCATGAGCATTCGGCGTGCCATACCGCCGGTGATTTACATTCCAGGTGGCGGGAAGGCATTAAGGGGCGATTAGTCGCCCCAAGAAGATCTGATTTGTCACTGGGTGACTAATCTCCCCCAGTAGCCTTGTGTGCCACCACCCTAATGCTACAAATGTATTGTTATTGCTACCTTATTACTTATCTATCTAGTCATGCCCTATCCTATTCATAGTCCTTTTATTCAAATTGATGCATGGTTGCTAGGGTAATTTGGATCCTAGCAACCAGATTGCTGAAACTGCCAATTGGAGAGCTGCTAACTAAAAAGCAAAATAACTTAAAAAAACTCAAATAATAACAAATGAAACCCAATTACAAATTGTCTATCGATGTTCTCAAGCAGCTAGAACACCATCTTTTAAAGGTTTGGTCCTAGAAAGAAAAAAAGCCCTCCCTCCCGTCTGAAAATATTCTAGGAATGATTACATATAATGCACTGCAAAGCTATTTAGATACATATCATTCAGTCTTGCTTGATCTTCTGAAAACATTCCTGTTTGTTGAATGCCCCACAATAAAAGACCATAATGCATCCCCTAGGCAGAAGCTTTTAGAATCTAAATACACATTACAATGCACTTCACAATGAATCATAAAAACATGGAAGAAAACTGCTAGCAGGGTCAGATAGCAATCCTCAGAAGAACTAACCTAGAAACAATTTGCACACAGAAAAAAAGATGATGCACCTAAATATAGCATATCTCTACCTTGGTTCAAATGTATCATGAAGACTAGCTTGTACATTTGTACAATCCTACCAATCTCACCCATGTGCAAAAAGCTACTGTATTTTCTGGGGTCTAAAACAAGCAGTATATCTAAATAAGGCTTGACTTGATTCTTCTTCAATAAGTCCATCTATAGGATCCAAAACCCACTGCTATCTGTAAGACAGATGCTATGTATACTGATAGAATTCATATTGGCATCTGCAGAAAATATTTTTGAAAGTACAAACTATAACATACAGCATTACAAGGAAATCTACAGGATAGTTTTTTTTTCCAAAAGAAAACACAGGGAGATACCAATCTGTAAAGTCCAAAATTCCCAAATGAATCACCGTAGAATTCTGTACATGAATAGCATCTGTGCCCATTTGAGATGGCAAGCAAGCACTGTTGCTATGGATACTAAGTACCAACACAAAGGTTTTACACATAATACAGAAAACAAACCAATGTGTGCAAAGTAAAAGGCAGAAAAGACTAATCTGATAGGATGTTATGATTTAATAGGATGGCTTGTTAAAGGAGAATTAAAGGAGAACTAAACCCTGAAAATGATCATGGTTAAAAATGCTATATTTTATATATTGAACTTATTGCATCAGCTTCTCAATAGCAGCAATGATCCAGGACTTCAAAGTAGGTACCAGGGGTCACCATCCTGGAAAGTGTCTGCGACACTCACATGCTCAGTGGGCTCTGAGCAGCTGTTGAGAATCTAAGCTTTGAGGTTGTTGCAAATTATCAAGCAGAAAATGAGGTGTACCTGTAATATAAGCTGATGCTACAGGGCTGATTATTAAATTCTGATGCTAGTTGCAATTGTTTCTGTGGTGCCATGTAGTAATTATATGTATTATTTACTAATCAGCCTTTTATTGTGACACTTAGTGGCAAATTTACTATTATTCCCCAAAATTAGTTCGACCAAATTCGATATTCGATTAGCATTCGATATTCGATTAGCATTCGATCGTCGAATGCTAAACAAATAGTTTTAGGCTACCTTTTATTCGATATTCGATCATTCGACGATCGAATACAAATTTATTCGATCGGTCGAATAATTTATTCGATCGGTCGAATAAATAATTCGATCATTCAAATGATTCGTATGATTCGATCGTACAAATCCTATTCGATCAGGACTTGAGGATCAGGATCAGTGCTCCCATAGGCTTCTATTGCAATTTGGTAGGTCCAATCTGCTGAAGTAGGCAATCAAATAAACTTAAAAAATTAAATCCTTCGCTGATCGAATGATCGTATGAATATTCATTCATTCGACTCTATTTGAATGTATTCGATCGTTTGACCATTCGCTATTCGATGATCGAATATGCCAAAATTTGCATATTCGACCAAACGAATAAATCCTACTTTTGAAATTCGATCGAATTCGATCGAACTTCGATCTATTCATGTGAATTTAGTACATCGGCCCCTAATATTCTATGTATATTGTGAGTGGGTCCCTAGGCTCAGTAAGTGAAAGCAGCACAGAGCATGTGCAGTGATTCAGCAGAAAAGAAGATGGGGAGCTACTGGGACATCTTTGGAGACACAGATCTTTACTGCTAAAGGCTGTGGTTGCCTGGGGTTGGTACAGAAGCACAAAACATAATGTACAACATTTCTAGTTTACTTCTTTAGTTAAGCTTTAGGGCTCTTCCAGACGAGGAGATTGCAGGGAGATTTGTTGCCTGCGACAAATCGCCGCGTGTTTGGGGCAACAAATCTCCCTGAATTTCTTCCCCCAGTCTTGCGCCCGCTAAAGTGTAAAGTCGCCTGCGCCTATTCACACGCGGCGCAGCGCTTTTCAAAATCGCTCGAAAATGCCTCTGTGACAGAGTGTGTATACTACTGCCAGATGCTGTAACTCCTATGTTTATTGCCTGAAGAAGCGGGTCTGAGCCCGTGAAACGCGTTGTACTGGAGTTCGTTAATAAATTTTGACTGCTTAATTACAGTCGTTTTGTGTCTGCTTGGAGGAGGTAAGTCCACCACTGCCTCCTCTGATTACCAAGTTTTGGCTTTTAAACTCGTTTATATCCTTTTGGCGCCTCTGTTCTTTCTATATAATAATAAGTCCACCCTGGGTGGAGGGTTGATACCCTTTTTCTATCTACAGAGAGCGACTTCTTAATCCTGAGTGGGGTCAGGACAATCTCCCCACCTGCCTTTACAGTGGTTGCCTATTGGTAACCCTGGTTTGTGAGTATATGCTATTTACTCTTATTTCATTATCCCTTACCAATACATATTACACTATTGGGGCTCTTGGTGTTCCTTTTGTTTACACCAATGAACATGCACACAAATAGGTGAAGTTTTATTAGTTGCCAGTTCACCTGCTTGTATCTTTTTGGTGTGTGGAAGGAAACCATAATACCCAACGGAAAGACAAACAAAAGATGTAGGGAGATTTATGCTTTTAAGCTAGGGCCCCAGCACTACAAGGCAAAGGCAAAACCACTGTAAAATTGTATGCAGTAGTACAGTACTATGAAGCATATTAATTTTAATAGTAGAAAGAATATTTTCCCCTCTAGGCCAGTTAAAAACAGCAGATGGGTTTCCTAATTAATTCTGCAAAGGCATTAGCATTTCTAAATGAATAAATATAGATGTTATAAAACACTTTTTAATAAAGGCAGCAAAGCTATATTATTCTAAAGTATAAATAGAATAGGGACACAGACACATCATATGGCAGTAACACAAACATTGCTAACACAAAAATTATACTGTATTTGTAGCATGTCAACTGTTCATAATGTGTGCCTAAAAAAGGGATTGGTTATAATTCTGAAGGAAATACATGCTGCAAACAACCCATTAGATAAAAGAATGCTAGGTATAAGCACTCAGCCCATTCCGACATAGAAAAGATAATTTAATCATCAGAATCAGCAATTGAGACAGATTCCCCTGATCTGCTGTCCCACAGATCCAAATGTCCACCAGCAATAATACCTTCTTGGCTCTGCCTGAGGCTTTAGGATCTCTGACTTGCATTTGGAACAAGCCCTCTATTAGCACAATGCTGACCTACATGCTAGACTGGTACTGAGGGACAGAAATAGGATCACTTTCATCTCATTACATAACATAGCTTGGTGCTGAAGAGTCGACAATTCATTACTGCATTGTTTACTTGGCAAAAGCACCATGTTTAAGCAATACGTATAAATTGTGTATGGCTGATTAACAAATAATCCATTGCCACTCCGATTTCTCTGTGCCTGTGCTCTTCTACTATAACTAATCCAGAGCTGAAAGGGATTAATGTAACTGATACTTCACGCAAGTGCTGTCATTATGTTGTATACTGTTGTAACATTGGTATGTTGTATACTTAAATGTTATCGCCTGTGTTGTCTCAAAAAAGGACATTTATTTTCTATCCACATTTAGGGGCAAATTTACTAAAATTCCCCAAAAATCCTATGAATCTATTCGAAATTCTATAAGCACTCTCTCCAGCTCATTTATATGCTTCTTAAGGACTGGAGTCCAAAATTGCACTGCATAGTCCAGATGAGGTCTTACTAGGGATCTATAAAGAGGCATAATTATGTTTTCATCCCTTGAGTTTATGCCCTTTTTTATGCAAGACAGAACTTTATTTGCTTTAGTAGCTACAGAATGACACTGCCCAGAATTAGACAACTTGTTATCTATAAAAACCCCAAGATCCTTCTCACTTAAAGGAAAAGTAAATGTTTTTCTTTTTCTTTCTGTAAATTTGCTCTAAACAGCCCCCCAGATTAATGTACCTTAGTCCCTGCTGCAAGTCTGCTCTGGTTTCTGTGTTATCAGCAGCTTGTTTCCCCTTCTTCCTGGTGCAGAGTGAAGCCCAGCCCCCTGAGCAGTCCATTTGCTGCTGTTCCACAATAGAGAGGAAGAGGGAGCCAGTGTGTGCATTAGTAAGCTAGTTTCCCCAAGCAAAAGGTGCTAAACACACTGGTCTCTGCTCTGTCACATTATGCAAATGATCTCCTGGACTAGTCCAAGAGATAAGGTCAGCTCAGTAAGCTATGGGGCGGGGCTTCACTCTGCACCAGGAAGAAGAGGAAACAAGCTGCTGATAACACAGAAACCAGAGCAGACTTGCAGCAGGGACTAAGGTACATTAATCTGGGGGGTTGTTTAGAGCAAATTTACAGATAGAAAAAAAAAGGTTTACTTGTTCTTTAAGGAAACTCCCAACACACTGCCATTTAGTGTATAACTTGCATTTATGTTATTTTTGCCAAAGTGCATAACCTTGCATTTATCAACATTGAACCTCATTTTCCAGTTTGCTGCCCAGTTTCCAAACTTAGAAAAATCACTCTGCAAAGTGGCAGCATCCTGCATGGAACCTATAGCTCTGCACAATTTAGTATCATCTACAAAAATAGAAACAGTATTTTTAATGCCCACCACCAGGTCATGAATAAACAAGTTGAAAAGCAAGGGACCCAGTACAGAGCCCTGTGGTACCCCACTAACAATACTGGTCCACTTAGAATGTTCCATTTACCACCACTCTTTGTGGAACTAGGTACAGTAATTTACCCAGTTTTTTTTCCTATAATGTAGCTTTTTCCCCACCATTGAAGCAGAAATGGATTTGTTTGCAATTGTTTCCAGTGCACTAAACACACTCAATGTTGGCAAGTAAAAGGGAAATGCAAGTAAAATTGTCAGCATAAGAATTGTGTCATTTCTGGTGTTGCCAATATGTGATCCTTTAGTCGCAAGTCTGCTGTGCCTATTTACCCAGCAGCCTTAGCTCTGGGGTTCCCTTGTGTCAGTAGGTGCACTTGACAGCAATTCATCTGAACAGAATGAGCAAATGTAATGCCACAAATATGTGCTAGTGCAAAGGGTGTGTTTAGATACAAGGACCTTTGATGAATGCCATTGTTGCTTGACCAAATTGCAGCTGCATTCATAAATGAGCCCTATTTAGTAACGTTCTTTAGACAATTACAGTTGCGTTACAATTTCTAGTGGATAATTCATTTAAACCTCAAGATTTTACTGTTACTTGTAGTGTCACTTCTCACTAAGTGCACCTGTGATTTACAGTAAGTACTGGCTGTGCTAAGATTATTATAGAGGCTTCACACTATAAGTGCTACAATGTATCTGTCAGTTTGTTCAAATCGTTACAATTTTGTTGAAGCCTGAGTTGGGATTAAAATGCAGTCATTAATCCAAAAGCTAAAATACTGGTTAATTGGTAATATTCATGCAAGCAGGGTGCTGGAACTGTGCTTTATCTCAAGCTTATAGTAGGAAGGCAACAGTGTAAACAACCCTCAACCCTACCGTCCTGCAATGCAGGGCCACACTGCAATAATATTTTAGTCTCCCAGTTTACATACTAAAATCATGGGGAAATTAAAAAGCATTTGCACTGCCGTCACTATTTTATTTAGCTATTACTTTACTATTTTATTTTGTAAGTTGGATTTAAATTAATGGGAATATATTTATGCGTGTCTTTGTGGTGTATGAATTTTCAGCCATGTGAGACTTGATATAAGTGGGCATCAAAGCCAACAAATGACAGCCTTAACTGGCATGATTGTTATACTGTTTTTAAATACACATGTTTATGCCAAATGTTGGTTATCAGAAAACTAAAATGGACCTCCAGCAGCAGACTAAGGCAAGATGTGGGTAGGTCCAGGTAGCCAAGTAGTTTTTACTCCACCATGGATAAGAGGAGTTGTATTTTGTGGATAGGGCCATCAGCACAGGAACCCAGGGTGTGCTCCCAGCAAGGGAACCAGGAGGACCTGCAAGGGCTGCCTTCATCATATAGATTGCGTTACAAACTATTTGTCTCATAGTTAATAAGCACTACCACAGTGGCTAACTCACTGTCTTCCACTTATATCTATATAGTAAATAATGTAAAGAATGGGCTTATTAATACTATATTGGCCCTGAACTGTGCTTCCCCCTCCCCATTGCACCCCCTGGACACTTTGGGCCCCAGCCAACCACCCTGATAGGCCGAATGATAATCTGCCACTCATGTTAGTTAGTTAGTTATTATGAATGTAATACATGTTGTAGCACTAGCCAAGCCCAAGGGATTTATGGATTCTTTATCAGTAATAGCTGTACTCAGTAAAAAAGAAATACTATGGAAAGCAATCTTTTGAACAGGTTTCATTGAATATTTTATTGTATATATTCTGCTTCATGTTTTGCACAAATTTCTGCTGAGAGTGGAAATTAGTAACTTTAATAAAATGCTGCAGGTTCTCTATAGCCTGAATGGTTTCCAGAAGAAAGCAGACTTGGCTCAGAGCTTCCTCAGCTGTAAAATGAAATGCACCCCAAGGACAGTTTTGATTTAATTCTTGTTTAAACAAATCAATGCTTGCTTGGCCACCTGCTTCCAAAGCAGTGAGAGCTACAGGCAGCAAATGATGGAACCAAATGAGAGAAGTCAATGTGCAGTATGAAATGGTTCATACATCAGATAAATAACAAATACTGCACAAAAACTAACATGGACACAAATACTCAGGGTTTCCTCAAACATCTCGAGTAAATCATAAGAAATATGTAGGTTTAAATATTTTGACTGTTAGAATTGAAGTCATGCATTACAGGCAAACTGATTACCTTTGTATTTGGATAAAGTAAAACAAGCTCACACAGAAGTACTCTTTTGCACTGGGAAGTACTCTTATGCACTGGTAGTCAAATGAGTGGGTCCAAAGGAAATCACCGGCACACAGGAACAGCTAACAGGTAAAACCTTGCTTCTTTATTAATAATTGGTGCTGTGGGTATGATTGAAACACAGAAGCAGCTACTGCAAATTTCACACAACTTTCACAATTTGTTAACAGTTCCATTATAGTCTTTCATATAGTTTACACCTACAACAGATTTGCTATCAATATAGTGCACATAGGTCTACTCTTTATATAAGTACAGTGATCAGTGGGTTTGACTGCGCCAGGGCCCACCACCACCCCACCATCAGCACAGCTGCTGTGCTGCAAAGAGACATGCCAGTCAGTAAAGAGTGGAGAGAAGTGCAAGAGAACTCTACTGCAAAGTTTGCACCAGAGCCTTTAATGCTCTAGCTACGTCAATGGATGTGGCCATTCATGTGATGCTCATTTATGTCCAATTCATATCAGGGGTGATTTACATATCCCAGGGGCACAAGTGCATGAGCATGCCCCCTTAGTGCTCATTTACACAGAATTTGTTTCAGATGCGCTTTGCAAAGAGCATCGTCAGAGTGTGCAGCTCAGCCTTAATGCAGCTTGCATATCTTGTTGCTCTTACCTTGCTCTCAAAATTATGCCCTAGATGGGGGTGGCAGAAAAGGATCCCTACATGTATCCCTGCCAGCCTCTTTTGAATCTAGTGTTGCTTAAAGGACAACTAAAGCTTAAATAAAGAAGTAGGCTAGAAATGCTGTACATTATTTTTTGTTCTTCTGTACCAGTCCAAGGGAACTACTACCCTTTAGAAGAGCTGTGATCCAAAAGAGCCCCAGTAGCTCCCCATAAACTTCCCATCTTCTTTTCTGCTGATTCACTGCACATGCTCTGTGCTGTTGTCACCGAGCAGCACAGAAATCAGTGCAACTAGCACTAGAATTTAATAATCAGCCTAGTAGAATCAGCTTATATTACAGGCAAACTTCATTTTCTGCTGTATAATTTGCAACAACATTTAAGCTTAGCTTCTCAACAACATGCCATAGACACTTTCCAAGATGGTGACCCCCTGTGACAATTTTGAAGTCCTGGATCATTGTTGCAGTTGAGAAGCTGAAACATTAGGCTGGTGCAATGTCAGTATATAAAATATGGATTTTTATACATATTCATTTTTAGGGTTTAGTTCTCCTTTAATGCATTCTGCACTAGATTCAGAATGCAGTCCACATGCCTGCAACTATTTACACAATGCCCCATGCAGTGGGAAAAGCACAAAAATATATGAATCAGCCCTATAGGATTTAAAGGACCAGTAACATAAAAAAATGTAATAAAAATATAATGCAGTGTTGCCCTGCACTGGTAAAACTGCAGTGTTTGCTTCACTAATACTACTGTTGTTTAAATAAATAAGCTGTTGTGTAGCCATGGGGGCAGCCATTCAAAGGAGAAAAGGC
>CM044447.1:86650577-86737551 GCA_024363595.1 Xenopus borealis | reverse complement strand
CTGCTTGGCAGTAGATGTTCCGTTTTGGACAAAATGGCTGGCAGTGAAAGGGTTAACAGTGCAGGGCAACCGTACATGATATTTTCTTTACTTTAAAACACTTTAATTTTTTTGTATTATTGTTCCTTTAAAGGTACTTTAAAAAACATTTTCTTTCATTAAAAAAAAACTTTTTAGATGGAGGACCCCTTTAATAAGACCCTATACATGTCTGATTTTAGCAAGTTATTAGAGCTACAGGAATAAAGAATGGGGTGAGGGAGAAAAAATCCTCAGCAATGTGAAAATAGGCAGATGGTTTAAATTTAAATTTGAAACATTTATGTCAGAAACATGCTTTGTCTGATTATAGCAACTTCAATAATAAAGGCGGAGGACCCAACTTGTGAAGTTCTGATTCTAGCAAGTAATTGCACCTCCAGTTATAAAGCATAGGGGCGTGGGAGACAAATTCTGAGCAATGTTAAAATAGGCAGAAGATTCAAATTTATAAATGCTGTGCCTGATTATAGCAACTTCAATAATAAAGATGGAGGACCCCTTTAATAGGTCCAAACCTGTGAAGTGCTGGTTCTAGCAAGCAATTGCACCTATAGATATAAAGAATATGGTGTGGTAGCAAAAAAGATCTATCTCTCCTCTCCTGATGACAACCCAAAACTCCTAACTCGTGTCTCCTCCTGCCTATCTCTACTTGGATGTCACAACGCCACCTTAAATTAAACCTCTCCAAAATGGAAATGGTTCGGTTTCCTCCAACTAACACCAGTAACATCCCGGAAGTATCCATCATAGCTGACAATTCCACCATCAGCCCGTCTCCCCAGGCCCGGTGCCTTGGGGTTATCCAAGATTCTGCCCTCTCATTCACTCCTCACATCCAGTAACTTGTTAAATCATGTCACTTCCACCTAAGGAACATATGCAAAATATGATAATTTATCACTCAAAATTTGTATTCACTCTCTCATCATATCACTTCTAGACTATTGTAATTCTCTTTTAATTGGCCTTCCCCGCCAGAGACTGTCACCTCTCCAGTCCATAATGAACACTGCTGCTAGGCTTATACACTTTAGCAACCGCTCCTCCTCTGCCATGCCATTCTGCCAATCCCTGCACTGGCTTCTACTGCCCTTCAGAATTAAATTCAAATTAATGACCCTGACATTCAAAGCACTTCATAACTCTGCCCCTCCCTACATCTCTGAACTCATCTCTATATACTCACCCAACCGCTTACTACGCTCCTCTACTGACCTGCTACTCAACGCTTCTCTCATTACCTCCTCACATGCTTGCATTCAAGACTTTGCAAGGGCTACACCCTTCCTCTGGAATTCTCTCCCACGGTCTGTCCAACCTTCTCCCAATCTTTCTGCTTTCCAGAAATCTCACACTTATTTAGAGAAGCCTACCCTCAATCTTAACTACCAAATGCAATACCACATATAGTACCACATCTCTCACCCACTTAACTCTGATCTTGCCCACTCCCACACCTTGTGTATGATTACTTTCCCTTTAGATTGTAAGCTCTTTCTGCACAGAGCCTTCCTCACCTTTTATACCGGCATTGATTGTGATGTATGTTACTCCATATGTTCTATGTATGTAATTCATATGATTTAGTTGTATAATCACATTTACTTTACAGTGCTATGAAATATGTTGGCCTATAGAAATACATGCTAATTATAATAAAATATCACAGGTATAGAGTTTTCTGTTTTTGAGTGCAGAGACTATCTATACAGTATGTTTAATAATTGAATGTGTAGCCGGCAGTTGTTTTATGTCCCAAATAGAGAAATATTATCTCTCTGAATATTTTCCACTGTTTGTCAATTGTGGTATCAGAACTCCCAGGGTGCAGGCTCACACTGAATAAATTAGGGCATAAGTATCCAATCTGTAGGATTGTACCCCACCTCTGCCAGAAGCTGATGGGGACCAATCTAAAAGCTAAATATTCAATGATGATGGGACAAATGCATACTTTTTGTCTGTGATAGTCATGTAACTATCCAATTTGGCCCCTATCTGGAGGCCCAGACTAAACAGTAATTTGGGCAAATTTGAGGTGTGTGGTCACTTTTGGCAGGGCTGCTACAATAGAAATGTTTTCCTGCAAATGTAACACTAGGAGGTTGGAGGAAATGCTGGATTACAAGGAGAAAATTGAATCTAAAAAGTCAAAAATAGCAAGAACAGAAGATAGACTGTTACATAAATATTTACATACCGTTACCCACTGTGGTGAGCTTTAGGTAAATGGGTCGGAATTTTATTATTAAACAATATTGTTTAATATTTCAGCAGACATTTCAGACATTTGCATTCTTGATTCTAGCATCACTATACCAGTAATTCATGATTTTCTATCAACACGTTAAGGAGCAGCAAATGTCTTGCCACAGAGCAATAACAAGGTTACTGTCCTCTATTCATTTGTGGAAATGCATTAACCTGGGCAACATAATGCCATCAAAGCCATGGAGCTCTTACCAGTAGGAATTATTCTGTGCTAAAAGGTATCAGACAGTACAGATCATTTTTCAGAAACATTATAGGGTAACATGCTATAGGACGTTGGTAAGGCTCTTTGTTGTCCTTTGTATGATAGGAACTGTATACTGTACTTGTAAAAAGAAAATAATAGCATTCAGTATCACATCACACCAGAAAACACTGACAGTTATCATCTATTGCTTCTATCCTTGCAACAGATGTCAGTGCCGTCACCTCTGTGCCAGGATGAGTTTCACTGGATTTATATCCCTCCTACACACCGCAGAAATGTTCAACAGCAACGCTCTAAATGAACAGCGTTTATATGCTGTCATTTATATTTTACATTGTATATATTTCTTCAGTGAGTGCACTTGAAAAGCTACAGTTATTGTATTATGCAATGAGGCAGATATACTCCATAATAAAACCTTTCAAGTTCCCGATCACTGATATATTGTAAATGTCCCTAAAATAAAATCGCACGCATGAAACAAAAAGAAAAACATCCCACTTAAAATATTATTGCTGAATGATAAAATGGTAATGGTAAATGCACAGGTACTCTATCCAAGTGTCAGCTAGGCCCCCAAATGTGCAGAGTGCCTGAATGGCACCTGCCTATGTACATCTGGCAAACTACAGCTGCCCAATAGGGACAAAGCATACACAAGGGGACTAACTCATAGAAGAGAGAAGGAAACATGTATACACTGTATTCAGCTTGAAGCAACCTGGATCTGTACACATTTGACAGATAAGTAGTAGGTTGAAGTGTGATTGTGTTTCTACAAATTTAGCAAACAGTCAGTATAAATTCCTCAGATGCTACAACAAGGCATCCTAAATTGAGGGGCTGGCAATTGTAAGTGCAGAGGGATGATCACTGGAGGTCCTGAAAAGAATCTAGCTCAATGTCAGTTCTACAACACATATAAAAAGTCAGCAATTGCAGCCAGCGTTATCTGCTAAAAGATGTTTCATAGTTTGCTGTTTCGGATTACTTAACTGACATTATATGCCAGTGTGTAAATATAAAAGGATTTTCAATATACAGTAGCAAATGGGTAGCAATTATACTAGGCCATTTTAAATACACAGAAATTTTTATTGGAGCAGTTTATAGTTTGTACTTATTTAAACTGCAGTAAACTGCACTCTGATTGGATCGGTAAGAGGTTGCCCCACCCTAGCCTAATTGAATATAGAGATTTATAATTCAACCAGTGTTGCAAATTACTTTCTAGCCATGTATACTCTTCCCTAAACACAACAATGACAATATCTACCAACCTGTTTGCTCAAGAATATGAGTTCATAAACACAGACTTGGCAAAACAAAGCAAATATATATTGGACATCCCCTTCATCAAATATGGCACTGAGACAACAATTTCTAAGCTCTATGGATTCATTGTGATACTTATACAGCTGCAAGGTTACTGCAACATTTCAATACTATCTAGGAATTATACATGTCTGTAGCTCTACATTGTATTCCAGCCACTTTTGGCCACTGGTGTGCAATTAAGCGATTAGGATGTGGGGTAGTGAAGGGCGAATCTGCAGCATTTCGCTGAATTTTTCGCAAATTTCCATGCGGCAAAAAATTCACGAAACACCGCCTGCGTCTCATTTTGGATGCGGACGTCCATTTTTGGAAGCCAGCGCACACTGCCAGTGTCAAAAAAAGGACACAGGCTTCCAAAAACGGACACCCGCATCCAAAACGAGACGCCAGCAAATTTTCACCAGCCGAATTTTTCCTGGTGTTTCACTAATTTATTCGCTGGCGGCGAATTGTGCGAATTTGCCCCAGGCGAATAAATTCGCTCATCACTAATGTGGGGTAGTGGAATGAACAGCCTAATAGTAAATCCATTTTATTAAAGAAAGGCAAAGCAAGAAAGTATTTTTCCTGACATAATGCCACAGATGTTACATGTTCACAGATATCCATCCCCAGATAATGTCCCATATATGCTAGAGTATATACTAGGGATTTATGAAAGATTTGGCCGAATACCAAACCAAATCTGAATCCTAATTTGCATATGCAAATTAGTGTCAGGAAGGGAAATAGTGTAAAAAAAATTTTTACTTCCTTGTTTTATGACAAAAAGTTTTGTGATTTCCCTTCCCGCCCCTAGTTTGCATTTGCACATTAGAATTTGATTCAGCTAGGCACAAGGATTCGGCAGAATCCTGCTGGAAAAGGCTGAATCCCGAACCGAATCCTGGATTCAGTGCATCTCTAGTGCATCCCTGCATCATCTGTGCTCCTGTAGATGTCCCAGTGTATATGTGTGAATGCTTATTACAAAATTAACTCATGGGCTGGTAAAAGGTGTGGGTGAGTATGTATGTATAATTGGTATAGTCTTAGATTTGATACATAATGAAAATAATCAATTAACCATCAATAATAATCTCCTTCCCACCAGAAACAAGGAATGAACAACTAATTTATTGAGACAAAAGCCCTTTGCTGTGCAATCTAAAAAAAATATTGCTGCCTAGGGAAAACAGACAGAAAAACAGTTAACGGTATGTACAAGAATAGTACACTGTGAGATTTCTAGCTGTATGTCAGGCAGAAGCAGAGTCATTATCTAAAACGAAGCTATTATGCTGCCGGGCACAATTGTGGTGCTGCTGCAAACAATGTAGACTAATGAGGCTGAATTTTGCATAATTTGGACGTCAACTAAATTATGTGTTGTATAAATTGGATTTCCCACTTCATCGTTGGAATGCTCGTGTATGCCTAAGTGCTTATTTTATAGCAACTTCTCAATAATTTTAAATTACAAAATATACATGAGTGAGATAAGTACATATATATGTATAAATCATTTTTGGACCATTTCACAGTGCTCTTGAAGAACCTGGGCAGGCCAGTATTTTGAAGTAGAATAATACATGCTGTAATTCCCTACCTAGACAGTCTACAACCCACAGGTACTCATGGGCTATGTACTAGTCTCAGTGCATAAGGCGACCTGCCTTTCTACATTCTCTATATACTTGAACAGAAATACATTGCTTCGTGTTTATAAATACGATATAAACAGAAACCCAGCACCACAGCAATCTCCAAATAATCAGAAAAAATTATATCAATGGCAAAAATTGCTGCTTTCAAACCCTAAACCCAAACAGTGAAACAGTGTCTGATGGCAGAAAAAAAAACACAGTAGGTTTATAGAGTAAGCCTATGCTTAGGGCCAGCAATACCACACAACAAAAATAAATCTATTTGCACCGGCACATGCAAATGAAAAACATACTGGCAGCAAAGTTTTGTATTATATGTAAAAGTTTAATGAAAGCTTATCTATTATTGGCTATATGAATGTGATCCTTACAGTACACAAATTGCACACAGATACACAATAGCTTATTTATATAAATGATATACATTACAGCTATATTATAATTTAAAAATGAGATTTGAAATGCAGAAGGAAACACACAATGTTTAACACTGCACAGTAAATATATTAATATAATCTTTTAAGGTTACCGGCCCTTTAATTCAATGCTTGTTGTTCAATGTTTGTATCTGTCCCAAGTGTGTCTAAATTCCTTTATTGAATCTGCTGAAAAGTTGCTTAATATATTTTTTGTACCCTGTAGTAAAACAATAAACAGGGTTGGCAGTTATGTTGCGCTCTATGGAGAAATGGTTTTAGCTGTTAATATTCCATTTTTTATTTATTACACAACATGGCCTATGTGATCAATCATCTCCCATCTTTCTAACAAGAAAGGGCATTGATTGTGCTTCTATTAATTGTTGTTAAAGCTTGTGGTAATATTACAAGACAATTTAGTACTGTGCAGGCCTCAGATTTTATACCACTTCTGAAAATGTTGTGTTACTTTTATGGAGTATCTATTAACTCAGTGTTTAATAAATCATATATACTTGTATAAGATTGTATTTGATGATAAACTAAATGCTTTTCTATTAGTGGTGGGAATAGTAACATTTATTGATAATAGACAGTTTATAATATAGGATCAATCATTTCCCCATGTGAAGTTATTTTAAAACAACCTAAGGGCCCTTACACATGAGCGTACATACCTGCGCTCCCCTGCGTTCCATTTTGCTGGGCTCAGCACGCAATTTTTTGAAATGAGGTTGTACCCACCAGACGCACGTAAGCGCCAAATGCAGATTGGGACGCAGCTTACACGCGTGGGTACAACCTCATTCCAAAGAATTGCGTGCATCTAGGCCTGCGCTCCCCTGCGGCTGCAAAACAGAACGCAGGGGAGCGCATGTATGGACGCCCATGTGTAAGGGCCTTTAGGTTGTTTTAAAATAACTTCACATGGGGAAATGATTGATCCTATATTATAAACTGTCTATTATCAATGAATTTTACTATTCCCACCACTAATAGAAAAGCATATAGTTTATCATCAAATACAATTGTATTTTATTAATTAAAACAGCTAATTAAAACTAACTATTCAAAGGGAATCATTAGGTCACCATATAGTTACTTTTAGATTTGCAATGCCCATAAAATTAAGGCAAGTTTGTAAAGAGGGCACAGAAAACATTCTAGTCTGTAAACTTAAAATTTGGGTGGTTAAGAATAATACATTAAAACATTTCAGGTTTCCAGACAAATTATCGGTATCATCAAAGCCATTAAAAGCCCATTAGTAGATTTACTTAATTTACAATCATTTGCCAAAATTTTGCTTTAAAAGGAATAGGTTGCCTTAAAGGAACAGAGATGCAAAAACCAAGGAAAGTGTAATATAGTTTATATAAACAAAATGCTGTGTAGCCATGGGGACAGCCATTCAAGCTGGAAAAAAGGATGGGATAGGATAGGGTTTCAGGTAAGTCAATACAGCCACTAAAGGCCCTATACTCCATACTTGTTTGGAGCTCTGGATTTTGTACTAAGGTTTGTAGTATATATATGTGGGGTTCTTGTCAACCCATATTTTAATTTGTTTTTATGCCAACTAAGGGGTGTAGTAGTAGTTCAATTGGTATTTTGTCTATTTCTGTCCATAGATTATGTTCAGTAGGGTATCCTACTATATCTTTCTCTAAGTCACATCAATCTTTAGACTTATTTCTGTCGCACCAGTCCCAGATTCGCACTAAATGGACCGCTCTTTCTGTATCCTATACCCAGTGGCGTAACTACCAGGGGTGCAGAGGGTGCAATTGCACCAGGGCCCCCACCCCCTTGGGGCCCATCAGAGCCACGATAATGGTTATGGCAGGTGGTTATCTAGGGGGAAATTTTACAGCACACATGCTATCAACACTCCAGCATGGGATTTATAGAGGTAAGGGCCCGACAGGGGGGCCCAGGTGCCCATCCTATAACGGGGCCCACCAGGGAGTAGTTACGCCACTGCCTATACCCTAATTCTTTATAAATAAAAAATTTAAAAAACTTTTTACATTCTCATGCATCACTGCAGTAGCTCTGAAAGTGGGGTCTCCCTTCCAATTTGATACCCTAATTCATAAATTTCTTATTAATGCTGAGCATTATCCTTGAGTTTCATTAAAGGCATGTAAAAATTGATACAACAGTTGCTAATATTACACAGATGTTGCAGATGTACCAACTAATGTGGTAAATTATAACAGTTCGGAGTCTGCGCCTGAATAACTGAACAGCCAGACTGAAACACCAAAGAAAGCAATGTGGTTTCAACTTCAATTTCAGAAAAAAAACAGTAAAAAACTAATAATGAAAGGAAACAGAAGAAAAGTCTTCTGGTGTGCTACCTGAAACCAACTGTCAGGACCGCCGAAGAATCCAAGATTGCGGCGCCCTTCATTCAAACGTGGCCAGTGGTGCCGGCACAAGAACGCTGGAGTGATGATGTCACGTGATTGGCGCGAGTTTCAAAATAAAAAACTTTCCAGGTCACCCGATTATAGGAATTGCTACCTTTGTTCCTGGGTGTTCCTAAATTCTTCCCGAACTGATTCCTGAACTTTGACCTTGCCTGGACTTTGCTGTTTTCTGCCTGCCTTTGAACCTCTGCCTGGACTTTTGATTACGATATTACCTGAACTCTTTTGTACCACAATCTTGAACATTAACCCTTCAGCTTCCTCCTTGGTCCTGACTACTCTCCGCTGGGAGCCAATAGCCCCCCTGACACCAACTGAAATGAAAAATGTGTTTGGAAGGCAAATAACCTATTTAATAACATACTGATCACTTGTTGCAGCTGTAAGTCTCAAGCTACTTTCAGTGCTTACACTACAAAGCAATGAACTGGGAATTTTGGACACTTTCATTTGCGCTACTGTAGCTGTGATCAGTCCCTAGTGAACAATAGGAGAACTAAACATTAAAAATTAATGTGTCTAAAAAATGCCATATTATACTTAACTTATTGCACCAGTCTAAAGTTTCAGCTTCTCCATAGCAGCAATGATCCACTTCAAACTTGTCACAGGGGGTCACCATCTTGGAAAGTGTCTGTGACACATGCTCAGTGGGCTCTGAGCAGCTGCTAAAAGGGCTAAGCTTAGGGGTTGTCACAACATATCCGGCAGAATCAGAAAATTAGGTTGGCCATTAGTATAAGCTGATGCTGATTAATGATGTTGAATTCTGATGTTGGTTGCACTGTTTTCTGTGCTGCCATGTAGTAATTATCTTCATTACTTACTTATCAGCCTTATATTGTGAAATTTATATGTGTGCTGTATATTTTAAGTAGGTCTTTAAGCTGCGTAAGTGACAGCAGCACAGAGGCATCTTTGGAGACACAGATCTTCACTGCTAAAGGGCTGTGGTTGCCTTGGGCTGATACAGAAGCTCAATACATAATATACATACATATACAACATTTCTGTCCTACTTCTTTAGTTAAGCTTTAATTCTTCTTTAAACCTTGTGTTACTGCAGGGAGGAAAATTCAGACAGTTTGCCATGACTGTGTCCTGTTTTGAGTTCTGTTATGTTCTTCTAGAGGAGAACTAACCCCTAAAAATGAATATGCCCTATTTTATATGCTGAAATCATTGCACCTGCCTAATGTTTCGGCTTCTCAACAGCTGCACTGTTCCAGGACTTCAAATTTGTCACAGGGGGTCACCATCTTGGAACATGTCTGCGACATGCACATGCTCAGTTGACTCTGAGCAGCTGTTCAGAAGCTAAGCTTAGGGGTCGTCACAAACTATCATGCAAAAATTGAAGTTGTACTGTAATATAAGATGATGATACAGGGCTGATTATTAAATTCTGATGTTAGTTGCACTGGTTTCTGTGCTGCCATGTAGTCATTATATGTATTAATTTCTAATCAGCCTTATATTGTGACATTTATATTCTATGTGTACTGTATGTTGTGAGTGGGTCCCTAAGCTCAGGTAACTGACTGCAGCACTGAGCATGTGTAGTACATCAGCAGAAAAGGAGATGGGGAGTTACTGGGGCATATTTGGAGGCACGTTACTTCTTTTAGAAGCCACAGTAAAAAGTAGTAGATGGCTGAGTTTGGGTATGAAGGAAATATATAATTTGTCACCTAAGCATATCCATGTGAGCAGGAAAATGGTATACACTAAATACTTTTCAAATATTTCCTTTCCTCAATACTATATGGAGACTTCATATATGATACCAAAACCTCATTGGATTCAGTTATACAAAATTGCACATATTTTTACAGAACTAGATTGATATAACATCTAATCAAAGATATTTTTTGTTTAGGATAAAAAAATGCAATCACCATTTAATTTGGCAGGTCTGGAAGATACAGAGCTGCATCATTATACATAATACTGTCACTTATTTATTTAGCACTGACATAATTCATAGTTATTACAAACCATTCACATCAGTCTCTGCCTAGAAATCTAAAATTACATTCACAACCACAATGGTCGGTTTTATCAGAAAACAATTAAACTTCCCATATTTGTCTTAGATGTGGGAGGTAACCTTGCAAGTACAAGGCGAACAAGCATATTTCTTACAAATAGTGGCTGTAATCGAACCAAGTACCACTATGTAGCTATATGCAGTTTGTAATAATAAATCTGCAAGGATCCCACCCCACAATCATCACTCATTTTTTGCACAATCTTTGCTGACGCACACAGAAGATCAGCATGAGATCTGTGCCTTTTTATAGAAAGGCAGAGACAGATGGAGAGAGAGAGAAGTGAAATAAATGAAAAAATAAAGCAAAAAGGGCATAAGCTCAGCTGGAAATGGCTGGTTGCTATTTCATTTGATAAAGCTATATTTACTTGATGCCTACAATTCAAGGAATAATATATCAGGCCTAACATAACTAGGTCTAAGCAGCTCTCCAAGGAATCATTTAACCAAGACTTAATTTGTAACTGTAATTACATTGCACTTGTAAAATTAAGTCAAATGCTTTCTCAAGTTGTCCAAAACCAAGCAATGTAGTTCTTAAAAATACATTTGTTATACTCTAGAGAGCACAGCACAGTTCTTAAACCTAAAAACAGGAAGTTTTAAGTATAAAAGCACAGAACTGTGCTGACTGTATAAATGTAATACAAAAATTGGAGTGCTCAAACCTTTGCCTAGACCCAAATTAGGGTAACAGGTGCTCAAACTGGAAGACCTTTGCCCGCCCTTCAGGTCCAAATATTCCATGCAAAAACCAAAACCAGTGGCACTCTGATAAAAGTGAAAAAAGTGAAGTTGGTTTATTCAGCCCATATACATACAAAAAAGAAGGGCAACGTTTCGGACTCCACTGAGTCCTTTATCAAGCCTAATATACAAGTGAAAATCCACAGTGTTATATAGAGTGTAATTGATGGGATGGGCATAATTTAAATAAAAGCAACTTTCTAGGATTACCTTGGAATGAAGACACATTAAATTTTGGATGGAATAGAACACGATACAAGAATTTTTATGAGATTTTATGGACACTAAAAATCACTGCACTTATTTATTTAGTTATGCAATTGATTGTATATATTAATTCATGTGATGTCACTAATAGGAGGTGGGACTTTATGCCCATCCCATTACAATAGTAAAGAGTGCGTCCACCGTTGAATTACATTTCTATTGTCTGGTGTAACCCAAGTACCACCAGATTAATATTGGAATCAGTAATGCATTTCACCTTAACTGAAAATTTCTATTGTAGGAAGAGACCTTCCATCATTAAAAGGGATCATGAAGACCTGCTCAACATAATATAGGGTCCAGTTTTAAGGGTCCCATACCATAGGTGCTGTACTGCTGGCAAACATAGCTAGAATGCATTCTAGAATGTAACACAGTCCCTGCTAACCCTTTAAAGACAACCGTACAAAAGTATCCTAAAAGCAGTAGTGGGGGTTAATGAACAGCATGCCAGAAAGATATATATTAAAGTGACTTGAAGTTATCAAGGTTAAACAACTCAACTTATTAATATTAATGACGGATCCAAGGTTATTTACCGCTAGCATTTTATGTGGTTAAAGCTGTGAAAATATATACTTAAGCATTGGCAAATGAGGCCATTTAAAAAGCACTGTTAAATTGCCTAAACTGACAACATAAGTTTACTCGGAAATTGCCTGAAAACTTTACTGCAATTAAACATTTTGGCATTTAGGGCCAATACTAAAAATACCTTTTTCTTAGTCTATAATAGCAACTGAGCGGATCCAAGAAGTCTAATCACGGGTGAGGTGATTATCCCTCACAACGCTGTCAGTGAGCACCTGACCAACATTGCACCTGCAGGGTTAGGGTCAACATCATTATTGCCTATGGAAGGGCATTTTCCCGCATTTTGCTGTTGTTTCTGGAGGCCAAAAGTTTCTGTTAAAGGAGAAGGAAAGCTACTAAGGCAGTTTATTGCCAATAGATTAGCTGCAATAGTGCTAGAACACTATATTTATTCAGCAGAATGCTTTACTATACCTATGTAAACAGCTCTAGAAGCTCTCGCTGTTTGTTTAGGATAGCAGCTACCATATTAGCATGTTATGACATTACTGAGTCTCTCCCTGCTTACTCATAGCATTTGGCTCAGATTACAGCAGGGAGGGAGAAAGGGAGGGGGAGAGAGGACCAAACTGAGGATGCTCAAGCCCTAGCCCTGGATATTTAAGCTGAAAATAGGATGTCTGATACAGAAACCCATGTAAAAACGATAGAAGGAAAGAAATGCTGTGTTTCTTTTGACAGAGAACTCAGAGCAGCATTAAAGGGATACTGTCATTTCAAACGTTTTCAAAACACAATTAAATTTTGACATCTGACACTATTGAGTGTTGTTCTTAGATCTACCAGGTAGCTGTTACCTTCCCATTGTTCTGTTGTTAGACTGCTGGGGGGAAAGGGAGGTGGAAGTTGCAGTACAGCAGTAAAGAGTGACTGAAGTTTATCAGAACACAAGTCACATGACTTGGGGCAGCTGGGAAATTGACAATATATCTAGCCCCATGTCAGATTTCAAAATGAAATATAAAAAAATTTGTTTGCTCTTTTGAGAAATAGATTTCAGTGCAGAATTCTGCTGGACACTATTAACTGACACATTTTTTAAATTAATTTAAATTAATTTGAGGGTTTACTGGTGTATTTATATAAACCAGACCGTTCTGATAAAGCCTACTTAATTTTAGCCTTTAATATTTTGTCCACGCTCAATGCAGATTATTTTTCCTATTTTGTACAGTATATGTGTGTGTGTGTTGGGGGGGGGTGCTACACCTTGAATTTACATGCAAAAAAAATTTGAAAAAGTGACCTGCATATTCTGCCAAGCTAAAGAAAGGAATGAAACAAGAAGAAAACATTTGTATCCCCAGGCTGCATATTCACATCTGAGACATCACCTGAGCAAGAGTCATTGGGACAGGGAGGAACGGTAGCTGTAGTGTGCAGTGAGGAAAGCTTCACAGTGAAACTAGTAGCTACGACAGAAATTCATTTGTATAAAGGTGCCCAAAAAGGTCATTGGGCATTAATTGGCTAAGCTGGCATGACATAAACAGAGGTTCAGGAGAGGAAAGCACAGGGATATGGGGCTGAATACTGAACAGGAAATCACGTCTTACTTATGTTAACATGGAGACAATTTCATTATTATCAGGGGCTGAACTGTATCAGGCAGGAGGCAGGATGCCCAACTTGGTAACACCCTGATTTAAAGGAATAATTCAAAGGCATACACAGTGAGTATAATTTTCAACTGTAAACATGATACATATGCTACAAACAGAAGGTCCTTTGAAATGAACCTTCGTTACATACATACCTGCCCTCGTGTGAAAAAATACAAAGTGGCTTTGTGCTTAATTATTTGGTTAAGGGCAAGAAAAAAAACATTCCTAATTTGGGGAAACAGAGAAAACTATTTCTATATATTAGCTACTTGTTTTTTTTTATCATGTTTGCATAAAAATATACATAGGGTATTCAGAATTATCTGCAGGACAGTGAAAAGAAATTGTTATGATATTTAAAGGTATTTATTTTAAAAAAATGTATCAAAAAAGTAAAAAAAAAAAAAACACACACACATTTCGCAAAAGTTTGTATATCTAATTTAATCAGAAGCCACATAATGCTGTTAGATGCCACAGACAAACATGGAACAGCAGCATGTGTCTTTCAGGGAAAAAAGAATTAGAAAAAGACACAGAGGCAGATTTACTAAGGGTCGAATTCTCGAGGGCCCTCGAATTCAACCCTAGTACGATTTTCAAAGTAAAATCCGACAAAATCGAATATCGAATTTCAAGGATTTTACTGCTTTTCAAATTCACGATAAAATTGTACGATGGAACGATTTTATGAAAAAAACCTTAAAATTTCCTTTGATTTCTCGAAAAAATTGTACGAATCGAGCAATCGAAGTGTTCAATAGTACGATTTTTATTCGATAAGAAAACTTTAAAAAAAGCCTATGGGAGCTTCTCATAGGCATACACAGCAAATCGGTAGGTTTAATCTGGTGAATTGGGCCATCAAATAAAAAATTAAAGGGCAAGTACTTTGATCATCGAATGGTCGTATGATCAAATCGATTTTTATTCGATCTAATCGAATCATTCGATACAATTGAATTTTGCAAATTCAATGATTGAAGTGGCCAAATTTAAAATTCGAAAAAATTGTAATTTTACAATTCGATCCAATTTCGAATCCTTCACACAAATTTAGTAACTCAGCCCCACAGTGTACAAAATCTTTTGCAGTCTGATCCTAACAATGAATTCTGTAAAGCAGTACCGGATTAAATCACTTCCTCGTGGAGGGAATACATTTGTAGTAAAAATAAATGGTAGAGCATGCCCAGAGAAGCAATAAAGCATGTTTAGAGAACAAGAAATCCCCCTGAACGCTACTGCATACCTTGTGCTGTGATTAATGGAAAATCAAAAGCTGCATCAATACCTATTTATTTAAAGATCAACAAGTCTATACATAATTGGCTGTGTTTCCATGTAAACCTGCCAATTTTTCTATCAAGCTTTGTGTTTTTTAGAATGGCTCAGCATACATTAATTACTTAAAGGCCATATTAAAAATTATAATAGAAGAAAAATCAGCACAAGAATAATACATCTTTTTCATTTTTGTTCATTAGCATGTATTAGCTCCCTATACGGTGTCTGCCATAGTCTAGATGAGGGTCTGTTACACATTACTGTTGATTATGGAGGTTATGTGCCAGTACCCTTACAGTCAAGCCCCTGATATTACGAAACATACTCTTTCCCAAAGACCTTGGTGTGTTATCCTTTCCTAATCTTGTTGGCTCTTTTAAAAAGTGATTATTCTTTTGGAGATATGTCCCACTAACGCTGATCCACATACAATCACTTAATTATCCTGCTCTTTTATTTCAGCCTTTTTCTGGCCTCAAAGTTTGCTGTTACATATGAATCTTCAAGACACACAATGAGCCAAGCTGTAAAACGTTTATGGATCTCGTCTTCAACGTGTAATCACTATATCAGTGCACTTTTTAATGTCCCCATTGTTATTGGGCATCTGTTCTTTTTCTTAAAAAAAAAAAAGTAAGCAAAGTTGTTTGACAATAAATGGCTTCAGCCAACCACTAACCATGAGTGAAAGAAACGTTTTTGTGTTATCACTCATATTCTCTGAAAAATGGTTAAGAAATCATAAATTCTTCTAGAGTATGTAAACTTATGAGCACAACTGTATATTACTAATATATGTTAATGACAGATCCCATTAAAACAGCTTCCAGACAGTAGGTAAAAGGCATAGACTGGCAATCTGTGGATTCCGGCAAATGCCAGAGGTGCTGCTGTAAGATGCCAAGACACTGACTATTTAGTGGGCTGCTGGAGGGCTGTTTGGGCCTCTGCGTACGTGAAAGCCAGCCAGGCCTGGTTGGGAAATAACATTTACCAAAGTGTATTATAGCAAATTCTATGTGACCAAGTTACGGTATTAACATTCTCAAGACCTAAAACACACTGAGAAATTCCTGTACGTTAAGCCAAACATGCAAATGCAGTTGCCAATGGAGAAAAGAAACAAATATGCCCTGTGGGCCTCACTTTCTCTTTTAATTCCTGTCATTGTTTCATGAGCAAGTCAGAAACGAGTAGCAACATGCAAGACACTATTATACTGTTACCTTCTGCCAAAGACCTCAACAATATTCTACCATATGCATCACTAATCATTTTCAATATATGATGTTTTGATATTATCACCATTAAATATAACAGAGTAAATCCTGCCAGGATTCACCCTCTCTATGACCATGTTTATTGTTTTCATTCTGTCACAAATTGTAATTTTTCATTTAATTTCTTATAATATTCATGATCCCAAAAACATGATTTGACTAATAAAATATTATGCTGCAAATGAATGAATTAGTTGTATGTGTTTTCATGTGTTGCTTTTTGCCATCCCTGATCATTCCACATGCCTACTGTCAGGCCCGGACTGGCCATCTGTGAGTTCGGGCAATTTCCAGAGGGGCTGCTATAAGGTGCGATAGAAAGTCAGTATTTAGTGGGCTAGTGGGGGACTGCTTGAGCTTCTGTGTGGGCTGATTGGGCCACTGTGTACCGGAAATGCCAGGGCCTATTTTAATTCTCAGTTCCGACCTGCCTACTGTACTGCCACAAAATATATACAGTATTATACAAATGCTTTGTGGCAATCATGTAGCCCAGTTGCTCCATTGAGAGTGCCCTGTCAATCTGTTTTCGCTACCTGTTTATGAACATACACCAAGTCACAAAGGACCGGCTATTTAGTCTGGTTACTGACAAACCATAAAAAAATAAATATATGACCCCAAAACAAAAAAATATTTCTCATCACTATTTTTGAAAAAAGCGACTGGTCTACAATCAGTGCCACCCGAGGCCTATATAGGCTGCTAAGGTTGGCAGGTTTAAGGGGCGTGGCCCACGGATAACTATATGGTAAATTTAAAAAAATACAAAATTAGAGAAAAATTCCCCCCACCCCCCAGCCTTGCTGCCAAGCCGAGCAGCCGAGCGGTGGGGTACCTGCCCCTGCTATGATCTGGCCCTTCACACGCAACTGGCGCATGCAGAGAGTATGGGGTAGATTCATCAAAGAGTGATGTTCCGCCACTAGAAGGAAAGTCCGCAGCTCTCAATTAATTTCTATGGGATTTTGCAAGGCGTATTCATCAATGGGTGAACTGAAAGTTCCCCTTTTGATGAATACGCCTTTAAAAATCCCATAGAAATGAATGGAGAGTGGCGGAATTTCACCCTAGTGGTGGAACTTCACTCTTAACTTCACTCTTTGATGAATCTACCCCTATTTAGGGACTGTTATCCCTAGCACAGTGCATTACCATCAGGTGGAGCTGTTCTGTAGGAGGTTATGCAACATTTATAAACAGCCAACTGAAATCCAAGCTATATTATTATTAGTAGTATTATTATTAACTTGTATTTCTATGGCGCCAACTTATATACTGAGCACATTGCACCTACAGATAAAAAAAGGTCTTCAAAATATTGACGTGTTAAACAGAGCTCACTGCAGTCTGTCAGAGGTGAAATTCTTTTCTTTGGGAAGTTTAGGGGGCCATTCCCAGACAAGGAACATGAGAGTTCACTCTGTACTAAATATACATCTAGCAACTTCCTAGAAATGAACATAAAGCAGTGGAATTTCATGTTTGGTAAACTGTGGCAAGATGTATTACACCATTTAATAAACATGCCCTGTATAAGGGGCATATTTATGGAACAGTGAAACTTAGCTTGCTACAGTTCATCAGAGTCAAATTCTGCCATTCTGTATAGGATTTTGTTTAAGCTTAATTATCAATAAAGATAAGTAAGAATGTATCTCTTCATAAATAAACCTGTATAAATCCCATAGAAAGGAATAGAGAGCAGTGGAATTCTCTCGGGTGAATTGTGGTGAGTTCTAGTTTCACTGTTTCATATGCCCCCTTAGTCATCTCGAGTTGTCTCTTTTCCCATACAGTGAGACACTTGACTATGGTTTCAGTTTAGCTTCTATACACAGTGGGGGTAATTTATTAACAATGGGCAAATTTGCCCAGTATTGATAAATGAGCTCCAGTAAGTCACTATAACTCTATTTTCAGATGTGTTGCAAGCACCATGGGCAAAATGAAGACTTTTAATTACTATTCAGAAGTCTCCCCCGGAACAAGCCTGTTATCTATTTGAAAGCTATTGGTGGGAACAGAGAAACTAGGTTAAATTACTGATCTTTTTTATTTATTTACAGTATTTTACAGCATTCCTTTTTCCTACTACATGATTTTTCTCATGTTCTTTTTAGATAATTTGCTTGATATTTAGGGCAGGTTTGTCCAATTGAGCAGGAGAGTATTATGGTGGGACTTGAAGGCAAAACAGCTAGAAGGAAATATTTGATATTAAAGAAATTACAATTAGGCCACCTGCCTCTGCTGTGAGGTTAGAGTAGCAAACGATTCCCATTTACATTATGAAAAAGTTGCTGTTATATTTTTTGACACTTCCTGGGATCCTGGCCGCCTCCAGAATCAGAGTGAGGCCTTTGTTTAGCCTGTTTCTGTGAAAAATGCGAGCAGATCCATGCTATTATCACTTTTCTAAACACTGTGATTAGCCCAGTTTTATGAATGCAAGATGCGTGAGGCCTCATTTTCTCTGTGCTTCTGCTATTATCTGAGAACAACTAGCTGTCAGTTGATTTAGCACTTGTATGGTGGGGGTGTCATTGTAACACAGTCTCCCGCGTGCAGAATAGAAGAGCAAGAAAAATCAGAACACCATTAACTATTGTAATGACACAAAGTATTGCATTGCCTTTATATATATTCCTTTTGGAGCTGGCCACAACACAGCCTGCATGTGTTGAATAACAGAGCCTCAGAGCTACAACAATAACATGTATGTGCCAGTGTGGCTACTCAAGCTAGAGAACCCAGGAGCTCCCAACAAAGTGAATGTGGTGGTAATTCAAGAGTTTCCTAAACATGGTTCCACAATAAGCACAGCAGACCTGCACCCAAAGTATGCCAAGGGCCAGAAGTGATGCCATCCTCATTATATATATTTTATTTATATTTTAGCCACCAATTTGCTCCTGGCTGATAAAGTGGTAACCGTAAGACAACTAGGTTGCTTTAAAAAAACCTGTCCATACATTAGATATTAAGATGGCATGTCACCAGATCCTTAGCCTACAAGTGACAGACACTTCCTAAGAGGGGAAAAACTTTTTCAGTCATGTCTAATTTGTTTACAGAACTATATCCGTGTTTCCTTTACTCAAAGCAGTTCTGGAGTGCATTACTTGCTCCTGAGCTCCTCTGGACACTCATATATCAGCTTTATTTTCACTGAAGGAAAGGCATAACTAAAAGTATAAAGAAAGGAAGACACTTTTTGTCAATCTATGCTTCCTCTTTCCACTGCTAATATAAATATCCAAGGCCTGTCAGCATACCATCACCAGATCATTTAGTGCTCTACACTAACAGAGGGTACGTCATACTATTATTTATAAAGTTAGGAAAATCAAATAAATTACATGAAGGAGAGGGATGGAGAGTGGTTACAAAATATGTAGCACGTGATCACTGGTTGCTGGAGTCCTTAATGAACGTCTGCTTAAAAAAATAATCAGATTACCTCTTACTATGATTCAGCTTTGTGCATAATTGCTATTGTTAGAAGATGAACTGACATCAGTGAAAACACAATCGAGACAATTACAGGGGCTGTAAACCCCAAAATAATATTTTGCCTACTGTAATTCGTAGATAAATTCCAATATACTTGAATCACATATTTTCAATAGGGATACACCAAATCCACTATTTTGGATTCGGCCGAACCCCCGAATCCTTCCCGAAAGATTTGGCCGAATACCGAACCGAATCCGAACCCTAATTTGCATATGCAAATTATGGGTGGGAAGGGGAAAACATTTTTTACTTCCTTGTTTTGTGCCAAAAAGTCACGTGATTTAGCTCCCTGGCCCTAATTTGAATATGCAAATTAGGATTCGGATTCGAATCCTTAGGCCGAATCCGAATCCTGCTGATAAAGGCCGAATCCTGGCCGAATCCCGAACCGAATCCTGGATTCGGTGCATCCCTAATTTTCAATGATTACATGAATGAGTTTTTGCATAAGTTAAATATCCCAGTCATTAGTGATGGGCGAATTTATTCGCCTGGGGCGAATTCGCGGCGAATTCCCGCGATTCGCCGCTGGCGAATAAATTCGCGAATCACCAGCGAAATTTCGCTTGCCGAAAATTCGCCGAAAACGAGTCGCGCGTCAGTCGCGCGTCATTTTTGACGCGACGCGACGAAAACGACGCGACGCGCGTCAAAAACGACGCGACGCGCGCCGAAAACGACGCGACGCGTCAAAGTTGACGCGACGCGCGTCAAAGTTGACGCGACGCGCGACAAAATCGTCCCGCGACTCGTTTCGCGAATTTTTCGCCAATTCGCGAATTTCTCAAGAAATTCGCGAATTTTTCGGCGAAGCGAATCGCGCGAGATTCGCCCATCACTACGGCAGTCATGACAAATGATAAATCCTAACATAACAAGCTCCCCTTGCTGATGCATTTGCTAAGGGAGGGATAACGTAGGCAAACACACAGTGGCTATGGCACTTTAATCAGCAAAGCTGTGCTCTAAAACTGCAGATGTCTTGGATATCAGTCATCGGGGGCCATGTTGATCTGTACACAAAAAAAGTGTCAGTACCTTTCATATTTTAATGACTTGCTGGTGCTTAAGTATGCCCATAGATTAAGTCCCCTTTTACAATGACCACTGTGGCTGTTGATCCAATGTTCAAGCAGTTCCTCTAGAGAATAACAAGGAAGCTAACACTAATGGCCTTATTATTTTTCCCATGTGGACTTCATGATTACAAAGAATTCCTTCCAGCTAATCCATTATACACTATAAAGAGACTGAAACTATGTATTCCAAATGGCAAATAAAGTAGTTATTTTTGTGATGCACACTGTGAGAATGATTGGCTATGACCCTAAAAGTGACAAAATGATCCTTCGTAAAACAAGCATGTGAAAAGCCTCCTGTGATCTTAACTCTGAAAGTTTTATGATGATATTGAGCATGTGGATTACATTAGTAAAAATAAAAAGCTTAGGAACTGAATTTAAAATGATATACTATCTCTGGTATAAAACATATGTCCTGTGACCCCATCAATGTACAGCTGTGCCTGAGCACATATACATTATAATATAACTGCAATAAAAGATTTCCTTGAATTTTAGAAGCCCTAAAAATCTCTAAGCTAAAAAGTAAACCACAAAAAAGATGGCATCCAAAGCCATGTTGGGAGCAACACTACAGGGATTATAAAACTCAAAATAATCATATTTATTTATTAAAATAAAGTCGTACAAACTCCCTTCCACAAATTGAACTCATTTATCAATAATTCTACTAGCAAAAAAAATGGTGCGACAATTCGTATTGTACGGTTGATGCTCTAAAAACTCAATTTTATCAAATTGACGAAAAAAATCTCAACTTTATTAGATGAAAGCCCCAACTTTATCAGATTATCCAGTGCAGATCACAATGTCAAGAAACAACTTCAGGGACATCTGCTAATGACTTCTGCATGACAGGGTTGAGATGGAGTATTTTTAAATTCTGATTTTTTTTAGCAGCTTTGGGGTATAATAAATCTTTGAGTTTTTATTTTTCGCTTGGATCTGGAAGGCCTTTAGTATCTATAGAATATGGACATACATAATTATATACCAGATAACAAATTGCATGCTTCTGGATTATGTGTAGAGTAAGTAGGGTTCCATCTCATTTACTCTCTTACAAAAGGCTTGCATGCTCATGGCTTGTTGGGGGTATAGTCCCCAAAATGCACTGAAACCATTACATTTTCCTAAAGGAGAACTAAACCCTAAAAATGAATATGGTTAAAAATGCAATATTTTATATACTGAATTTATTATCAGCCTAATGTTTCAGTTTGTCAATAGCAGCAATGATCCAGGACTTTAAACTTGTCAGAGGGGGGTCACCATCTTGGAAAGTGTCTGCAACACTCTGAGCAGCTGTTTTTAGTCGGTCCCTAAGCTCAGTAACTGACAGCACCATGGAGCATGTGCAGTGAATCAGCAGAAAAGATGATTGGGAGCTACTGGGGCATCTTTGGAGACACAGATCTTCCCTGCTAAAGGGCTTTGGTTGCCTGGGGTTGGTACAGAAGCACAAAAGATAATGTACAACATTTCTAGCCTACTTCTTTAGTTTAACTTTTCTTGTCCTTTAAGGCAGAAGTATTGGGGATTATAATGTTTTACAATGTTTTACATTTCACAGCATAATGAAAGTAGTTGCCGATAAATAATGGGGAGATTAACATGTAAATGCTAAGGGAATATCTGGGAGTCAAGGGCAAGTGGGAATAAACATTCCATGCTGATGTCAGAACCTGATATACTGTATATAAGAAATGTTACTATAAATTGTAAAAGTCATACAGATATATATATATATATATATATATATATATATATACACACAAAGTCGATTAACATTGGTATAATACAAAACAGGGAAATGGGTGCAGGCATGGATGATTT
The DNA here is from genome assembly GCA_024363595.1 of Xenopus borealis. NCBI lineage: Eukaryota > Metazoa > Chordata > Amphibia > Anura > Pipidae > Xenopus > Xenopus borealis. Next base: position 86,714,920 of record CM044447.1, on the reverse strand, counting down.
TGGATGCAGAGAGCAGTGAGAAAGAAAGTGAGAAAACAAGATCTTTTTTATCACACTGCCTAGTCGTGCCACAATACAAAAACAAGTGCAGACTGCACTAATTTTTGCACTTTTCCACTGTTTGAAAATGAGGCCTCAAGACTTCAAATACTGAAATGTGATTGTCCTTCCTACATTACATAATATACAGTAGAGAGAGTATGGAAATAAGGGTATAGAAATAATAACTGTAATCATCAAAATAACAGAGCTTGTTGCAATTATCAACAGCTGTAATCTCCAGGGGTTCCAAGAAATCAAAAATTCTGTAAGGAAGAGGGTGGTGGGGAAGGTGGGGGCGCTATGGATGTAGAGAAGTGTTTGACACAGCGATACACCTCCACATAATCTGCTTTGATATTTTATTTCTGTATTCAATTAAAACAACTTTGTGAAACTTTGCAGAAACATGCCCCGTCATTTCATATATTGAACAAATCTATCTGCCCTAGGGTTCCTGCCAATGGTGCACTACAAAGCTATGCATCATGCATTAACTGTGACTATGCCCGGCCCTAATTGACTGTGACACTGGGATAATTATACTATATCAAGCTATATTTAGTATGCAACAACATGTAGTGCAGTATACTCATGTAAAATGTAGATACCACATGAAAATTATTTTATCATTAATGCAGACAAGAAAGGAAATTCAGGGAAGGCTATCCACTGACAGAGCCCATTTAAAGTAAATAATTCAATTTTTTTTAAATGATCTCCTTGTTGTCAACACAAAAATAGTTTTTGACAAATAAAAGTAAATTTAATGCTAAGCAACTTTGTAATACACATTCATTACAAATTTGTGATGGCTTTAAAGTTATTTGTATATGTATTTGTCTGTCAATTTCTATTCTCTGCCCTGGTGGCTCAGACTGTTGATACAATGTAAGACAAGGCGGCTGATTAACAACCCTGTCTTTGCTGGGGAACTATGATTTTTGCAGCATTGTTTAAAAAGTGACAACTAAGAGTTAGACAAATGCTTTCAATAGCAATAGTATTGTTTTTAACAAATAACATTTTTAAGAACGTATATTGGTAAGTTGCTAAGAATTGTGTTTTCTTTTATTAGGCAAATGTTTATTTTGGGGTTGACTTGCCTTTTAAAAATAAAACAGTGCCTTGTACTTGATCCCAACTAAGTTGCATACATACATAAAGGCGGCAAAACAATTGTGTTGTGTTTATTTAATGTTTAAAGCAATTTTAAAAGGGTATGGTAATCAAATCATGGAAAACTCCTTAAAAAACTCCTGGAAACCCCAGCACCCAAGCATTCTGGATAATAGATCCTATACCTGTATTTAAGGACAGGTATATGTGTGTGTATGTGTACACTTGGTGGTCCAGCAGTATGAGATGTTGCTGGTTGGCAGAGGAATAAGGAGATAAACAACCTTAGGGCTCTTACACACAAGCGTTTTTACCTGAGCTCCCCTGCGTTCCGTTTTGCTGTGTTCAGCCACAGAGGAGCGCAGGTATAGACGCACTCAATGCTTTTCAATGGGGCTGTACTCACACCAACGCATGTAGGTGCCGAACGCAGGTTCAGACACAACATGCTGCATTTTTCCTGTGTTCTGCGCCTACATGCGCTTGTGTGAGTACAGCCCCATTGAAAAGCATTGAGTGTGTCTATACCTGCGCTCCCCTGCAGCAAAACGGAACTCAGGGGAGCGCAGGTAAAAACGCTTGTGTGTAAGAGCCCTAATAATTAATTTGTTGTAATTAGTGCTTACTGATGTCACTTGCGTGACTCACTTATTAGTGTGTATTACAGGTTAGGAACCTATTATCCACAATGTTTGGGACCTGGGGTTTTATGGATAACCGATCATACCATAATGTGGATATTCATACCTTATATATACTAGAAAGTGATGGAGACATTAAATAAACCCAACAGGATGGGGTTGCTTCAAATAAGGATTAATTATATCTTAGTTTGGATCAAGTACAAGCTACTGTTTTAGGGTAGGGACAGACAGGGAGATTCGGGGAGATTTTTCGCCTGGCGTTTTTAGCAGGCGACAAAATCTCCCCGAATCTCCCTGTCTGTCCCTACCCTTAAAGAATAAGGAAATGGCCTTTCTGCAGATTTCTGGATAACGGGTTTCAAGATAATGATTCCAGATAAAAGGATCCCATACACACACATATACATTATGTAATAAATTTCATTTGCTGTAACTTATATGTACTGTAAAATAAAATCAAAACAATAGTAAGAAACAAATCAGACAGCATTTCTGCCAGTAAATCTCTCTTCTGTAAGTGTATCACATTCATACGCATGCTGCTTAACGTGCTGAAAAATACACTGCAGAATGTCCAGCATAATATACCTTTTCATCACAGCCAATCCTGTAGGCATTATCAACTGGACCATCATGGCTTAATCCTATAGGGTTATCAAATAAAGCCTGTGTTATCGTATTAAAGTGAACAACTGGGAGACTCTCCATATAGTATCTAGACATGTTCATTTCTTACTACATTAAAATGCCCTTTGAAGCATTCTTTTTTTGTTATTTTAAACCCTGCCTTCTTGCAAACTAGATTTCCTCATGTATGCATATATATACATTTTTTTACCACAAAAAGCTTGAAAGCTGTCATTAAGCCACTACTGTTAACTGAGCTAAAATACAAATAAAGAAATACTCTGTACGCAAACATTACTGTTCATTATTCCATTGCTTAAAATTTAAAAAAAAGCACATACAGAAAAGACGAGTTGACAACCACATAGAGAGGCTGCAGGTAACATCTTATTTATCATCAGGAAACATTATGTAAATTATAAGCAAAGATGGACAGCTGTAATATAAAGAGCTGCTAACAATGTTTGTCTCACTGTGCACGCTGTTGTATAGTCATAGCCCATACTCACCTCATCTGGCCCTGTTCACTACACCTTGTTTAAAAAAAATATAAACGGTATGAGACTTGTTATCTATAATGCTTGGGACCTGGGTTTTTCTGGATAATGGAGCTTTCCGTAATTTGGATTTTCATACCTACCAACCTACTAGTACCTCATACCTACCAAGTCTACTAGAAAATCATGCAAACGTTAAATAAACACAATAGGCTGGCTTTGCTTCCAATAAGGATTAAAGGAGAATTCAACCCCGTAATTTATATCCACATTTCGCCCTACCCTAAATAGACCCCCCCTCCCTATCTGGTACCCTGGGCAAATGCACCTACTTTCTACTTACCCCTTCTTGTAGGTCCTGTCCAGTGGAGTTCACAGCAGCCATCTTTCGGTGTTCATCCAGTAGTAAGCGGCGTTTTCGGTGCATGTGCAGTTGGAGTAATATTCCAGTGCTGAGCTACTGCTCATGTGAAGAAAGTCACAAAATTTTCGGGGGGAAAAAATCGGAAATCCTTGTGACTTTCTGCGCATGCGCAGTAGCTTAACACTGATTGCTCCAACTGTGCATTTTCTGAAAACGCTGCTCACTACAGAATGAAGACCGAACAGATGGCAGCTGTGAACTCCGCTGGACAGGACCTGCAATGAGGGGTAAGTAGAAAGATAGGGGTATTTGCCCAGGGTACCAGGTAGGCCAGAGAGGAAGGAGAGAGCGAGTCTATTTAGGGTAGGGGCGATATAAATTACAGGGTTGAATTCTCCTTTAATTACATCTTAGTTTGGATCGAGTACAAAGAACTGTTTTATCAATACAGTGAAAAAGGAAATCATTTTTAAAACTTTGTATCATTTGGATAAAATGTGGTCTATGGGGGATGGCCTTCCCGTAATTCAGAGCTTTTTGGATAACAGGTTTCCAGATAACGGATACCATGCCTGTATATAGAAGACACCACATGCATACAACATACTAAATGATAATTTAATAAACCTAACAAAAAGAAAAGCAAGGGTAGCTGTTACATTAATATTCCTATCAGATCTTTGTACCTTAGCAAATTCATCTTGTACAAGGCCAAATATAAGTAGTGCAGCACTAGCACATACGGTAGCTGGAGCCTATTACAAATGTAAAAAGACTTTTTTTTAAATCAAGAGAAATGCAAAGTAATTTTTTAAAGAGATCATTTCCTAGAAAAAAAATTGAAATGTTAGTATTATGTAAATTGAAATGTTAGTATTATGTAATGTATGTTTGTATGTAAAAAGTTGAGTCTGAATACCAGTGCCTGTGCCCTGCTAGTCGACTGCATTTTTCCAATATCTTACATAATCCCTAGTGATTACTCTTGTGTGTTGTATATGCAGTATGGGCCTGTAATGCTTATTCTTTTCATTCCTGTTATAGCAACACTGTAACTGTCAGTCCGATCATCCTAATAATATATACTTTCCATGTTCTTCATGCCTAGGGTCTGAATTATATATGATATATGGTATGTGCAGGCTGAGTCTGCCAACTGACACCTATTTCCAGGGTCCAGTTGGCTGTCTCAGTACATGTATGGTCCACCATGACATAAACTTTTAGTAGATTATAGAATGTCCTATTCCTAGAAACTTTGCAATTGGTTTTCATTATTTATATTAGATAACTTTTTAATTATTTGCTTTCCTTTTCTGCCACTTTCTAGCTTTCAGATGGAGGTCACTTTCCCCAACAGACAAAAAAACCTTTTGTTCTCTGAGGCTACAATGTTATTGTTACTTTTTCTTTTTTCCTTTTCGTAGTCATATTTCAGTCTCTCATTTAAATCCACGACATGGTTATTAGGGAAAATAAGACCCTAGCAACTAGCTGCTGAAATGCCAAACTGGAGAGCAGCAGAACAAAAAGCTAAATAACAAAAAATAAATAAATAAAGTCCAATTGCAAATTGTCGTAGAATATTGCTGTATACAGCATACTAAAAGCCAATTGACAGGTGAACTATCTCTTTAAATGGATTGTTCACCTTCAAATAACTAGTTGCTTTCAGATAGATCACCATAAATATTGTCTTTTTCCAATTATTTTCTATTTGTGACAGTTTTTCTAATATTGAAGTGCAAAGTTTCATTTTTCACCTTCTAGCGGCTCTGTTCTAAACTGATACATTTAATGGATATATTTCTTATCTTTGTCCCTGCTGAGAAGGCTGTTAGAATTGATACAATAGTAACTAATACTCCAGAGATGCTGCTAAAAATGTATCAACTAAATGTTGCAAAATTGTAACAGTAAAATATAAATAACGGAAAGTACAGTAATTGGAAAAACTCTTTATTCTGGGGAGCAATCTTCAAACAACTGAATTAAAAAAATGTTTGGAAGGTGAAAAACCCCAGGTCTGGCAAGACTGTCAAATAGGCACCATACACCAAGCCAATAAACTGTCACTTTGTGTAAAATACTCCTGTGATTTAAAGGTAACATGGAGTGTGCCTGCCTCAGGAATAAACTTAAAGAATTTCCTAGGGGTGTCTAATATAGTGGCAGCAGGACCCCAGCTGTGAATTCATCTTTCCTTGTTCCTTAAGTTCTTCATAGTCAAAAGACATTCCCAGTAACTTTTCAGTCTATTATCTATAGTTACTAAAAAGGCATTTCATACTGGAAATATAATAATCTTCCACTTTTTATGTCATGCATGGTAGGTATAAATGTAGAGTATGCCAAGAACCTTTTCAATTTACTGACCCAGTGGCAAACAATGTAGGTACAGTGCTGATCCTCCTTGCCTCATCAGTCTGCACCAGCTCAATAGGGTACCTTGTAATACCCATGCTCAGTAAGTATTCACAGTACATTACTACCCCACATTATATTTCTTGTTTAGCAACAATGTCAGGTGTGAAACTGTATGCTTGCCAATACTCATAGCTTCAAAAACAACTTTCTGTAGGCACAGAGTATCTAGTAACAACACTTAGCAATAGACTGAATCCAAAGGCACTCAGTGTTTGGCATTTGATAATGCTTGTTACTTAATATGATGTTACCCATTTTCTAGAAGCAGAATATACTTATAGTTAACTAGCAGGAATAGTTAACCAAATGCCACTGTGCAATGATAGGGGCTTGGGTATGTAGTATTACCTGGCATCATGCACATTGTGGGGCACGGGTAGGCAGTATTAGCTGGCATCATGCAGATAGTGGGGCACGGGTAGGCAGTATTAGCTGGCATCATGCAGATAGTGGGGCACGGGTAGGCAGTATTAGCTGGCACCATGCAGATAGTGGGGCACGGGTAGGCAGTATTACCTGGCACTGTGCAGAAAGTGGGGCTTGGGCAGGCATCATTACCTGGCACAGTGCAGAAAGTGGGCATGGGTAGGCAGTATTACCTGGCATCATGCAGATAGTGGGGCATGGGTAGGCTGTATTATCTGGCACAGTGCAGAAAGTGGGGCATGGGTAGGCAGTCTAGCATCATGCAGATAGCGGGGAATGGGTAGGCAGTATTATATGGCACAGTGCAGAAAGTGGGGCATGGGTAGGCAGTCTAGCACCATGCAGATAGCGGGGCATGGGTAGGCAGTATTATCTGGCACAGTGCAGAAAGTGGGGCATGGGTAGGCAGTCTAGCACCATGCAGATAGCGGGGCATGGGTAGGCAGTATTATCTGGCACAGTGCAGAAAGTGGGGCATGGGTAGGCAGTCTAGCACCATGCAGATAGCGGGGCATGGGTAGGCAGTATTATCTGGCACAGTGCAGAAAGTGGGGCATGGGTAGGCAGTCTAGCACCATGCAGATAGCGGGGTTTCAGCAGGCATCATTACCTGGCACAGTGCAGATAGTGGACACAGGCAGGAAGTTTTTCTGGCACTTTGCAAGCAGTGGCACCTTGTACATGTTTAACTGTGGTACCAATTTAGAATTATAGTGATACCTGGCACTGTGAATGAATTAATATTTGGCACAGGGGGTATTGATGGTAACCACTGAATTTGGCTTACTGTGGTATTTATCAGAGAGACAGTTGGGTACCTGATGCAGGACATGCACTAAAGCACAGGGAAGACTCGGAGGATACAATCTGTGTAGTTTGCTGCTCTAACACCCAGGTATTTCTTTTCTATGCAAGGACTTTGCTTCTCTGATACCCATGTATTTCTATGCAAGGACTTTGCTTCTCTGATACCCATGTATTTCTATGCAAGGACTTTGCTTCTCTGATACCCATGTATTTCTATGCAAGGACTTTGCTTCTCTGATACCCATGTATTTCTATGCAAGGAGTTTGCTTCTCTGATACCCATGTATTTCTATGCAAGGAGTTTGCTGCTCTAATAGCCAGGTACGGCAGTAACAGTAGTGTAAAGTCCAGGCACAGTGAGCTGGAGCAGATATATGTGCCCCCAGCAGATGTCACTTGTCCGTGGCACTCACCTTGATGATACTGCTCCTCCGAGGTGCCGCCTTTGCCGCTTCCATCAGACTAGCCTCGGTGACCCCAGTCCTGCGTTCCCTGCCCCGGCCATGCTCCGGGAACAGCTCGTACCCCCCGTCAGGCCCCTCTGCCATGGTTTTCACTGCCCTGCAACTTCCATTCTCGCAAAGGTCAGGCAGAAGGTTTGGGCGGCGACTCCGAAAAAGGTGAAAAGGAAGAAGAGGAGGGACGGGGGCTCAGCGCTGCCAACTGACATACCAGAGCATGTTGCACTGAGAGAAGGCTTCACACAAAGTAACGGGGACAGCCAGAATTGTTTGGCTGGAAACCCGCCGCACACCGCAGGAGGGAGCCGGGTACAGCTGGGCGAGTCCCGGGGTGGAACTCTGCTTCAATTCGCTGATCCGTTCCAGAGCTGCGCGCTGATTGGTCGCTTTCATTCGGAGTTGTAATGGGCTGGGCTAACCCTGCTTACTGATTGCTCGGCTGCCAGCGGTGGGCCATTACAGTGTGTGACTGTGCCATGTGCTGCCAAGGTGAGGGTGGCAAAGAGAGACCCCTATATGGGTGGGTTCATAAGTGAAGGAGTTTTCGGGAGGCTCACAGACAAGGGAAGAGGTGAGAGAGGGAGACAGAGGAGGGATAATGGATGCTGAGAGAGTGGGGTTCTTTCAGGTCATTGGTTTAATACGTACACAAAGATGTTTAGGGAACCGTCCGACCCCATCACTGCGCATATTATTATTATTATAAACGTGACCCCAATTACAGTCAGCTTACCGACTAGTCTCATTGGGGACGGGAGAGTCAGGTGACATCCCCAGACAGCATGAATTCTGTATATAGTCTGTCAGGGATGTTTCCAAGGAAGAGGAGTGAAGCCTTCCAACTGCCCAGTTTCTGTGGTACCAGTGATAGGCCTAGTGAACATAGACTACACAACTGGCCGTTTTGCCTCACACCCCCCCCCCCCCCAGGGCCGGGCCAAGGTAGTTTGACACCCTAGGCAAGGGGTTCAATCAGTGCCCACCATGCCCCCGTTCTGTATGACCATTTCCCAACTATTCACTTTTTCTCAAATAAAGAAATCTTATAACACATTAATGAATCAAACTGTACGTGTGCCAGCCAGCAGCCAAAATATTGTCCCCAATCTGTACCTGTGACACTAGCATTGCCCCCTAAGTCTGTACCTGTGCCATCAGCCTGTGCCAGAGCAGCAGCAAAAATATTGCCCCAGATCTGTGCCAGACAAAGGGCAAGTAAGAGGGAGGTGGGGACTGAAGTAAAGCAGAACGCTGCTGCTGGATACAAGGGCAATGTTAAAACATAAAGAATAAAAAAAAAAATTTCCCTTCTAAAGTGCGCCCCCCCTATGACTGCACCCTATGCGGCCGCCTACTCTGCCTACCCCTAGTTCCGGCCCTGCCACCCCCCCCCCCCAATAAGTTTTATACAATGGGTAGGGTTGGCCGGTTCCAGAAAAAATGGGATACTAATTTAAACAAATTAGCCAAGGGCTACTTTTTAACCCTTGGCTGGTTTGTACTTTGGGGGAAAAGTTTTTTTCCTGCCCTAATGTGAACTCCCAATGCATGTTAGTTAATATAGTTTTTAACAATTTGCCAATTGCCAAGTTAAATGTAAGACTACAATACCCAGCATGCAATGGGACTGATTTGTGTAGAAGTCAGGAGTTACCAGATTTTGGGCTCTGTACCCCAGTCTCCTGTCACTCTTAAGTATTCTTGCATTTTCTGGTAACTTTCCTCAATTTCAGACAATTTTGGGCCACAAAACTGCTGGCCACCAAAATGTCTAGAGGCTGACCTGTTTAATCAATATTTATTGAAATTGTATATGTATTAGGGTGTTCTGGACCCCCTATACCTCCTGGGCCTGGTGAAGGGGCAAAGCCATCCCATTTTGCTTCATGGAAAAATTTGAAAAAGGCATATATTTAAATATATTCATTTATTTTTTCATTGCACATATTGTGCTATTCTTGGGCTACTTTTGAAGTGCCTCTTGCCTAGTTTTGGACTGGTTTTGTAGCTGACTTTGGCTGGTTTTGAAAATTAGACCTGTCTTACAGTGGGGCTCCCCTCGAAATCCAAAGAGGGAAACTGACTTGCTGTAAATACTGAATTATCTATTCTCATAGCTTTATTGCTCTTGTGATTCTGTCATTCTTCCACAATGAATGAATCTCACACACCAGATCATATATATATATATATATAAACATTTCGAATAATGGTACTTACATGCATTGGACTTACATATACTGGACTGGCTGCATTCCAATACAAAGTCTATCAATCCACAGGCAAAAGTAGTAGACCAGCTACTAATACATTAGCCTTTGTCATATATAGTATATTTATATAAAATATAAATTATATATATAAAATATAAAAATAGTTCCGTCCAAGTTAAACTGGTGTTACCATAAAACAGATCCTAAGTTTGCACATCCCGGTTTGCTGTTTGTTGCTTCTGAGGATTGCAAGAAATTAAAATTTCTTACTCTCCCGATTCCCTACCTACCTGCTTGTATACCTATATATATGTATGTGGCCATGTCAGTAAAGAGAAATGTAAAGCAACAGTCCAGTCAAATGAAAAAGCAGCATTATTATTCAGAAAAGGTCAATGATCTGTTATAGGTAAATTACAGAGTAATAAGGTAAGATTTTATGAATTTATGTACTTAAAATGCCGCTAGATACTATAGTTCATTTTTTCAGCATAAAACAGAATTTAGGTTAATTTTGATAATGGTAAAATGGTGGGGGGTTTCTTTGTTCCTGTCTTTCCGTAATGTCACAGTGGAAAATCACATTTTATTCACAAATTCAGTCAAAAGTTTAGTCCTAAAATGAAAATATTGTTTCAGTACTGAATGAAAATTTCCATTACAGGCCTAATGAATTTCCAGATTTGACAAGTGAGAATGTTATTGGTAAATGTAAATGACTTTTAGCAGCAGATTTTTCCATATGCTTTTTATAAAAACATATTTGATTTAATGATTATTTTAAGGTTCTGTAAGCCAAACAGTTTTCTGGGGAAAATTCTGCATATACAAAAATAGTTAAAAGCAGTACTGTATAAAGGTGGAAACAAGGGAAAGGAGTGGCATATCCTAGGTCCCTGTAACATCCTGCCCAGGTATGATCCATTAACCTGCAGGTTGTTATGCAGTCTTCCATAACTCTATGCTATTCTGGCAGACAGTGACAGTCCTGCTCACTGATGCTTGTATTATGGCAAGAACTATGGGTAGATAGAAGAAGAACCAGCCTAGGGCTGGGAGCAAACATGTAGCTTTTCTTTCACCTACCCTTGATCCAGATCCAGACCCCACTGGTGCTCAGCATGCTACTCCTTGCATCTCCCTGCCCGGAGTGTGTATGGCTCCCTTGCCTGTCCCTGTAGGAGTGCTGGGTTCTCATGTGGTAAGTCCTGGAAGCACCTGAGTAGCTGAGGGCCAGGCCCAAAGCCAAAGATGACTTATAGGCAGAAGAGCATGCCTAGACAGAAATCCAGGCACACCCCTGGGGTTTCAGTTCCCATATTTGACAGTCCTATAACCAGCGCCTTGTCTCTTCAAGCTTGTTGCAGGCTGCACTAAACATGATTTTCTATTAAGATATTGGCAAGAAGAGGCTTCAGTCTAAATTTAGTGACTGGTTTGAAAACACTGGATGAAAATTATTCACTTGCTTCTGTTTATAGAAATATATATATTTCTATAAACCGGACTCTCCTTTCAGTTGCAGTTACATATAGCTTTTATGTAACTAATGTGTATTTTGAAAGTTGTTTAGGATTACATTTTGTTTCACTATAAAAAAATATGAATGGGTGGAGTCATTTATTTGGTCAGGTAAAGGTACTGAAGCCATCTTTAGTTGTTCCAGCTAAATAACAGTACAGGTATGGGATCAGGAAGCCTGTTATTCAAAAAGCTCTGAATTACAGAAAGGCCACCATCCGTAGTCTCCATTCTATCCAATTTTTAAAAAGCTATTTCCATTTTCTCTATATTAATAAAAAGTGCCTTGTACATTATACCATTTAAGAGATAGCTCATTCTTATTGATGGCAAAACAAGTCTGTCAGGTTTAATTCACATTTAAATTATTTTTTTCAGTAGACTTAAGGTATGAAGATCTAAATTACGGAAAAATCTGTTATCCTGAAAATCACAGGTCCCAAGCATTCTGGGTAATAGATCCCATACCTGGACTTCTTCTAGAATCCCCAACATGACAAGTCTAGGGGCCACATGCTAGCATCTTTTGGTATTTATGTTGGAGCTGGTGCTTATTTTTTCTTTGTTTCATGTACAAATTATAGCCCTAATGTACTTTATGAAGCTTTTAGAACTTCTTATAGGTTTACCATATTATGCTGGGAGTTTCAAAGCTTCCCTGTTTATATTACTATAGCTTCTGAGTAAAAGAGAAATGCAGCATGGTCTTGCTGTGCAGTAACATATCTGCTAGAGAACCATTATGTACACCATATAGTACAACAGGACTCATTTACAATTCATTTAGTTTGGCCCCATAAGGTAACAACACTGCACATATTGTGGACAGCTGGAATTGCCTCCAGTATTTCACACTTGTATGCGTGTTGCTTGAAAATGCAACTCTCTACTATGTGATATAAGCCTTAACACTATCCTGTGCCCTCCACCCACTTCTTACTGCTCAAGACCGTGCTATTTCCAGATATAAATTACAATTGCATTGCACCACAGTGAAGTCAGTCTAGCTCCTCCATATACCTTCTGCATTCTGTTCCATCCCAACATCTGCTCCCTCTGTCCTATACTCTGTCATCTACTTCACCATCTATTAAGTATGCTTTGCCTGTACATTTGCATCCTCATGCCAAATCTCATTTCTCTTATTTACACAAATCCTTCCCTTGATCCCTCCAGCCCTTCCAATTTACTGTCAAACTGACCAGTGTTGGACTGGGATGCCAGGGGCCCACCAGGAAACCTTAGACCATGGGCCCACCAGAAAACTTTAGTCCGTGGGCCCACTTTCCAAACTATTCCTCCTCTCCTCACTCAACCTTTTCATTCTCCAAGTATTTTATATCTACTTACTATATTCTTCCATTATTAATCATTTTTCCCTATAAAGAAATAGGGAATAACCATGAAATAAGCAAAATTATTAGAAGCAAGAGGCCCACTGACATCTGGGCCCACCGGGAGTTTTCCTGGTATCCCTGTGGGCCAGTCCGACACTGAAACTGACCTTGTTCATCCCTTCACAAATGAATTCTCAATAAAATACAGTTTTTGAGAACCCATTTATTTATACAGAGCTGCTGCAGGACTTTTCACTCTACTACAACTCTCACAAAGCAATTATAGCCAGCTTGTAACCTTGTAGTATTCCTTATACCACTGGCGATTTTTGCCCTCTTTTCAAGAAGCGTACATATACTACTAGACAACAATAATCTGGCTTCCCATTAAAACACGTTGGTTTGACCCTGCATAGTTTTTGGATAATTTTATACATGTACAGTTCTCCCTGCTCATTTTCACTATACAGTGCCATTACACCAATATCCCTTTTCCTAAAATCCCAGGTCTCAAGCATTCTGGATAATAGAACACAGTGCCGTGCAAAGGGAAGATACATGAAATATACAGATGACATGTAAATACTGATAGATACAGATTTCAAAAGAATATTGTTTTGATTTGGTGATTTCATTTTACCTATGAGAAAGCAACTGTAACAGTCCCATAGTCTGCAGTTGGCATAGACTAAACATACTGCATTTGTTTATGTAGCAAAATATAAATTATGCATCACTGCTTTTTGGACGGGCTAATTGAAAAAATACTCTTATCCAAAATCTTGCTTGGCATTATTTCTTGTTTATATCTTGTTCACTGTATTGAAAGGGGTCATGGAGACCTACCCTAAAGATCATGGGGACCCATTGTCAGGACCTTACCTTTGGGTTAAGATCTTTTGCAAGAATTTCTTGCAGGTTGGCAATTTCTTTATATAGTTAAGCTTAGCTGTTTAATGACTGCCATGTATCAGACACGGCCATCCAAAAACATTTTTATTTGTGTGCAAATTGGAAGATAAAGGCTAAACATATATTTCTTTCATTTACTGTCTATGCTGCTTCTGTTCCTACCTGTTATTCCTTGCCCTACTTCAAGCTCACATGCTACATGCTGACTACTGTACTTGTTTGCTATTCCACATTGATACATAGCACTTGATGTTATCGATCTTTATATTATCTTAGTGTTTGAACCTTTTCAGCTCTGCATCCACGGTAACTGATTTTGCTATGCAGGTATAACCCTAATCATCCTTTTCTCTATCGTATCTTTTATATCTATCTTTTATCTCTATTTATTTCATGCTCCCCAATTTAAGCTCACTAGCAGTTGCTATGCTGAATATATATAGGATAATGTAAATAATATACTGAAAGGGAAGAGTTGGGTACACAAAACACAGATTCATTTAAACTATGTACAACTGGGGTTCACTATTAAGGGGAAGCAGCTTGCATCCTATGCTTGGTGGAAGGGTGCATTTGCAGGGAACCCTATGCTTTAAATGGGGAGGTGCAGAGAACTGACAAGCTCCTTGTAACAAAAAATTGCAGGTCACATTTAGAAAACACACTGCAAAAGTAAAGAACTTGAGAAAGCCCCCAGATTTATTTTTTTTTTAATATTTCTTAAGTTAATGGTTGGGAGTCCTAGACTGAACATTTAGGGTAAAGTAATATGCATTTCCACGAATTTCCACATGCTAGTCAAGCTGCACATTAAACCATTTGGTAGCATCCCATCTGCTGGACTCCGCTCCAGCCTCAAATTATCAAGTTTCAATGTATGGGGGTAGAGGGGTTCTTTAAAAAAAACAAATACTGGGTTTGAAAAAATGAAAAAATATATTTATTTACCAAGCATTGTAAAAACAGAGCAGGTACCAAAAAATGCTAACTGTGGCTACCATACTTGTGTCATGTCACCTGACGCGTTTCATGCCTCCCTTTGGCACTTCATCAGAGGTGGAGTCTAAGCCAAGTATACACCCTTATATACTGCTATCAATTAAAAACAATTTGCATTTAATTTAAAATCAAAATATGCAATATGGTTCCTTATAAGTCAATATTTGTATGTCCACGATCAAATCAATATTCGATAACTCTACCTGAACATGATATACATTATAATGTTATTTAACATTTATAACTAATACAAGTTTAATGTGAATCCCTCATATTATTCATCTAGTTGTTTTAAAAGAGGGAGGTCTCCTGCTTCTTTTAAAACAACTAGATGAATAATATGAGGGATTCACATTAAACTTGTATTAGTTATAAATGTTAAATAACATTATAATGTATATCATGTTCAGGTAGAGTTATCGAATATTGATTTGATCGTGGACATACAAATATTGACTTATAAGGAACCATATTGCAAATTTTTTTAATTGATAGCAGTATATAAGGGTGTATACTTGGCTTAGACTCCACCTCTGATGAAGTGCCAAAGGGAGGCATGAAACGCATCAGGTGACATGACACAAGTATGGTAGCCACAGTTAGCATTTTTTGGTACCTGCTCTGTTTTTACAATGCTTGGTAAATAAATATATTTTTTAATTTTTTCAAACCCAGTATTTGGTTTTTTAAAGCACCCCTCTACCCCCATACATTAAAGTAATATGCAGTTCAAAATTCTTCAGACCTAGCAGATTCCAACATGGGGGCAAATTCACTAACGCGCGAATCGTCTAACGCTAGCGCTAATTCGCCAATTTGTAACTTCCGAAATTCACTAACGCCGGCTCTGTCGAATTTACGCTAGAGAAGTAGATAGACTCGCGTAACTTTGCACCCTTACGCCAATCGAAGTTGCACACTGACGAAGGATCATAAATTCGCAAATTCACTAAGATTAACATTTTCCTAACCAGACCAGGCGAAGTTCAATACAATAGATAGGAGGTTGAAAAAAAAATGTCAAAATTTTTCTAAGTCCCAAAAAAACGCTGGCATGTTTAAGCATTGGAGGGTGATAGTCTGAAAAAGATTGATTTTTTTGGGGGGGGTTACCCTCCTTCCCCCTACATTTCCTAACATATGGCAACACAACTATACAGGGCACATGTAGGGCGTTAGGACAACTTTATTTAATTTATTAAAGGTTTCCTGGGCTTGTGTAGTGGAATGTAGTGGCTGTAACATATACTTCTAAGTTAAAGTTCCCACCATATGCAAATTAGACTTCACTAGTGTAACTGCGCTCTGCCTAGCGAAGTAACACTAGCGCAACTACACTACCATTCGCCGACCTAAGCGTAAATTCTTACTTTAGTGAATTTGCATAGAGCTTGCGAAAATTCACCTGGCAAAGTGCGGCGAACGCTAGCAATGCCAACGCTAGCGAATTTTCGGAAGTTACTGAATTTGCCCCATGGTGTATGTAATGTACAACTTCCAAAGAGCAAGGTTGAGTTGTTTGCAGCAGGAAAAATGTTTTGTTGAGGGTGGCATTCATCATTTATGGGGTTATTTAATAAAAGGCATTAAGTTTGCTCAGGAGCAGTAACCCATAGCAACCAAACAACAGATACAATATAATGGTCACCTGTTTAAAAGTTTATACCTTCTTGTTGTTACTATTCCTAGGCAAACTTGGTGCCTTTTATTACATATGGAGGTTAATATCTTAAGAAATGTATTTTTCTTATAGAGAAATAGAGTAGAACCCCGATTTTAATGTTCTGCCAGAACTGACACTGTTTTGTTTGATCAGGCTGGTCGTTTGGGATTCTACTGTAAATATGAAAATGTATAAGAAAAACAATTTTGTTAAATCTGCACTACAGTTTGGGTGCCTTGTGAATAAGCAAAATAATCATTCATTTATCCAGATGTTGACATCCTAACATCAACATGCATTATTGTTTAGCGAATGAAAAGTTCAAAAAAGTTTCCAGTGGTACACCTGCCATGATGAGATTAAACCCACAAGAGAGGTTTTGTTCTTTCCAGTGGAGCATCTTCAATTTAAGAGCTAAAATTCTCAGTTTTTACCAAGAAGTTTGTCCTTCTCTTGAGTTTCCTACCACATTTGACACTTTGAGTTGAATCTGAGCCATCCAGAACCTTTACAGGTGTAATGGTGGCTGGGCAGGTAGATATTGGGATCTCATTTCTTATGCCTAAGTGTACCATGACAAACTCCATTAGCGTGGCTGAAGGCAAAATGTTTCTATAACGAAACAATGGATTTATTTTACTTGTATAACTGCTGTCCCTTATAATTCATTACATGTGTTGTGATTAACAGATTTATAAATTCTTGTGATGCGCCAAATCAATAATCTGAAATGCAATTTTCATATTTAGATTTGCAGAAACTCATATTCATCTGCAAACAAATAACTGTCACATTTAGTTATCCAAAGTTATTTGGCTTAAAGGGAGTGGGTGTTTTTTAGCTAAATCCAGATCCTGAACCAAATCCTGCTCTTACTGCATCCTTTCTTATTAACGTGTGGCTTGTAGGTCACTGTTTTTTAAATCCTGCAGAATCAGTCCTGATGGGGATTCTGGTTTTTTTACTCTGGCAGACACACCTTCATAGTACTGGAGGATGGCATGGCACAGCACAAGGCATACTGAAGTGGTTGCATAGGGAGGAGCATTTTTAGAATGATAATAAAACTGCATCTCCACCAGCTTTTGTTGAATTTCAATTCCCATACAGCCCCAATAGATTAAGGCCCTTAATGGGATTGTTCACCTTCCAAACACTTTCAGTTTCAAATTGTTCCCCAATAATAAAGACTTTTTTGAATTACTTTCCATTTATTTTTTACTGTTTTTCCAGAATCTAAGTTTTCAAGTTGAATGTTCGTGTCTCTGGTGAATGTTCAGAATCTGGTGACTCTGGCATCTCAGTAACGCAGGTGCAGATTCTAAGCTGTTACAATTTTGTAACATTTGATACATTTCTTAACAGTATCTTTGGAATATTGGCAACTTTTGTATGAAGTCTAACAGCTGCCTGTAATGAAGCCCAGAGATTCTGCTCAGCAGGGACAAAGATAAGAAATGTATCCATAAAATGTACAAATTTAGAAAAGTTTATAGGGTCAGTGACCCCCCCAGAGTTGCATTAGAAGATGAAAAATGACACTTCAATATTAGAAAAACATTCACACATAGAAAATAGAAATTAATTGGGAAAAAGCCATTATTTCTGGTGATCTGTCTGAAAACAACTAGTTGTTTGAAGGTTAACAACCACTTTGAGATTGTCATACACACACAGATATTCCCATACAAAATGATATTTGGTGAGTGTATGGCGGAAGACGAGCCTATAGGCACAAATTCACCGGCTTGACTCTGCTTGTATCTGCCTCGTGTGCCAGTGAATTTGTGCCTATTGGATTGGGAGGGTGCCGACCCCTCCATCATCGAGCACCGGGTTTACATTTAACTGAAGGCCAGGGTGTGTGGGTTTGAATATTTTTTTGGAAGAAGAGCACTAATATGGGCAAAAGACTTTGCTATAGGTCAGCTTGTTGATCAGGTGCCTTTTGAAGGTTTGTTATGTGTATGGCGCAAGATCCTTCGATTTCCTAGGACTTAGAAAACAAGTTCTAGGAGATCCCCCAAATGCTAAAATGGCAATTCGGCAGCTTTAAGGTGGCAAAGTGTCGAAGTCAAAGGATTTAAAAAATTTTCAATTCAAATCGAATTTTGGGCTAATCGATAATTAAAGTAACCCAACATTACTTCGAAATTCAGATTTTTACTTTGACCCTTAGTAAATGGGCACAAAAACTTTCTTTCACTTATGGTAAGTGGTTGGTTGAAGCCATTTATTGTCAAACAACTGTGTTTGTCTCTTTTTAAATCATAATCACTACACAAACTATGCAAATGACCCTGATCAAAAGTTTACATACCCCAGTTCTTAATACCGTGTATTGCCCCCTTTAACATCAATGACAGCTTGAATCGCCGCGTCTTTGAGGCAACTCACTGCGCCTATTCACACGAGGCGATACGTTTTTCTCACGAGGCAATTTTGAGTGACTTTGAAAGACGCGTCGCCATGTGTGAATAGACGCAGGTGACTTTAGCGCTAGCGGGTGTGAGCCATTCAGGGAGATTAGTCACGGTGATTAGTCACCAGGCGACATATCTCCCCAAATCTTCGCATCTGGCCTTACCCTAACTCTTTTGTGTCAAGTTAGATTGCATGTTATCAGGCCAAATCACCAGGGTATGTAAACCTTTGATCAGGGTCATTTGATTAGTTTGTGTAGTGATTATGATTTAAAAAGAGTAAACACAGTTGTTTGACAATAAACGGCATCAGCCAACCACTAACCATGAGTGAAAGAAAAGTGGTTCAGAAATCATAAATTCTGCCAGGGTATGTAAACTTATGAGCACAGCTGTATGCCCTCAGTTTGCCAGCCCATTTTTCTAAAACAATTAGCAGCTTTCACCTGGTGGCCGTTTTCCCTCTGACACATCATCAGTAACATTGACATCTGAAAACAGGACATGTATGCTGTGAAGGTCATGCAATGCAGAATGTAGGTACAGGCACAACATACAATGATAAAAAGTTCTGCTGGGGTTGAGCACTGTAATTGTTAAGCTGAGCTCAAGAGAGGTGGAGGGAGTAGGACAGCTAGAGTTTCTATGGGAGCCAGAAATGTTGCCTCTTCATTGGCTGTTACTGTATTTAGTAATCTGAGCTGATAATAACTGAGCATGCTCATTAGCCAACAGCCAAAGTAAATTCTCGAGGGACAGGGCAGAGTGGATTAGAGGAGTAGAATGATTTCTAAGTGAGGGGATACTACAGCCTTACTGTTAATCTTTTAACAACCAGAGTGGCAAGTATCTAAAGATTTCAGAGAGGCTGTTCAGTGATTACATTTTTGTGGGGGGTTTACATGTCATTTAATAGTCATTTATCACTTGTATGGCAGGTTGCAGCACAGAAAAAAACTGTGCTATCCTCCATGTGCTTTGCATTTTAAGCCATTGCCCACACCCAAAGCAAAGTGAAGAAACCTTTACTACCCCAATAATTTCAGCAGCACTGTTTTCATAAGGGTTGAATTGAGGCATGTAGGTGTGTCACAATCTGTCCCCTAACGTGCTTGTCATTCAGACTTACAATTTTGGCTGCACCAGAGGGTGCCGGGTGAGCCCTGTATTTACCACTTTCCCAATGGCTGCCTTTGCCCTATTTAATAAACATCCATCTTCCAGAGATGACAACTGCAGCAGCTTGAACACTCATTCTACAGCGGTGTTTATCTTAAAACTGTGTCGAATAGAATAAACCCAGTCCAAAAATACTTTCAATTCATAAATAAAAAATGGTGTGGTGTGCCTGAGCTAGATGATATTCAGAATATGATGTACCTGTCTTCATTGCTAAACGATAAGGTACAATTGCATGTAATTATCTGGAATAATTGGAGGGAATATCCAACTACACAATCTTCACTTGCCAACAGCACCATACTATATTGTGTGTAAAATACCATTATTAGTTTACTTTCGGATTAGGCTTTGGACTGTCCACCATTTTATTCAAAACATGTTAATGAGAGGGTAGCAGTTCTACATTCTCATCTTCTTCCCCTTCAAACTTTCTCTCCTCTTTTCGCAAAACAAAAAGTAAAATGTATGTAGTGCAGGCATATGCTTAAAGGGATCCTGTCATGGGAAAAAAATTGTTTCAAAATGTATCAGCTAATAGTGCTGTTCCAGAAGAATTCTGCATTGAAATCCATTTCTCAAAAGAGCAAACAGATTTTTTTATCTTTCATTTTGAAATCTGACATTGGGCTAGACATATTGTCAATTTCCCAGCTGCCCCAAGTCATGTGACTTGTGCTCTGATAAACTTCAATCAGTCTTTACTGCTGTACTGCAAGTTGGAGTGAAATCACCCCCTCCCTTTCCCCCACCCAGCAGCCTAACAAAAGAACAATGGGAAGGTAAACAGATAACAGCTCCCTAACACAAGATAACAGCTGCCTGGTAGATCTAAGAACAGCACTCAATAGTAAAACCCATGTCCCACTGCATACTATTCAGTTACATTGAGAAGGAAAAACAACAGCCTGCCAGAAAGCAGTTACCTCCTGAAGTGCTGACACAAGTCACATGACTGGGGCAGCTGGGAAATTGACAAAATGGCTAGCCCCATGTCATATTTCAAAACTGAATATAAAAAAATCTGTTTGCTCTTTTGAGAAATGGATTTCAGTGCAGAAGTCTACTGGAGCAGCACTATTAACTGATGCATTTTTGTTAAAAAAAACATGTTTTCCCATGACAGTTTCCCTTTAAACTGGATTTAACTGATATAGAGATGAAATAAATCTTTTCCATAAAGTGTTCCTGCTCTCAAAAGGAGTCCTGGGGTGCACTGTCTCAGACCTGCAGCTAGGGAGAGGCAGATACCAGATAACATTCCAGAGCTAAGAATAACCACCAAATGTTTTGTGTTCAGATACACATATAATCATGTTGTGCTGATAAAAGTACAGTTTCTACCTTGGTCTAGAGTGCCGGTTTCTCTGTGTATTGGTATCTGTTAGTTATCATTCTGCCATGTTTCCTTTATTTGCACTCAGCTGGGATCATGTACTTAAAGTACAAAGTTTGTGAAATGGATAGTCACCTATAGTAACCAATCAGAAGGTGGAATTTACTGGTCACCTTTGTTAAACCATTGTGCCTTTTTTGTTTAGAAATGGGACAGCAATGGGGTCCTGAATCATTGTAGTTGGAAGCATGTTGCTCTATCAGGACAAACATCTTAAAGGAGAACCAAACCTGTAATAAATAAAAAACCTCCCCTGGGAAGAGCCCCTCTCCTTCAATCCCCCCCCCCCCCCCCCCCCCCCCCCCCCCCCCCCCCCGGCTTACCCCTCCAGCAGATTCTGGTCACGGTAGTTCACGCCCACAATCTTCTTCTATCTTTTTTTGCGATTTTCGGGACATGTGCAGTTGTTCAAGACAGAAAATTTCCTCCAACTGGACATATGCCTGAATCTGCCCAGAGGGGTAAGTAACACGTAAGGGGCATTTCCCTGGTTGGGGACAGGTAGGCTGAAGGGGAGGAGGGAGGGGGCTCTACCCAGCCCAGGTGCATCAGTATAATACAAGGAGTGTGTCAGTTAAGAGAATAAACTGCTGCCTAAAAAACTGACTATATTCTTTATAAGGTTTTTCTAAATCCAGTCAGCAAGGGAGGTTCTACAATAAACCAGCCTGGATACCAGAAGTTGGAGTCTCCAATGGGCTGCTGGAATCGCTCAAAATAATATGGGAAGCATTGCATTTACAGAATGTTATCATTGAATGACACAATACATTTAGAGTATGTCCACACGAGGAGATTCAGGGAGATTGGTCACCCCAGCGTAACTAATCTTCCCATAGCGCTTCCCCGTCTTGCGCCGGCTACAATGGAAAAAGCCTGTGGCAACTTACATGCAGCAATTTGTTTTCTGAAATCGCCCAAAGTTGCCTCACAAGGAGACACGTGTGAATTGCCACAGGCTGGCTCAAGACAGGGGGAAGCTGTTTGTGGAGATAAGCCACCCCAAAGAAGAGGTGATTTGTCACTGGGGAGACTGATCTCCCTGAATCTCCTTGTGTGGACTGACCCTTATACAAACATACTATGCATTTCAACCCTCTGTATTGTGAGGGTCTTCATTTGGGGGGAAAAAGCAAAAAGTCTGCATCCTCAGTTTGAAACAAATTTGACTTATGCTGACTAAATTGCAAATCTAAAGTCTTGAAGGCAAACAGATACAATTTTTAGTTAACTGAAATGTATGCATAAACCCTCATGGCGGATGAAGATATATAAGTATAAGACTTCTGCAGAATGTTCAGTTTGGTGTTCTCTAATGATGTTATGCCTGCCACCTGGTGTATGTTTTTAACATTGCCGGCTATTCTGTGCAGAAAAATACATAGTAGATTTTAAAAAAACTGATTCCATGAGCTTTGCTAAGATGTTAAAAATTGGCCTTTCTTGCTGGCAATAACTCTTGGGATCTCTTTAATCAGCTGATATTTTGCAGTGTTTGTCTTACCCGACAACCTAAAACAATAGGCAAGCTGTTGAGCTTGAAAAACCCTCACATGAATAATAATAAACTATCAATACTATACAGCCAATTCACTTTACAGCCTTGCTAATTTACAGCAATTCTAGTCACACTTGTTAATTGGTGCCCAAGATTTTACTACACACAGGAATCTCTCAGCTAACTTAGGATCAGTAAGTTCCACAGGTATTCTGAAAAGGGTGCTGGTTCTCCCGACCAGTCTTTGAAAGGCGTCACTCTGAAATGGGAGAAAAGCATCAACTGAAATGTTAACTCTGCAAGTCAGCTCCAAATCAAAAAATAATTGTTTGCCAAGATTTTGGCAGTAAATGCTCATAATCTTACTACACAAATTGTCTCCAGGAATTGAGTTGTTACATTAGGAACTGGAATTAGGAATGTTATATTAGGAACTGGCAGTGTGGAAAGTGAAAACTATGGCATTGATGTCTTAGTTATCATGATTTTGCTGGCTATATGGCTTTGCTCATTTCTAAAGTGAAATTCTCATTGCACATAGAATCCAAGAAGCCTAAAGCAATTGGGTAATAGACAACAATCTAACTCAGCACCTTGTACCTTGACCACACATATTTTACAAAGATGCATAAGCAACTTTGCATAGATATAAGTCTATACCATTACCACTGGAGCAAAAATACAGTTTGCAGTGTAAGAATCTGTGCAAAGAACATTATTGCATTGCAAATTACAGATTTTTATTTTGTGACATTTAGCATTTTATTACATAGCGGCCTTCAGGGCCACTCCTGCAATGAGGCAAGGTGAGAACCTTGCCTCAGGCGGCACGGAGCAGCCAGTTACAAGGGGCAGCAAAAAGCCACCTCTTGTAACTTTAAGAGCCGAATTTCCAGGTTTTAACTTGGAAATTTGGCTCCGCTAGTGCAGAAACACAATGCACTAGCGATACTGCCCCCTTTTGACCCGCTCCGACGTTGATTTATAAGTGCGGAACGGGAGGGGGGCGGCGGCAGCCCCAGAAACAGCACTGGCGGCCTTTACTACAATAAGGATTTTAAACTGTCATGGAATAAAAACAAGTCAATCCTTAACAACCACAGTAGGCATTTGATGTATTTGATGTTCAGGTGTTTGAACATTTAAATTGTTTTGTTTCCACAAATGAAGCTGCCTATACATAAAGTTTGCAAACATTCAATTAAAGTTCTGGCTTATTGGAAGCTTTCAACCTCCACTTTCCTTATCTGGTTTATTTAATTGTGTGAACAAGGTAATAGACAGGAATTTTTAGCTTCTTGATAGTATGTGTTACTTGGGTGTAGCTCTCCTTGGTGCTGATTTTTCTTTAACCTGTTGTATCTCTTTAGTTAATTTGCTGCCCTCTTGAGGGCACAATCTGTAAGAGCAATCTGGCTGGTTGCTTCCTCTGATGGCATGATTCACATCAGCCTTTGTCCTCTGGATCATCTACAGTAAGTCCTTGGTATCAGTATTTCTCAAGATATTGATTATTAACTACAAAGATCGTGTCCAAATTTCCCTTTGATCTGTTCTGTGCCATGCCTTCTCTGGTGACACGCAACATAGCAAGATCAAAGAGGAGGGAATTCAGAAGGCTAGACTACCATTTTTGAAAATATTATGTACATATTTTTCAAAAAATGCAAGGAACACATATTTGCCAAGTTTTCCTAATTTTCATGGGCAATCCCATGTAAAGCCTTTTTGTACTATTATTTTTGTCCCTGGTTTTGAAAGAGAACAGCACTCATGATTTAAAAGTTAAATCAATGTGTTGTATTGTTTAAAGCATTAAAGGAAAACTATAACCCCCGGACATTGTAGGTCTCTATAAAAAGATATTGCATAAAACAACTCATGTAAAACCCTGCTTCATGTAAATAAATCATTTTCATAATAATACATTTTTTTAGTAGCATGTGCCATTGGATAATCATTAATAGAAAAAAACCATTTAAAAAAATAAGGACAGCCTCCTGGGATCCTAGGATCCAACGGTGCACAAACTACTAAACATACTAAACAAATAAAGTTAACATACTAAACAAATAAAGTTAGGTCACATGAGCCAATTAACAGACAGAGTTGTGTCTTTTGCTTCACCACTTCTTCCTGTTACAGTTAGAGTTGTAATATTTCTGGTCAGGTGATCTCTGAGGCAGCACACAGACCATCACAAAATGGTGGTTCAAGGCAAGAGATGTAAAAGGGCAATATTTACTGAAATATATAAACCAGTTTGGTAAGATTATTTAATATGCCACTTAATATGATATAAACTATCTGTTGCTCAAGTATTCATTTTCGGGTTATAATTTTCCTTTAAAGCAATCACCAAAGAAAGTTACAAAGCCCAATTATTTTCTTAAAAGTGCCTTTTAAAGGTCCAGTCAAGAAGAGCCTTGACATTGAGGGGAAGATTTATTAAGGATCGAATTGGGTTTTTCACAAACAATGTGTTTTCAAGGTTATTTTTGGATCAAAAATCGAATCTTTTTTTTTAAACTCAATTTTTTCGAGATTTATTATACCCGGACCCTGTATAAACAGCTCAAATCTGATAATATACCCTCTAAAACCTGTCATGTAGAAGTCAATGGCAGAGGTTATTTGAAAATACAAGAATTTTTATTGGCAGTCTACAGACATGTTAACTTACCCAAATTTTTGGGTAATTTTTGGGGATTCACATGATTTAACCTACCCCTGACCTGGCAACCCACAGTAACAGATCTATCAGCTGCTGTTGGATATTTGAATAGTAATCCTTATATACTCAATCCACTGAAATGCATAGAGATGTCTTCCAAAATCCACTGAAGCTGGGAAACAGGGAGCACAAATAGGAAAAGGTGTTGCAGGACAGGACATCTTGTCCGCGAAGAGCAAGGCCAATACATTAGCTATTAATAATTAGTTATAAGAGATTGTTACACGTTCTGATCAGATTGATCATTAAGGTAACTTGGGCAGGAATTCACCCTCACCGTGTGTTGACATGTTTGTTGCCAAAACTGTTTGCATAAAAAATTTTAAGAAAATTTCAAAGAAAAAAAATTAAAATCCTCTGACTGACCAATGTGTCTATATGAGTTTGTCTGGGGGAGGGGCAAGGGGAGCTGCTGGGGTCAGGGCCAAGAGACAAAGCGTGTGGGGATTGTTTCATACTTACATTACACAAAAAAATTCATACCATCAATGGTAGTTCCGTTAATCTGTTCAGGTAGGTGTTATCTGAAACTGGAAAATTTATGAAGGTGTGATGTAGCCATTATATTACCATTGTGACCAGATCCCACTGAATATGGATAACATAATATATTAACACTATAGTGTTCCTTTGTAACTAGTGATATATGCAACACATGTGTTGATTCATGATTGATTTTAATTGGGGGAGGGTTTATTGAATACGCTATTTATGGAATAATAAAGCTAGAATTCGCTAGACATTGCCTATGACTAAGTACTAGGTAAGCATGAAACGCGTTAGGCTCCATAAGGGGTTATGCTTGACTTTTTAACTATGTATTAATAAAATGTTTTTTACTTTTGAATAGCATGCATTGTGGTATTTTGTGTAGATTTTTGGATTTGCCTGCTGACAAATTTGTTACTATTGGCTTTCCCCAAGCAGACATAATGGTTGTATACAAAAAAATTAATACCATCAATGGTAGTTCCATTGATCTGTTCAGGCAGGTGTTTTCTGAAACTGGAAAAGGTATGAAGGTGTGATGCAGCCATTATATTACCACTGTGACCAGATCTCACTTTCACACCTCTGTGAATTTTATCCAACACCTATTTGAATAGTTCAGTGGAACCATTGTGATTGGATATTGGTGACTGTTTCCTTAAAGGGGATGTACACCTTCCAGATTGTTCAATAGAAATCAAGACTTTTTTTCAATTGCTTTCCTTCTTTTACTTTTTGCTGTTTTCCCAAAATTGAAGTTTAAAATGTAATGTTCCTGTATCTAGGGTTTCAGTCTGACAGCTCAGTGATCCAGGAGCATCTGAACTGTAACAATTTGCTACAAATAGTTGATACAATTAGTTACAATATTTATTAGCAGTATATGAGGAATATTAGCAACTATTGTATCAATTCACTTTTCTCTGGATCAGCTAACAGATCAGTTCAGATACTTTCACTTACACACAAATGTTGTGTTGATGGTTGAATGAAAGTTTTTTCTCAACCTCATCTACTATTATATTGTATTACTTTCAAACTGCAGTAAAAGGGCAGCTACTGTTTTTTGAGGGGACCAAAATAAATCTGCATTATACTTTGTATGTATACAATCTCCCATAAATGACAATTAACACATCCTTTGTGTTTTATGTGAAAGTAGACCAATAAACATGCTTTAATGTTAAACAAGCCAATCATTAGCCCTGATTTCCAGTAATGTGGATGAACTGAACTTTTTCTATAATTTTGATAATAAGAGAGTGCTATGCATATTATTTTCAAAATAGTCTGGGCTTCATATGCAGCATGTGGGCCCATCAGTTAGTAGCTCTTAAGTCAGGCCATGTATGGGACAGATTTCAGATAGTAGTGCATATTTAGACAAAAAATCCTCCCTGTGTGTTCAGACATGCAAGCGTAAAATCACTGTTGAAAAAACTGTTAAAGTAACATTAGACTTAGCCTACCCAAACAAAAAAATCACCCTCTGCCTATGTACACACATCATATTCCTGTATATTTGTATTTTACAATTGTTTTATCTTTGTTTTGAGATCACACATATATTTACCAAAGGTTTTCTGATCCTTTGTTTACTTTGACATTTAACCCAACCCTTCAAAATAACAGCATGCACAGTGAACATTCGTTTAACCATGATTATCTACTCATCCCATCCATTGACCAGATTCATTGTTTCATAACTAAAATGTAAATTGTAATTTTAACAGGGTTGATCACCTATAAGGAAGGCAGGGAGGAGAAATTGATGGATCACCCAATCGCCTCTTCTGAAGAGGAGCGCAAGCAGAGTTTCTTAATAAAGACTTTGTGATTATCAAGTTTAATATGTGTTGGTGGGTTTTTTTCATGGTATACAAATGAATTAATGATTTTTTTGTTTTTAAAATTGATGTTACTGGTCCTTTAAAGGTTATATAAACCTTCAGAAACAAGTGAATATAAAATTTCGAAGGCTACTCTAAGCTCTTCTGCAATTTACAATAATTATTTATTTTTTTAATTATAAGATATTAAGGGATACATATCTATCCCTATCCAATTAAGAAGTAGTGCCAGGCAATGGTGCCCCTTGCCACCTCTTTTGCGTTATCTAGTGTTACTATCTATTCTAGTGCAATCCCTCACAGTATTGGATCATCTGGATTTAGTTTTAGGGCAAGTGTTAGTATCATCTGTAGAATACAGAGGCCTTACTAATATTTATATATATATATGTGTGTGTGTGTGTGTGTGCGCGTAGTTTCTTGAGCATTTCCCTGACATAAAAACAATACATTATGTGAGAAGTGGTTCAATCCACTAACTTGAAAGAATTTGTATCACTCTTTAAATAATAGCCATATTCAGAAATTGATTCTACCATCACTTCACATTATTGCTCTAACTAACACAGATATCAACTACAGTACCTAAAAATGTATTTTTATGATAATGTAATGTCAAAGGAAAGGCTCTAGAATGACACTAATGGAAGCAAAAGACAAAGATATAAGAGGTCTATGTTTAGCAGCACTTACCAAATGTATTGCAAAATGATGTGTGTCTTAGAATGCTCCTTTAATTTAAATGGGACAACTACAAAGATCAATCATTATTATTTTACTGGATCCACGTCTTATGGCAAGTCATATCCAAATGAATGAAATCAACCTATACAGTTTATATGGACACAATAAATGTTTGGAAATAAATTTATCATTATTCACGAATTCGAGGGCTTTTAGTCCTCAAATTCGGTAGAAATTCGGTAGTAATTCGACTATCGAATGGTTATCAAATAGTTTCAGGCTATTTTTTGTGCGCTATTCGATTTCACGAAAAAATCGTACGATCAGACAGCGATCATTCGATTTCACAAAAAAAATCGTGAAATTTCCTTCAATTGTTCGAAAAATTCGTACGATTCGAACGATTGAGGCGTTCGATCGTACAAATGGTATTCAAGCAGGTGATAGAAAAAAAAGCCTATGGGGGGTTCCCATAGGCTTCTATTGCTATTTGGTAGGTTCAATCTGGCGAAGTAGGCAGTCGAATTCTTGCCAGCAGGGAGGAATTTCTGTGAGGTTAGTTGCCTGAAGTAGAGAAGATTTTCCACGAGGCGACACTACTGACCAAAATCATCCATCGTTCTGCAGAAAACAAACAGATAGCTTGCAGACCAATGAAACCGAACATTAAATTGGTGTGTTGCCTTGGTAACCAGATGTGAAAGTTGTTATTGACTGGAGGTGGGCATTCCAGGTGGTCACTCATGAAGTCTCCTCTGCTGTGCATGTTCTGCTTACCGAGGAGACACGACTGCGCAGAATCTGCAATCTTGGTCTGTGTCTCAAACTGCAGCCTCATGGGAGATTCAGAGCAGACAAGTCAGCATTTTTTCCGTAAGCGTGACAGTACTGCATGAAACTGCTATTGGAGGGGATTACAGAGCACTGCTGAAGGTATTAAAGTAAGTCTTTCAATAGAAGAAGGCAAGTTCAGTGGCCTTTGCTTG
This sequence comes from Xenopus borealis, assembly GCA_024363595.1. NCBI lineage: Eukaryota > Metazoa > Chordata > Amphibia > Anura > Pipidae > Xenopus > Xenopus borealis. The sequence continues at coordinate 86,685,625 of CM044447.1, read as the reverse complement.
TTCTTTAACAAATGAAGTTTAGTTTTTTTTAAACACTTAAAAGTATAACGATGTTTCCAACAATAAAAACTTATAATAATAAAATATATTTTTACACCATTAATCTACCTTGTAAAATGTTGCATTCACGGTATTGAAATGAGAGCTGTAGGAAAGTGATTTCATTTTATGACAATGCTACTCAGGTAACCCTTTTCCTGCCAAATTAGCTACACTTCATTGTAAAAGTGCAATGCCTTTGCCAGTTTTTCATTTCTCCTGCTCATGACGTAGTACTTATTTTGTTGGCAGTAAAAGGATTAAACTTCCTCACTCCAGTTGTATTTAACTCTGTCTCTTTGAATAACACTCATGTTCTAGTTCAGGGGTGCCTAAAAGCTAGATCGGGATCTACTAGTAGACCTTTACTTGGTGATCAAGACACTGCCAACAAACAGCTTGTCTAAATCCCCCTCCTGTTTCGTGCTTTTCATTAAGATATTTATTATATTAAGGCTACATAAGAAATAGTTGTTTGTTAAACATAGTAATATACATTTTCTCCTAAATCAGTATTTAAGTAATATTTTCCATACAACAGAATGCTAACAGTGATATTATGGATGTGCAGTAGATCAAAATGGGACAACATCACTCCCCAAGTAGATCCCACATTAGTAAAGTATGGGCACTCCTGTGTCCTGATTATGTACAGCAGTTGTAGCCTTATTCTTTACCAGGTTTTAGTTCTTCTTTAATGGAAAAGTCTGCTGGTTAACGGAGAGCAGACAGAACAGAGATGGGTGTTTTTGTCTGCATTTCATAGATTTTCTCACACTAGTTTGTCTGTGTTAGAAGGGTGGTGCTGAGAAACATTGGAGCTATGGCTTTAAACAAAGCTGATTAATTCTTTATTGCGTAATTCTCCAGAGGATGCTGGGGGATTATCCACATTACTACTACTGCTGACACTTGTACAGTTTTTACTAGAGAGGACTTGCAGGTTCATACTGCTTTGAAAACAAGTAAGTGTTTATTTTATATAAATGTATATAGATTGTCTGGCACTGGCCAGCATAACTGTAAATGGAAATATTGAAGAACTGACTTTTAGGCTACAGACAGTAGGTAATGCAGAGCTGACATTTAGGAAAGAAAAGTAATATAGACTTGAAGGTTTTCACCTCTGCCTGATGTAATGCATGGAGATTCAACAACTGTTCATGAATCATTTACGATTAATTTTAGTTTTGCTTTACACAAAATATTTCAAATAATTTTTAATACAGTATAAATCCCATTTTACGTCCTCTGATTTTATATTTCCCCTCATTTTACATTGTTGTTTTCTGGCCCCACCTATATATTATGCATAATACATTTCCCTAATTTTACATTTTCCTGGATTTTACACCATTTTTTTCTGGTCCCCAGAAAAATGTAAAATGGGGGTGCTATTGTACTTAATAAGGAATGGGAATACTTGTGATTCTTTGATGTCTCCCCACTAAACACGTGTTAAAGTTGAAAGTGAGCTGTTTAGTTTAATAGTTACTTAATTAGGGAAAGTGCCAGGTTTCTTAAATAACCTAAAGGGATAGTAAACCACAAAGAAAGTATGATGAACGTAAAGTTAATTCTAAACAACTTTCCAGTGCACAGTAATTAAATATTATTCGAATATTACCATTATTATAATGCAAAGCAGAGTCTTTTCTACACATGCTGTCCTCTCTACTACTGGTGCTGACGATATATCCAATTTAAACAATGTAGTAGTAGCCAGATTTCTTTAAACCCACACTGTCAGGCACCTTCGGTGATAATCCTTCTTTAAAGGTCTAATCACATAACATAAAAAGCAATGAAGGAAATTGAGGCTTGGCTGGGGGAGTGCTGACAGCTGCAAATGGTACATGTAATCAGGAGGAGCTTATTTAGAAGATATGCACTATGTGGAATTTTATATTCATATATTGCATATGCAAATTAGGCAGGGGAAGGAAAAAAGTGGAAAAAACATTTTTTAGTCTCCATTTTGTGACCAAAAGTTACATGACTTCCCTATGCATATGCAAATCAGGGTTTTGGATGTGGTTCAGCCCAGGCATGAGGATTGTCCGAATAGTACTGAAAAAGGCTGAATCCTGAACCGAATCCTGGATTCAGTGCGTCCCTATATTATTCTTGTTTTTTTAATGCATCTAGTTCCCTGAGCTAAGGTCTTCAAGACAGGGAAAACTAAATGCTCAAGCTCAAAGTCAATATCTTCCCACTTCTGGAAGTGGTGCTGCTCCCCAACCACCCATTCTATAAAGGCTTCTAAAATGGAAACAAACAGAAGTGCAAAATTAACAAATAAATTTTATTTAGAAATGTACTGCATATAAACTCTTCAAATGGAAATATGTATGTAAGATTTTTGGATTTTTAAGCTGTTATTATTGCCATACATTTTTTTTTTAATGAAATGGTGAGGTTTTAAATTGGTTAAAAGGTTATTTAAAAAATGTGTAAATGGTTAAAGAACAGTGATTATCTGGGCCTTATTTATATTAAGGTGGCATTTGGGTACATATAGATGTATTTTTAAATTAAAAGAGAAAAAAAATTTGCCCAGCTACTTCCACAGATTTCCACGTTCAAAGAGCTAGGGGGCTGAGGGGTAGCTGGTTGCAGAAGTGACATCACGTCCATGCATTGTGTGATGTCACTTCCGTGTGGCATGTGACGTCACGTCCGGCGTGTTGACATCACACGCAGCACGTAGGGGGTATATTTAGGTCCCATGCCTAGGGCAGCATCGGACCTAAATACAGTTCTGGTGATTATAAAAGTGTGCTGGCTGTTACTGACTGCTAGTGTTCAGAATTAAAAATATAGATCATTAACCAAATAGATTTTGGTATTCACAAACCTTTGCATCTTTTACGCCACTGCAAAACTTTTAAAGTGGACCCGTCACCCAGACACAAAAATCTGTATAATACAAGTCCTTTTCAAAAAAACTAATTTTTTTAAAGCATTCATAGCTGTTTTAAGCTCATTTAAAAATCTCAGCTGTCAATCAAATATTGCCTGACACTCCTCTATGCCTTAGGCATAGAGGCGGGGCAGATAATTACTTTCACTTTCCATTCAGCACTTCCTAGATGTCATGGCTTTCCACACATTCCCCCAGTTCTCTTAACCATTTAATTGTGTAGCCAGGACATGGGGATAGACATGGGGTCCCCCATTCTGGTGCACAAACAAGATTCTGACATGATGCAAGGCTTGTCTTAATAACAGTGTCCACAAAATGGCTCCTGCCTGCTTGTTATAATTATGAATTCCCAGACTGAAGAAAACAAGATTAAAATAATTTATATAGTGTAATTAATGTTCATTTTGCTTGACTAATGTGATAAAATATGGTTTTGAATATTTTTTTGGGTTGACACTTTTTTTTCCAAAAGCACCCATGCCTTATTTTGTTAGCAAAATAATTTACGAATATAAATATATGAATTTAGACTCCAAAACTGTATTATAATAATAACAGAGCTTGATTATAACTGCAGACCCCGCAAGCTACAGCCTTATTTGTTGTGTCACTTTGTGAAACACGTAAGGTCTGTGTGTTGCATTTTGTAATTATGTTATAATAAAGCTGGAGTGCAGAATGCATATATTAATATTTGCATTTTGACACCTTGATACTGCTGACTTACTGCACTCCAGTGCTTATTTTACTAAATAGCACTCTTTATCCCTCACTAATTTATATTATTACAAAAGTAATTTAGCCAGGTCCAGGCTGGCAAACTACTACTATAAAGATACAGCAGGCCCTTTAACATCTCATTATTTACGTCATATTACCCATGCTAAAATCCCACATTCCCTTAAGCATTGGTTCGTCCACATATTTTCCATATTACAATTGTATTGGGAAAAATATGCTGTCTGTATAATGCTATACAGACGTACATGCAATGTCTGCGTGAAATATACCAGATTTTTTTTTTTTAACACAAACTCGGGCAGAGATAGAAAAATAGAAAATTAGCATTTTTGTAAATGTCTCCCAATGTTTACTGTTTTCCAGATTCTACTAACTTGCACCTAGAACATGGACATTTTTACCCTATGGCTCTGAAATTCTCTTCCAGTCTATTTGTAAACAAAAATGCTAATTTTGTTTTTTACGGGAAAAAGTTGAAGTTGTGACATGACACAACTTGCAACATACAAATAGCTCAATATAAATTGCACTCTTAATACTTATTTATTTGCATGCAATCAGAATAAGATGGTGGGGACATCAGTTGTTGGACCTGTTGGATATTCTGTCATGGATCAATAAGTGCAAGCAATCAAGGTAAAATTATTAAATCAATAATAGTGTTTATTTTTCATTATAATATACTTTGTGTTAAAATTTGTCAACCAGGGCATTGTTCCTGATATCAATCTCCATAGCATATTTTTTCATATAAATAAAAATAATGGACGAAATGTTTAATATATTTCTGTAAAAGCAAACTTAAATTAAGTGTATTACAAAACAACTCTTCAGCACTGAATGGTGCCTGACCTTATGATGTAACTAGTATGGCTAATTCTGAGCTTTAAGAAGATTACCCCTTTCTAAAGGGATAGACAGCTAAACATTGATTTCCTTGTGTTGTTACACTGAATAGGGTGGATCTGATTACTGAAACACTGACATTCACATTCAAATATCCACCTTCAAACATCAAACCCTAGAGTATAGCACCCATTATGTAAGTTAAAAGTTTCCATGTAAGAGTTTCTACTGTGAAAATCAGGCTCTTAATGGTCAAAAAGATAAAACTAAAAGAGCTATTCAGTTATTTGGATGTAGAACTTTGTTTATATAGAGCTATTATGATTACATAGTAACCTTCATCAGTCTCTGCCCTTGTCATGTTTATATTGCATTATCATTTTATTGGCTGCTTGTGAAATAAACACAAATCCCCCATCATTAATGTGACAGAGTGACTTTCGAAAGCTGTAGGCCACCTGGTACTGTAAATTGAGCTATTTGAATTTGGAAGTGATACGAGTGTCATAAAAATTCAGCAAGAACTTATTAAGTAATGCCAAGTGTTGACTTGTACAAGCTAACTTTATGTTTTATTTGATATAAATACAGTTTTATGTGCTATTTTTACATTCTGCAGGTCCTGTCTTCCAATTATAAACTTGTCAAATGGTTCTTCCACAAAAGGCCACAGAATCTCTAAGCATGCACGAGACAAGAGAAATGACCCCTAGCAGTCTACAAGAAAATGGTACAATTATTACTCAAGGCAGTGGAGCTGCTTAGAATGAATAGAAATATATGCACCGTTGAGTCTCTGACATGAGTGAACATTTCTACCTCACATCTTCAGACTTTTTAGGAATGGAATTAAGCAGAGAAACTACAAATAGCACTATTTTACCACTGAACAGAGTTTCAGAGCAGAAATATTAGTGTAACACCCATATTTTGTACATAGGTGTATGCAGAGGACCATAGAACGCAGACTCATAATGTGCTAAACAGTAATGCACAATAAGTATTTTTAATATGGCAACACTAGTAATCATTCCAGAGGTGCCATAACATTAATACCCTGTTGAACATTTTTTTCAAGGATTGTCACAGGTGCTGACTATGGTTCTCGAGGAGCTTGGGTCGTACTACCATCAAGATGTGAATGGAATAGGCACACTATACAACTTGCTCCAGGCTCCCTGGCTTCAGTCTTTGCTCAAGGTGAATTGGACTCAAAGTTGTCACTGTGGCACATGAACAAATATTCTTTGCATATCTTAGCACTGCAGGGGATTTGTCTCAAGCCCTGCCAACTTATACTGTATCTCATTTTTTCAACATAATGGCATATGATTCAATTAGTCAGCATTGCATGTCCCATAAATGTATTATAACTATAAACAAGTATTTATAATGTGTTAATATATAAGTATAATTGAAGGCAGTGACATGACTAGATGTTACTGGGCCCACCAGCAAATTAAATTCAGGCCCCCAAAATATTAGTAAGTTGACTTTTTCTGCTACGATATATATAGTGCTCATTAATTAGGACCTCACAAGGCCCTTCTACATTCCTGGACTCCCTGCAACTGCAGGATGTTATTTCAAAGTTGCTATTTTTTATGCTAATTTATATTGGATTTGCCATGTCCTTCACACCTGCCATTGTATATGGGATAAGTACTGGGCAGCACTGTAGCCTTAATTCACTTCTGCAACCTAACCCGAATCTGAATGAAGTTTACTTGCCTCCCCCTGCCCTCTTTCATGAAAACAGCACTGCTAAATGCAGGCAGTGCTTTGTTCATGGGGGTGATTGGAGGTCTCTGTGATCAACAAGAGTAGAACACAGGGTGCAAACTGAATAAACTGGTGGACTGTGACCATTTTTTGCACTTTGCACCACTACCACTTGTAAAATGTCCCTTTAAACGTATATTTTACATCTTCAGTGAGCACAGTGCAATTCTGGTGCAAACTGACATTTTTTCCCACAGTGCAGCATTTTTTCTCAGAATTCCAGTGTAAATTCGGGTACACTCCTAGTTCTGTCCCACACAATTCCACGAGATGCTTCAAAATGAACACTATTGCAGTTGGTGGCTTCAGGGTTTCCCAAAGTTAATAGGTGCACTTGCCACTGTGCATGATTCAACAGAAGAGGCAAGGCAGATACATTGACACAAGTGTATGCCCCCACTAAGAATACCACTAGGACCTGCATATTCCCAGGATGCGAAATAACTTGCTCAAGTCCAACACAAAGAAAATTGACTAAATTTTATCTGAATACTCCCTAGAATGGTCATAAGGTCACAGGCCTTACCCAAACAATTTTAATTTATTAAAGGGGTTGTTTACCTTTGAGTTAACTTTTAGTATAATGTAAAGAGTGATATTCTGAGACAATTTGCAATTGGTTTTCATTTTTTATTGTTTGTGGTTTTTTAGTTATTTCGCTTTTTATTCAGCAGCTCTCCAGTTTGCAGTGTCAGCAATTTGGTTTCTAGGGTATAAATTACCCTAACAACCCTGCATTGATTTGAATAAGAGACTGTAATATGAATAGGAGATGGACTGAATAGAATAAGTAATAAAAAAGTGGCAATAACAATACATATGTAGCCTTACAGGTCATTTGTTTTTAGATGGTGTCAGTGACCCCAATTTGAAAGCTGCAAAGAAACAGAAGAACATTGCAAATCATTAAAAACTATTAAAAATAAATAATGAAGATCAATTGCAAAGTTTCTTAGAATTGGCCCTTCTACAATATACTAAAAGTTAACTTGAAGTTGAACCACCCCTTTAATAGACTTTTGAGGCTTCTTACTCTAGTAGACTCTGTGTACATAAATGACTTGTTGAGTTTGCTGTATTGTGTGTATTTGTGTGGATCCATGGATAATGACAATTTATGTGGATGTGCTGATAATGGCAATTTATGTATATTTGTTTAATGACTAGATATTTTGATTTGCATCAATCCAGGTACATAATTGTCTCCAGCAATACATACAGCAGAGCCCACAACCTGTTTTACCCAAAGCTCGTGTCCTGTCCAGTGAGGTCAGTTTTGCAAGTTTCTAGCATGTTTAAAGGGGAACCATTCATTTATGTTGTTAATTTAAATGAAACCCTGCTCTTATATTCCTAAACTTTACCAGTTATTGTGAGCTGATCTCTGTCTAACCCATATACAGATGCAGCCACTTGGATTTGTGTGTTAAATATGTCATGACTCAGGGCTAATTGAAGAAACTGTGTTATTTAAAGTTATCTTAACTCATTTAATGCATTTAACCTTTTCATTAGCATACCAAAGCACCATTTTTCACAATGATGAACACCTTAATTAAATGGGATGCTGTGACGCAATTTTCTGTGTTAAATGAGACAAGTGTGAAGTGTGAGTTTAGTTATTCTGTGTCAAACACACAATCCAAAGTGGCTTCATCTGTATACAGTATACTAAGGGTAGCTCAATGAGTCACTAATTAATGTTATAAGGAGAAGGTGTTAATGAACATGGTAGTCATCAGTAGGAATAACTGCAGATGATGAGATGGGGTTCAACATTTGTGCATCCTTTATAAGTTGATAGGTTTGTACACATTGAGTAAGGAAGAACTAATTTCCTAAATATTTGTTGATATAATGTGGCAGTACTGTTTATTCCATTGGTAATAATTTAGCATCTAGCAAGTAGCATTTACTGGTCTGTTACTTGTAAGTAAATATGTAATAGGATGTTAGGTGCTATTTGAGCAAGGAAAATTGTTTGCCTGATACTACTTGTGTTTTGCATATTATTATTAATAGTTTTGCTTATTATTATTATTATTATTAATAATAATAATAATAATAAAGCAGTTACATAGATAATTCTGTGTATTCTTTATGCAGTTTTGGACCATTTTGCAATGTATAACTTCAAAACATTCCCTACCATTTTCAAATATGAAGTCTTCAAATCTAACACTGACATCCATTCTGTGTGCATCTGCATTAACCGCTGATGGCTGCTGGTTACTGGCCTTCAGCATGTTAATGCATGGCGTGTCTGCACAGTGAACATAATAAACTGACAAGACTGCATTAACATTGCAGCAGGGACAAGCTGGAGACCAACCTGCAGCGGCCATCAGTATTTAGTGGAGATGTGCACAGAACGGAAGCCTGTACATTTATAGGGGATGTGAGATTATCATTTTTTTTACATACAATACCTTTTACCTATTAAGCTACTTATTTTTTATTTAAATAAATACATTTTGAATAACACCTTTGGAGTGAAGTGGGCGGTAAATACATCTGTGTAATGCATAACGCTAAGTAAAACAATTCACAAAAGTTATTTCTCAGATTAATTTGAACGCCTAGTTTTGTTTGTAGGTTGTAGATGCATTACGTGAGTCTCCCTCTTCTGCTGACTCACGGGAACTGAAGCGCTTGCTACGAGGACCCCACTTCAAGGCAAGTGAAAAACTTAGGATATACCAGTACATGTTGTTTTCCAGTTAGAATCAAACAGGGTCCCCTGTACACAGGAGTGCATGTCCAGACACAAATGATGCAGCATGATTCTGTTATTCCATTCTAATAATATAGGGAATTTTTTTTTATCATATATAGTTACTCAGCTTTTTCCTTTATAGGCATTGCTCTCCACTCATGATATGGTTGCACAGAAGGATTTTGAGCCCATTCTGCCACCCCTCCCAGACAACATTCCTGATAATGAGGAGGCCATGCGAATTGTGTGCCTGGTCAAAAACAAGCAGCCTCTGGTAACAAATAATACTGATATTGAGGTGGCAATATTATAATTTAATAGCATAGTAATTTTTCCAGTTGGGCTATAGAATGTAAGGGCTTTATAGTAATCCAAAGTATACATGGTGGGTGAAGAGTAAATAGCTCTCCTAGGGATGGACATCAGGGTCTTTAGGAATTAAGGATATAATAATATAAAATTCCCTAAAAGACAAAAAGGATGAATTACAACATAGTGTAGCCTACTGAATGGATTTTATTGGTTTGTGAGGGTTGATAGGATAAATAGATGAAAAACAATATAAAGAGCCTCCGGCGGTGGCATTAGTTTTTAAGCACAAGTAACACCAAAAATGAAAATTTAACTGCACATACTATTTCAATATATTCGGCATGTTTTAAGTAACAGACTTTATTGCAATGTTTGCGTTTAGCTTTGTTGTGGTTACAATCATGTATCTTTAGCCTAAGAAATTCCCCACATTGTCTACTGTATTTAAATGAACCTCACAAATAATGCATTAGTGCTACAATTAAAAAGCAAGGGGTTCCTTTGAATGAGTTTTTTTGTGCATCCTGTTACAGATTTGTGAAGCCTAAAATATCACTGCTGTGAAGAAACCAGCACAACTTTGTTTTTTTTATCTTACTTATTTTAAAGGGTGCCACCATTAAACGCCATGAAATTACGGGTGACATCATCGTTGCCAGAGTTATACACGGTGGTCTGGCTGATCGAAGTGGTAACAGTAGCCTTTTTCTCTTTGTTTCTATTGCTAATATTTGTGATTTTAAATATTAGATCAAATGTTCCTGTTGAAAAACTTGTTGTCTCTTTGTTCCTTTCTCTTGTCTGCACTGCTTGGTCTGACTCTTGAAACAATGTAGAAGAAGCCAGCCGGTTAACAGTCCAGTGAGGAAGCATGCCAGTCATTGTGGGAATTGGGGTCTTGGCTGATTTCTGCCACTTCGTTTCAAGAGACAACCAGCAATGCAAAAAGGGAAAAACAAATACTGGTATAAACAGCAAGTACATGAATTTGTATTGAATGTATATTGGGCAATTTTATCAGGAACCAATTAACTTGCCTTTCGGGGAGAAAAAAGGAGTACCTGGAAGAAACCCACACAATCACAGGGGACCTGGCTGGAATCAAACCTAGGACCCCAAAGCAGTTTCACAATTGCTGTACCATGAATTTGTGCTATTTTTTAATATAAATAGCAGTGTATAAAAGAAGAAAGTGTGTGAGTGTGTGTGTGTGTTGTTGCAGGGAATTGTCTTCCAGCTAAAATAAGGGATGTGTAATTTCTGGGTGGGATGGTATTTAAAGGTTACTTTCTCCATTAATGGAGAATTAGTAGAGCATCCTAAAAAATGTGTAGAAAGTGGTCTTCTGGGTCTAGTTGCTAAATAATTATCTAAGTAATGTTCCACAATCCTTCTTATTGAAATTGGTTTTGGTAAAATCATTTTTAAAACTGATAATTACAGGACGTGGAGAAGCAGCCAACTCACTGCTCCCACCTTCTATGGGGAGATGTCAGATGTCTCATACTGTTAGTACAAGCCCTTTGGCAGCTATAAAACGCTCACTAGAGAATTTTTGGCCTGAAAAGCACAAATACTGGTACTGCCATCTCTCATGTTTTGGATGCTTCTCCAAGTGTCTTTAAAAGTTTGATAATTATTTCGAGGAAGCCGTTTTAAACATTCATTATCATTTATTAAAGGATCAATAACACTAATAAATATCAGCAGGCCTAAGCATAGCTGACTTTATACAGTTATATATCTGGACAAAACAGAGTGGCTTAGTAACGAATGGTGTATCTCAAGATCTGCCTTTTCTTTATGAATTAAAAATTGCTGCTCTAAGTAACTATTGAACCAATTATTTGGTTTATTGTGTTCCTCTCTCTTCAAGGACTGTTGTATGCTGGTGACAAACTGGTGGAAGTGAATGGAGTTTCAGTGGATGGACTGGAACCTGAACAAGTTATCCAAATCCTGGTGTGTTTAGAGACTAAAGTGGTGATATAAAAATAAAAAATATGTATTATACCACAGAATAAGGCTACATAATTATTGTCAATGCAACTTTTAATGCATCATCTTTCTGTTCAGGCCCTACATTATTCATATTTCAGTCTCTCGTTCAAATCAATGTATGGTTGCTAGGGTAATTTTGGCCCTAGCAACCAGGTTTCTGAAATTGCAAACTGGAAAGCTGATGAATAAAAAGCTAAACTCAAAAACAGCAAAGAATAAAAAAAAATAAAGCCAGTTGTTTCAGAATATAATTATCTACATTGTACTAGAAGTTAATGTAACAGCCCCTCTAAAAAAGCAGTAACCTTATTATTACTTGATACCATTGCTCTCAGTATCTGCAGGCAAAGTGCAATAAAAAAGGAATCATTTTAAAATATCCAGATTATTTGACTAAAATGAAGTGTTTGGAATATGGCCTTCCTAAAAGTCTGATTCTTGATAGAGAATTTCCAGATAATGGATCCCATAATGGTATATAGCTATTCAACTTTTCGTCAGTTTACTAAATAATAAAACCTTTATTTTGTGTTAAATTGTTTGTGCTTCTCTGGAAAAATGTGACTTTTTTAACTAATGAAATCATAATGTGAGTGCATTTTCACCATATGCCCTGCCATACTATGCCATACTCATCCTTCTTATAAGTGAGGGGATAACTGCTGTGTACTTAAATTTATATTTTCTTTCTTAGGCTGAATCAGAGGGGACTATTGTGTTTAAGCTTAGTCCAGTTGCTGATCGTTCTATAAACAGCCACACAATGGTGAGAAGGAACTATATCAACAATATACATTCATTCTCATTATTCTACATATTACTATAAAAGTCTGATATGAGTTGTCTTTGTAGATATTTGATATAATTAGTCATTTTATATAGTCCTGCCCATCTGTATCCCCAACTACAGACATGGCCACTGGCTAGTATTTACAGGAACTGTTCACATATGCAAAGTTTTGAATTCAGTCACTGTCACACAGAGTTTTTATGGTTGTGCTTGTTGTAAAACACTGGGAGGGAGAATATAACATGACCAATATCAAATAATGTATTGACATAATTCACAGAATGCAGAATTTCACAGTGTTCTACCCTCTTTCTGCAATAAGTAGGGTAATAATGTGACAATAGCTTGAAATGGAAATATACGTTTTGGCAAGCAATGGGAAACCTACCCCTACCAGTCTGTGTACAACTAAATATTTGTGGTAATAATTTTTTTTTTAGCTTTGCATTGATAATTTTATATGATGTGTTGTCTGTCCTATTTTCATCAGCTATTTGTCCGGGCGATGGCAGATTACTGGCCTCAGCAAGATCCGGCCATACCTTGTGCTGATGCAGGTTTGCCATTCCAGAAGGGAGAAATCCTACAGATTGTTGACCAGAGTGATTCTTTGTGGTGGCAGGCAAGAAAATCTTCAGATCTCAGTAGATGTGCTGGACTCATTCCATCCAACCATTTGCTCAAACGGTAAATTACTATTATTTTTTTCATTACTAGAAATCCTGGTTCTGTGACTCTCCCCCATGTTTGACCTTTATCAAACATATTCTATTATTATCTAGAATTTATGTAGTATGCCTCTGAGTGAGTTGTGGTTTTGGGTTTAGTCAATGTCACAGTCATTGTTGTGATTTATGATACAGTTATAGAACCTTCAGATCTATGTCTTTTTAATTTATGTAGGAAGCAACGTGAATTTTGGTGGTCTCAACCATTTATGTCTTACTCCTGCATTAGAGCATCTCAGTGTGAGTATTTAGCTGTGAATGTTAGTATTTCTAATTAATTATTGCAGAAATATACAGAATTTCAAGATGCTGCTTGAGAAAGGCCCCAACGCGGGCCGAAACGTCGGATATGCATTGCTCAATAAAATACACTTGAATACACTACTACGTTTTGGAGTGCGGGTCCTTTTGAATATATGGATGAATGAATATTTGACCAACGCACCCGCTCGAAAAATAAGTCCGGAAGGAGTGCGTCCACTTAAACTATACCAGTATATATATATATATATATATATATATATATATATATCGAAACAGAGGAACGAAGGCCGAAACGTCAGTCTTCCGTGTATTATTAAAACATTTTTTATTTTACTCTAAGACCTGTGAGTGCGGTCCCTCTGTTTCGATAAATTATTGATTTTCTGACACTGCGCCCAGGCAACTAAACCAATTTTCGTGAGTGCCGGCTTCCCTGCGGAGTTTGTATATATATATATATATATATGGAGAATTCAACCCCCCTTGATGTTAAGTCCCCATCTGCCCCCCTCCCCCTGCCTCCCCCCTGCATAGTCTTATCCCTGATTTCTTCTCTGTCCAGAAATAGCAGATTGAGTGCAGTGGAGCTCACAGCCACCATCTTCTTATCCTCCTGAATGGAGCTGCGTTTTGGCGCATGCACAGTTGTAGTAAAAAAAACTGCGCATGCGCCGAAAGAGATGGGAAATGGCGAATATAAGAAGATGGCAGCTGTGAGCTCCGCTAATGAGGTGGAGAGACTGCAAAAAAAACACAACCAGAAGGAAAAATGGTGCAAATGAACCCCTAACAATTATGAGACACCACTTTGTCTTTGACTGGATTACACTACTAATAAGGGGTAGTTTCTCCCAAGTTCTTCTTCTCTCATTCTAACAAGAACCATAATTATGAAAGGTACTTTTTACAAACAAAATGTAACTAATTTGGCTGATGTAGATTAATACATAATAACAAACTCACAATGTGTAGTAGTCTTGCATAGCATATAAAGGTCTTTGTAGTTCTCCCAAGTATACGCACGCTGGTTGTTAAATCTTCTGTTCATCCAGTAAAAAATATTAGTTTAACATTTTACTATTTTCTTTGAACTTCCCTAATCCCTGCAACAGTGAGTACTATTGGGGAAGGTAAGACAATGCTGTGTTTGAGAAAAATGTAAATTGTGCTTAAGTGCTTTATTAAAGCTCCCACCTAGAAAATTAATCTGAGATGTTCTACTTGCAAGAAAACACAAAATATATAGAAGAAGTAGAGCAAAGAACAATGTTCAGAAAATTCGCTAAAGCAAGGTGAAGGAAAAAAAACACAGCGATCAGCGAATCTCCACTTTTTCTACCAGTAAGGGTGATCTGCACATCTGCAGTTCACATGCAATTGTAGTAAGAATGGCTGCTTAACAGTACATTCAAGGAGTCAAAATATGTGGAATGTGGAAGAAGGTAAGAAAAGTAAGAAAGGAGTAAACAAAAGGGAAAATGGATTTCTTTTCTATTACAAATTATAATGCCTTGCCAACCCCCTAGCTGTCCTTGCACCTACTTAACATGGTTCTATAAACACTGGAACTTTGGGACAGGCCATTATCATCATCTTCTGTTTTCTGGCAAGTGGAATTGACAAGATTACTTTTGACGTGTGGGATACTATTTCTGCATTTTATATTAAACGGTATATTTCATGATTTGGTGTCCTTTGTATCCACAATACTTCTATAAACACTTCCATTATACAATGAATGAGAGCTATCATACAGTTTTGTTCTGACATGCTTGAGGATTCTTCTCAGATAAAGTAACTTAGCAGACTTAAATATATCTGGTTCACAACACACTACAACTGGAAAAACATTGGTACAAGTGCAGGGGTGCTAAAGATAAGGTCATGGCAGGGGAGGCACAGGTGCTACCCACCTCCTTACCTAATTGTATGCAGTTCTGCTGCTGTGCAAAAGTAGAAAGAGTTGCACCCCTGTGTTCCATACACACATTTCTTGCTCCTTTATGCTCCAATTTTGAACTGAAGAAAAATAATACTTCCTAGATATTTGTTTTACATCTCCTTGTAAAATGAAATGTAAAATCTTTATTCAATAGCCTTTTCCTGTATGTTAGTGTTTAACTGTAATTCATTTGTTCTAAGTTACTAGATACCATTTAGCTTTGTCTTTTGGTTTTTGCAGAGGAAGATATGAAGATAGAAGAGAAATTTGTGGAAGCTGGTAAGGGCCAGGTGATTTAAAAATTACTAGTGGATATCTGATGCACAAGGAAGTATCTGCATATTTATAGGAATAAATACAGTTGAGTTGTTATGAATGGGTCACTCTATAACATGATAAAAGTTAACTTAAAGGTGATCTGCTTGTACTACAATAAAAGCAAAGGTTGTCATGTTGGCCACAAAAATCATCCACATATCAATCAGGGAGATTTTCCCCTGCAATCGAGGACTGCATCAGCTAGTTGATGTGGTCCTTGTCCCATTAGCGTGTATTCCCATCATTGTAATCCGATCATTTGGCCCTAGGGCCGATCGATCGGATTAGCCCAATATCACCCTGACTTTGGTGGGCATATTTTGGTGGAAAAAATCCACTTCTTCGGTGACCTCGCTAAATGAGTGTATATTATAGTATATGGCCACCTTAAGGATAAGGGCACACAGCAATATTCGGGAAGATTTAGTTGTCTGGTGACTAATCGCCTCTTCTTCTGGGCAACAATCTCCCTGAACTGCCTTCCCACTGGCTACAATGAAAAATTGCAAGTGTGATGGCACTTTGTTTTCTGTACGAGGAAACTTCGGAAAACGAATCGCTGCTAGTGCCATCCCGCTGGTGACTTATGTAGTTTAGGGTGATTGTCGCCCAGAAGAAGAGGCGATTAGTCGCCAGGCGACTTTCCCCGAATCTTGACTTGTGCCCTTAGGCCACTACATGGCACCAATTATATTTATAAGCTGAATCAGAAACTCATTTAGAAAGCTGAGCATTGGGTCGTGACACCCGCATAAGTTATTGTGCATTTAATTTCCTCTCCCTTATCATTTCTTTTATATTGGACTCTCTGAACTGGATTTAAGATGAAGAAACATTTGAGTCAGGTAAACCTGTTTTTGCACAATATGTATACAAATGCAGCATTACATGCATAGTGCAATGTATAAGGTAGAAATTATCTTTTTTTTTTACCAGAACCCCAAACCAGTTGTGTGCAAATTCTTAGTAGTGTTCATAGCAGCTTTCACAATATGCGCCAATATGGGCATATTAGCTCCCAATAATTTTTTAGGGGCTTCAAAAACATTTTTACGGCACCAAATATTTATATATATCCATGTTATAGACACTATCACTGCTTTCACGTTTCTCCTTTCTTTGAATTTCAAACTGTCAGAGGAACTAAAAGGAGGTAATGTGATTTGCAAATATACAGTAGAAATGGCATTCAATTAGAACAGGACAGCTCCATTAGTTTGTTCCAGGACCTGGCAACAAAACAGATTCAGCTATTGCAACATAATACACTATATCTAAGCATTTAGTCCATCTGTGGAGGAATAATGAAAGCTTCACTCTCAGAACTTAGAGCTATAAGTTTCTTTTTCTTCAGGGAATTTATAATTGTGCTATTTGCATATTCCCAAAGAATTTTCCAACAAGGCTCTATTTTTCCTTGACAGATCCCCAGACATTAAATGCTAGTAATTACTCTTTATCCATAATACAGTACTAGAAGCTCAAGGTTTGTGGCACGTAGCTTCAGCTATCTGCTAAAAATTGCCTTTTGGACAATAATCACCTATAGTTTATTAAGTATAAGGATATTTTAGCATATGCCTTCATTTTATTATTTACCTAAAACTGATAGAAACAGCTTCATGTTCCAATACCTTTAAATATGCCATCTATATAGTCTCTTCTTTGTATACTACAGGTGATGTATAATTAAAAATTAATAAAATAATAGAATTACAATGTACCCGAGTAAAAGGGAAACACTTAATGGGCTTACCTTTTATCCTTCAGACATAATTGTAGTGTTCTTTATACGTGTCACATTAGATGATTCATTTTCTTTTTGCCTATTTTCACAAAATAGAAGACGAATTTAGAGACAAAGAAGGGAACATCATTGGTATGTATGAAATGCATTTATGCAGTAGAAACAAATTAAATATTTGAACTCGTGATGTACCCGTGCAAAAGAAACTATATGGTAGGGGATTTATTTCTGACCAAGTAGCCGACCTACATTAAAAAAATTTTCCATTTTATGAAAGTGCAGTGACTGCCTAAAAGTGTCTGGACTTCCTCTCCAGACCTCAGATGCAGATTCAGTTGTTGAAGATGATGTAGTATAACATTTGTGGACACTGCAGTATCAATCACATTCTCTGCTGTCTTGTCTTTGTACATTAATAGGATTTGGAGACTACAGCATGAAACAATGGTTAATCACATTAACAGCAAATGTGTATTTAAAGGGGTTGTTCAAACAACTAGTTGTTTTTAGATAGATCACCAGAAATAACGACTTTTCCCAATGAGTTTCTATTTTCTATTTATGGCTGTTTTTTTTTAATATTGAAGTGTAAAGTGTCATTTTTCACCTTCTGAAGCAGCTCTGAGAATGTAAAAAAAGTCTTTGTTTATGGGGAACAATCTAAAAACAACAGAATTGAAAAAGTGTTTCAAATGTGAACAGCCCCTTTAATGCATGTAAAGAATACTAAACAGTGGAATCCTTTTGCTGATACAGACTCTATTTGTCACTATTCAGTCTTGAGGTCCATGGCAGCACTAACTATTCTAAGGAGAATAAATACAAATTGGCCCAATGTTCTTGGAGGCTTTTTGAGTGCAATAGGAAGGGATTCATTTCAGACCTGATGCTTCATTCTGTCTTCATGCAGCAGTTGGGTGTCAGATGACCATTTAGATCCATTAGATCCAATATATCTTATAGGTGGGCTTCCTATAATAAATTATTCCAAGGCAAACAAAATAACTGCCTTTTGCACAAATCCTGCATGTAGAGAGACATGGGGGCAAATTCACTTAGAAGTGAAGCTGCGCTAGCGCAGCGTTCAAGCACTTCGCCTGGCGAATTTTCGTTCATGTAAGCGAACAGTAGTGAAATTGCGCTAGCGAAAATTCGCCAGGTAAAGTGCAGTTGAGCTAGCGAAGGCTAATTTGCATACGGCGGGAACTTGTAAGTTTGAATGGAGTAATATGTTACAGTTCAAACATTACACTGCACAAGCCCAGGGAACCCTAATAAAGCCTAATCTAGTTGTTTTATTGCCCTACACATGTGCCCCTAGTCTAGTATATTTGCCCTATGTTAGGAAATTAAGGGGGGAGCAGGGTACCCAAAAAAATTTTTTCGTTCATTTATTTTTTTCTATCGCCATACGCTAAGGAAAAAACGCCAGCGTTTTTTTTGGGACAGAAAAAATTTAAACTTTTTTGACAAAATCTCCTGTCTACTCTATTGCACTTCGCCTGCTCTAACCTGGCGAAGTGAACTCTGGAGAAGGGGCTAGCGTTCAGAAAAATGACTAACAGTGAATTTTCGCCCCTTCGCCAGAGTGCAACTTCGCCAGCGTTAGGGTGCGAAGTTGCGCTAGACTATCTACATCTACTTCGCTGGCGAATTTACGCCAGCGATGGACTTAGTGAATTTGCGAAGTTACGATTTGCACTAACGCTGGCGAATTTACGCCAGCGTTAGTCACTTCGCCCTTTGGTGAATCTGCCCCATGATGTCTGGTGATTTTAATAGAGTGAGCTCTAATACATCTTCTAGGCAAAAGGAGCCCCCCTATAAGATATATTGTATCTAACTGTGAATATCTGATACCCAGATATAGCGATAGATAGGGAATATAAACTTATTTTAGAAACGGTACAGACTAGATCTGTAATAGACTCTCTAGGAGAGTGAGATAGAGAGCATTATTTAGCACGAGCAGCTGTCGCTCCATCAAGGATTGGTAGCAGGGAGTAGCTTCCCAAAGGCTTCTTTGTTTGCCTTTATGTAACACTTTTTTGGGCTAGGCAAAGCACAAATAGTTAAACTTAACAAAGTAAAACTTAACAAATAGTTAAGGTCCAGCTAGTGAGAGTGGGTTACATTGGACTCACACTTCAGGATCAGGCCTTCATTAAGTGGAAGTTTCCAACTGATGGTGTTGTGTAACTACAACTCACAGGCTATATTGCTAAAAAAAAAATAGGAAAAGATGGATGCCAGGAGATTCTTTGATGAAAACAGGACAGGTGTTTATTATGTCCAAGACAAATATCCCCAGGTTTACTCACATGAGATAGAATATGAGGTCATAGCAGATGATAGTCACAGAAGGTAGATCACATCATACAGCAGGATGTTGCAACTCCCATAAGTCTTGATAGTCAAGTGTACATCAATTCCCAGAGACAGATATTCCTTTTTTGGGATTGGGATCACCAATTGAGTAGTTAGGGAGACAAAGTCTAAAGCCTAACACCCTATCCACTGAGTCCCTACAATAAAGGCAAACAAAGAAGCCTTAAGGAAGCTACTCCCTGCTACCAATCCTTGATGGAGCGACAGCTGCTCGTGCTAAATAATGCTCTCTATCTCACTCTCCTAGAGAGTCTATCACAGATCTAGTCTGTGCTAGCTAGTCCTCGTTCATGGGATTTTCTGGTCCCCGACTTAATCTCTAAAGGTTCAGGTCCCTTTAGGGCAGGGGTCCCCAACATTTTTTGCTTGTGAGCCACATTTAAATTTAAAAAAGAGTTGGAGAGCAACACAAGCATGAAAAAGTCCATGGGGGTGTCAAATAAGAGCTCTGATTGGCTTTTTGGTAACCCCTATATGGACTGGCAGCCTACAGGAGAGAATGTTTGGCAGGACAACTGTTTTTTATGCAACCAAAACTAGCCTCTAAGCCAGTAATTAAAAAATAAGCACCTGCTATTAGGCCACTGGGAGCAACATCCAAGGGATTGGAGAGCAACATGTTGCTCGCGAGCTACTGGTTGGGGATCACTGCTTTAGGGCATATGGCTTTACTGAGCCTTGGTGTACCCAGGCTCAATGGGGCACATCCAGATGCTAAAGACACCAGCAGCCAAAGAGGAAGAGGCCACTCCCTACACACACACTATAAGACATTGTGGCAGGAAGTGGTCATTACACCTTTTGGCCTTTTGGCCAATAACTATTGGTTTTATAAATGTAAATCAGATATCTGCCTAGTAACTAAGGAAGGTAGGGATTTAACTCTAAATAAATATCATTATTTTCACCAGCTGGTTTCAGAAGAAGCATGCGCCTTTGCCGAAGGCAGACTCATAACAACCAGATGACCTGCTATTCACGCTGCCCAAGCAACTGCTATCATACTGCTGTGGCCCCTTACGAAGAGGTTGTGCGCTATCAGAGACGCCCTTGTGACCGTCATAGACTGATTGTTCTCTGTGGTAAGTTCAGTATTTGTGGGATCCTTTTCACAACATATTAATTATTTACATTGTCCATGTATGCCCCTTAAAATGAGGTCTTTAGAGTGGTGGAATTTCACTCTAGTGAACTGTGGTGTTTTCTAAACTTCACTCTTTTCTAAATATGCTTCTTGTGTCTGCCTTGATTGTATGTAAAATGTGGAATATATGCATTACTCTTAATAGTTATAATATGTTTTAATAGTTCTAATATATCTTAATATGTATCCAAATTTAGAAAAATTTTTTCAAGCTTAAAGGATCTTCACATTCATACAGTCTTGATTTCCATCCATTCATTAGCTCTGGCAGGGTGCATAATTTGGCAAATGTCTCCAATAAGAGTTTCCAAACTGTCTTTCATTTTTTTTAGTTTAGGTAAAGGATGTGTTATCTGGAAGTCCATTATCCAGAAAGCTATGAAGCAGGGGAAGGCCATCTGCCTTAAACTCCATTTTAATCAAATAATTCAAATTTGTAAAAAAAAATCAATTTCTCTGTAAAAATAAAGCAGTACAAGTATGGGATCCGTTATCCAGAAAGTTCAGAATTACAGAAAGGCTGTCTCCCATAGACTCTATTATAATAAATTAATCTAGATTTTTTTAAAGTTATTTCTTTTTTCTCTGTAGTAATAAAACAGTACTGTACCTTGTACATGATCCAAACTAAGATATAATTAATCCTTATTGAAAGGAAAACCAGCGTATTGGGTGTATTTAATGTTTACATGATTTTCTAGTAGACTTAAGGTATGAACATCTGAATTACGGAAAGATACGTTATCTGGAAAACCCCAAATTATTTTTTATTGGCGGTAAAACAATTCTGTTTCCAGAAAGCCCCAGATTCCAAGCATTCTGGATAACAGGTTCCATACCTGTATTATGAATGTGGCCAAGCAGTACAGCAACCCAACGCAATACTACTTGGTACAGCACCCATCTCCCACTTGCACCTACAACCTCATCCCTGGTCTGTCTCATTTTTTACTACCCCTGCTGCTTCTGTAAACTGCGCCTTCCCTCCTACTGCACCCTAGGTATGTGCCTACCCCTAGTTCCAGGCCTGAATCCTGAGAAGAAAACACTTCACACAAAATAAATTTGAAGGCAACTAAGATTGTGAATTTCTATAGCTGCCTACATTTATTATAAAGTATTACACAAAGACATGTGTTTCTATTCTTATAAGTTAGATTTAAGTGTGGTAACAAAAACCTTTAGCAACACTACCAAAGGGGTTGTTTACTATAAACCAGGCACCTTAGGGAAGGTGGCAAGGACAGGTCCCCAATGTTGGCTGTGTGTCTGAATGATGTGTAAGTTATGGGCAGGTGAGTGACCAACATGCATCTCCCCCCTGCGCCTCCTGGATCAAGAGCAGCTTAATGCAAGAACACAGAGGCCTGCTGTAACATACAGTGTGCAAAGTGCAAAAAATTACTGATTGGAGAGTTTTTCACTTTGCACAAGTGGTGTATAGTATATGGTCTCTTTGTATTCTCCCACTGGTGGTAAATTAATTAAATACATTTATTATACATTAATTAACCTTGCAATGTCATTTCAGGTCCTTCTGGGGTTGGAGTTAATGAAATGAGAAAGCAACTTATTGGTTTAAATCCCTCTGTATTTCAAAGTCCAGTGCCACGTAAGTAATATGCAATGTATAAGTAAATCAAAATGGCAGAATTATGGGATCAGCTGTTACTGATGTTAAGGCAGAGTTCATTGTATAATCATTTATCGCTGCACCTATTTGTACATTTTTCATATTCAAGGCTAAAATCTGCCGCATCTTTGATGTGAGTTAAAGGATAAGTAAACCTTAAAGGGGTTGTTCACCTTTGCATTAACTTTTAGTATGACATAGAGGGTGTTTATTAGTTGAGTTTTTTTTTTTAGTTATTTAGCTTTTTTCTTTTAGCAGATTGCAATTTCAGCAATCTGGTTGCTAGAGTTCAAATTACTTTAGCAACCGTGTATTGATTTAAAAAGAGACTGTACTATAAATAAAAGAGGGTCTGACTAAAAAGGTGAGTGATAAAAAGTAGCAATAACAATAAATGTATAGCCTTACAGAGTTCTTGTTTTTTAGATGTGGTCAGTGACCCCCATTTGAAAGCTTGAAAGAATCAGAAGAACAAGGCAACTAATTCAAAAACTATAAAAATGAAAAAATGAAGACCAGTTGAAAAGTGGCTTGGGACGTTTATAACATATTAAAAGTTAACTTAAAGGTGAACCACCCCTTTAAAAAAATGTAATGTAAAATTACTCAGCTTGGTTTTCTGAAAATGTTTGCAATTTTGATTATTTCTTTTTTTCAGTTTCAGAGCTATTTACGTTTTTAGTAACTGCCAATATAATGCATTTTGTAACAAAAGCACCGCTTGCTGATCAATTTCTGTAACTGTACAGTCAATGACATATAACTTTAGAAGGAAACAGAGAAGTGTTCTCATGTTGCTCTGCTCAGGAAGAAAATCGGAAAGGGCATCTTAGCCTCTTTATCGCTTTCCTGAGCAGAGAAACATCAGAATATTTCTCTGTTTCCTTCTAAAGTTATAAGTCATTGACTGCACAGTTACAGAAATTGATCAGCAAGCAGTGCTTTTGTTACAAAATGCATTATAGTGGACGTTTCTAAAAACGTAAACTGAAAAAATAAATTGTGTAAATTGCAAACGTGCTTAGAAAAGCACCCTGAGCATTTTTATATTCAACATTTTAAGGTTTAATTATCCTTTAAGATCTGCTTTAGTTCAGTACCACTAAGTCTAAATGTGATTTTAAATTGATTAGACCAACATTTATTGTAGATTGAGGAAGTATAGAGCCTGATCGTGGACATAATCGGGCTCAGTTTAACATTTTTTTCCATCCTCACTTCTGTCCACAAAAATTGCCAGCATGCAATACCACATTATGCCTGTACTTATATTGACTATACCTGTACTGTTAAAATGCAAAATAAAAGAGATTTAAAAAAAAAAAAAAAAATTGCCAGCATTCCAGTACTCTAATCTGCTACCCTGGTGGTTCATATGTTTAACTGACTTTAGTATGATTTCTCTTTTCAATGAGTCAATGAGATGAAAAAAATGTAATAATTTTTTTGCCCATCACATTGAGGCCGGATACTATGGGGTACATTTACTAAGGGTAAAAATTCTAAGTGAATATTCAAAATCAAATTGAATATTTGAATAAAATTGGAATTTCTAAGTAATTTTGAGTGACTATAAAATAGCCCAAAATTCGATTTAAATAGAAAAAAATTTGAAAATTCTAATTTCGATACTTCACCACCCTAAAGCTGCCACATTGCCATTTTAGCCTATGGGGGACCTCCTGGAACCTTTCCTGATATTTTTTCAAAGTCCTGGAAAATCTTAGTTTTTGTTGAAAAATTGTTCGAATTGAACGATGCATTCGAACGATTCAAATGATTTTTATATTCGATCAATAGGTCCATTTTCGATTTGATTGAAAATAGCCTTTAAAAAAATTAGATGGTGGAATTTCGAAGTTTTTTAACTTCAGTATTCGACCCTTAGTAAATCTGCCCCTAAATGTCACTTCTTTCGTCCTTTGCCTGCTGTGGTGGGCCTCTGTTTAAATATCCCTTATCTATAGGGCAGGGAGTTTCAGTGCTAAAGTAGACTGATCTACTTTTACTGGTAACTAAATACTGACTTGCTTTTAAGAGCCGCAATCGGGTATACTGTACATGTAACTGTTTAAATAGCTCCGCCATATTTCAGTCAAACACTTATGGTCCAACAGATACAACCCGCCAGAAGAAGACGTATGAAGAAAATGGTCGAGAGTATTTTTTTGTGTCAAAAGAAATATTTGAAAGTATGGTCTACAGTCACGGGTATGTTCCACTTTGATTAAATTAAAAATGATTGGACTACATTTGAAAACAGGCAATGATCATCCATATTCACAACTTCTACTCTTCCTTGACACCAAGGGGCTGATGTACTAAATTCACGTGAATAGATCGAAGTTTGATCAAATTTCGATCGTAGGATTTATTTGTTTGGTCGAATATGTGAATTTTGGCATATTCGATCATCGAATAGGGAATGGTCGAACGATCGAATACATTCGCATAGAGTCGAATGAACGAATATTCGATCATTCGATCATTCGATCATTCGACCAGCGAAGGATTTTAATTTTAAAGTTTATTCGATTGCCTACTTCAGCAGATTGGACCTACCGAATTGCAATAGAAGCCTATGGGAGCACCCCCATAGGCTTCTGAGGCTAAGTCCTGATCGAATAGGATTCGTATGATCGAAGTCTTTGATCGTTCGAATCGTATGAATCATTCGAATGATCGAATGATTTATTCGTTCAGTCGAATGATTTATTCGTCTGATCAAATAAATTTGTATTCGATCGTCGAAGGATCGAATATCGAATAAAAGGTAGCCTAGAACTATTCGATTAACATTCGAAAATCGAATGCTAATCGAATATCGAGTAGAAACTAATTTTTTTGGGGGAATAATAGTAAATTTGCACCTAAGCCACAGTAAAACAATCAAGCCCAATACCTTATTCAGAAGTATATGATCCATTATTAGGAAACCCATTATCCAGAAAGCTCCAAATTACAAAACTCCCATAGAGTCCATTTTAATCAAATGTTTTACATTTTTCAAAATGATTTCTCTGTAATAATACAACAGTATTTTTTCTTGATCCTAAGTAGGCTACGTGAATCCATTTTGGGGTAAAAACAATCCTGTTATGCTTATTGAAAAGATTTTTTTAGCAGACTTAAAAGACTCCTTATACAAAAATCCCTAGCATTCTGGAAACAGTTCCCATACTTGTATAGTGTCATTACTAAAAAAGTAATTCACTACTATTGCCTGTCCAGGTAGAGTAAATAATATATTCTGAACAAATCAGTCCCTTTTCTTTAAAGGGGACCCGTCACCCAAAAGAAATATTCAAAATCCTATTTTATCACATTAGTCAAGCAAAATGAACTTTATAATTTACTTTACTTGTTTCCTTCAGCCTGGGAATTCAAAATTATAACAAGCAGACAGGAGCCATTTTGTTATTATTATTGCATCATCTCAAACTCTTGTTTGTGCACCAGAATGGGGGACCCAATGTCCATCCCCATGCCCTGGCTATGCAATTAAACAGTGTAGAGAATGGGGGAAAGTGTGGAGAGCAGTGACATCTAGGAAATGCTGAATAGAATAGAATAGAGGAGGGGCAGACAATATTTGATTGACAGCTTATATTTTTAAATGAGCTATGACAACAGCTATGAATGCTTTAATAAAAAATAGAAATTGGATTTCATGTTTAATTTGAAAAAGACTTTTATAATGCAGCTTTTTGTGTCTGGCTGACAGGTCCACTTTAAAGGCATTGCTTATCCCCTGCATATTTACAATTGACCCCTTCTGCTCAATCTGTGGTGGCCTCCATGCAAATTTGTAATAAAGACATTAACAACCCTCAATTAAAGCCCATTATCTATTTTGCAATTGTTATTTTTTAATGTAGTGCTTGTCGAACTAAACAGATGCAGCAATTTTGGGGTAATGTCATTATATCTACTTGTTTACTTTATAAAAGCATGTACAAATTATAGATGCTGCAACATATCACAAGACATATCACAAGATATCACATGATTGTTGTTTAACTCGCAGTTTCCTTGAATACGGAGAATATAATGGACACATGTATGGTACAAGCGTGGAAGCAGTCAAAGCAGTTCTAGATTCATCAAAGATATGTGTTGTTGACTTGGAGCCTCAGGTAAGCTTAGTAAGCTGTGCCCTCTTTACTTCTTCAGTTTGTTTGTATACACCTTTCTATTGTACACCATATGTACAGAATATGTTGACTTATTAATAGCAAGTATTGTAAATACAGGGATGTTTACAGTGTGGCAATAAAATGGGCATGGTCAAAACATTTTCCACACACTGTGGACAGCAGAACTCTTTATCCGTCCTTTTGTTTTTCAAATGTTGGGAGGTATGGGTCTATGTTATGGTGGTATATGTTTTTTTAAAAATGTATAAGATCGTGATTAATTTTCTGGAAGGTCAAGTACAACCAAACAAAGGTTTAGGCTGAATATATGTTCCTGAAATATACAATAGGCCCTGCACTCTGAAATCTCAAATATAGTGCAGTCCTGTTTCAATGAAAATCCATGCCTAGAATTGGGCCCTCTAGCATCTTCTCAAATTGTCATTTTATTTCCCTCTATCCATGGTGGCATTGCACTGTTGGCTTTGAAGATGATATAACTGTTTTCAGATTTAAAGGCATAAAAACATGTAGTGTGCAAAGTGTGATTTCTTTCCAGAAGTACATTTGGTGAATAGGGTTTAAAGGGCAAGGAAAGTGTAAAATAGCATAAGGCTAGAAATGCTGTATTTTGTATACTAAACATAAACATGAACTTATTGCACCACAAGCCTAATCAAACAAATTATTTATGCTTTCAAAGTTGACCACAGGGGGCTGTCATCTTGTAACTTTGTTAAAAATATTTGCCTGCCTCTGGCCCTGCAAATGCTCAGTGTGGTCTGTGCTGCTTAGGGATGGTCATAAATGATCAAAAAACAAAGCTGTTTGAGCTCTGCATGGCTGGTAAGTAAGGCGGGAGCTCCCCCTGCTGTTCATAAGTATGATTGTTTCCCTGCCAGAAGTTAGGGACCGTCTGACAATTCCTATCCTCAGCACTAAAAGAAGGGAGAATTTCACTGCATACAGTACACATTTTTTAATTAAAGTATATTGGAGATAGATTTCTTTTTCATTAAAGAAAGTAAAAATGGGATTTTATTTCTTTGCCTTTCCTTGCCCTTTAACACACAATATTCATTTCCTGGGCTCCCACCTCACAAGTTATAAAAAGCCATTGGTGATGTCACCACCCTCCCCCATTGCAATTAAAAAACAAATACTGATGGTCTGCCCCCCACAAGTTATAAAAAGCCATTGATAAGGGCCCCCCCTGCAGGTAAAAAAAAAAATTGCTGGACTGCCCCCACATGTTATAAAAAGCCACTGATGGTCGGGACCCTCCTTTAAGTTAAAAGAAAATGGTGGACAGCCAGCTATAAGTTTGGGGGGCCCAGTGAAGCTGCATTGATATTGGATAGGCTAGAGGGGAAGTTCCTACTTCACCTATTCAATCCCTGTACAGCTTTACCGGGACTAAAACTTAAGTGACCAATGAGGGTACAGAGATCTCAACTGAATAGGAGAAGAATCATGCTGACACTGGAACTCCCATCCTCTTTTCTAAAGTTTGCATCAGGCTGACAGCAGAGGGGCCCAGCTAATCAAGTAAGAGAAGCACGCTTGGGCCCCCATAAGACACATAATTCTCATAATTCTCATTGAATGAATTCTGTAGAAACTCACCAGCTGTTACCTTTTATACTTCTTTTCTTTGATAAATTGCAACTATTTCAAAAACCTATTCTTGCAAATTCATGTTTTCTGCAAATGGAGAAAAAAAAATGCAAGCTTTTGATAAATCTTTCCCTTTGTAACTTTAATTGAACACGAGGGTTCATCTGCTCCACTGTTTAAAAACTTAATAAAGGGAGTTGATTTGAGTAGGGCTGTCAAATATAACCTTATAGATCCATATAAAATGACATGCAGTGATGTCATCAGTAAGGTCTGTAGCCTTGCTCATGGAACACCTTGATGACAAAGAATATCCTTATAATTTTACAGTAGACAGCATTACTCCCTTTGTATATCCAGTGAATTATGCATCCCGGCTGATTATTTTTAGCCCAAGAAGATTTTTCTCCTGTCTTTGTGGACACTTTCACGTGGATGCTGCACTACAGGACTGAAATAGGTGTCCAGTCCTGTTTTCTTGCCTCAAATTGATGAACTTTAGTCCTCCTTCAATGTATAAACTTAAACAAACATCAAAAACCAGTTCCTTAGTTTAATTGTGTGCTATTTTATGTTACAGTGTATTACAGGAGCTCGAACGCATGAACTCAAACCCTATATTATATTCATCAAACCCCCCAGCAGGAATTGCATGAGACAAACACGAAAAAATGCCAGCATCTTCACAGACTACTACGTAAATATGACATTCAAGGTACAGTTACCCTACATTAAACCTGTGTAATGCTTCTTAAATATTGCTGTTGCGCAGACAGTCCAAGTTATATATATATTATGCAGAACAAAGAGGCACTGGTACTGGCATAGTGTGAGTAAACAAGAGTTCATCACATCCCTAAGAGCAAAGTGATGTTCTGCAGGTCAGAGTACATTTGAAATAGTCGTTTACAATGCAGAACACAATGTGCAAGTGCAAAAAAAGGCCACAGTCAGAAATTTGTTTGCACTTTGCACACTGCATTGTAAAAGTTATAGCAGGCCTCTGTGCTCCATTTCCAATGTTTTTGAAGTAGCTTGCCCATTGGATAGAGTGCTCTATCCAAGAGGGTCCGGCACTTAGGCATCCCCTGCACCTGCCCCCAATGTGTGTCATTCAGGTTCAAAAGTTAGGAAGCATCAGGAGTCATAGTACTTCATTTATTAGCCATAATGGTTTCCAAGAGAGATCTAACTCATACCACACTGGAAGCCAACAGACCTAGAACGGAGGGTCAATGTAAATCATGGTTATAATAAAAGGAGGGATCAGTATAATCTCTTAATATCTTACCCCTTCCCACCCATAATTTGCACATGCAAATATATGGATTCAGTTTGGTATTCAGCCGAATCTTTTGCAAGGATTTGGGGGTTCAGCCAAATCCAAAATAGTGGATACGGTGCATCCCTAAAAATGAAAGCCACGAAGTGTAACAAATGACACACTCTATGGAACAGGGCAGTTGCAGACATCAAATAAAATAGTGAGAGGATAAACAAGATAATCTTATTATATTGTAAAAGCATCCTTTGATATATCACTGATGATTGCATGTTTGCACAGGAAGAGGATTTCCAGGAGATTGAAGAATCTGTTAAGAAAATGGAAGCACAATTTGGGCAATTCTTCGATCAAGCTGTGGTGAATGATAATTTAGAATCCGCTACTGTACAGCTAATATCCATTATCCGCCGTGCACAAGATGAGCCTCAGTGGATTCCAGCATCTTGGATCTGTTTGGATTCCTAGTAATTACATGAATGGAAACTATAATTGAAGTGGCTTTAACAGATTTATTCAAAGATGCCGAATTCTTACAGGACTTAATAAGAGATTATAAAGTATAGGCATGGCCAAACATATATGAATTTATTTATCACAGGTAGACAGATGGTTTAATTTAAGTATTGCATTGCTAATCAAGAGAAAATCATTGTTTGACATGTAGGGGCAGATTTACTTAGGGTCGACTTTCGAATGCCAAAAAAATTCAAAATTCGACCAGGGAATAGTGGGGAATTAAAAAAAAATCTAATTGGAATTTCGAATTAGAATTTTTTCTAGCGCAATTCGATCGATCGAACGATCGAATAGGGAAATTCGATCGAATCGATCGAATTCGAATCGAATATTCGAACAATTTTTAAACGATCGATCGAATTTTTCTTATTCGATCTTAGGGAATGATCCCCATTTCGGTAGGTTTATCTGGCGAAGTAGGTGATCGAATTTAAATTTAAAGGGGAAGTATTCAACCATCGAATTTTCGAACAATTTTTAAACGATCGATCGAATTTTTCTTATTCGATCTTAGGGAATGATCCCCATTTCGGTAGGTTTTTCTGGCGAAGTAGGTGATCGAATTTAAATTTAAAAGGGAAGTATTCGACCATAGAATTTTCGAACGATTTTTAAACAATCGATCGAATATTTCTTATTCGATCTTAGGGGATGATCCCCATTATGGTAGGTTTAATCTGGCGAAGTAGGTGATCGAATTTAAATTTAAAGGGGAAGTATTCGACCATCGAATTTTTGAATATTTGAATAAAATTAAATTTGAATATTCGAATCATTCGAATATTCGATGGTCGAATTTGGTCTAATTTGCCTAATTTTCATATTTGAAATTCGAATTCGAATCTTTTTGAAAATTCTATCGAATATTCGAATCCTTCATGTGAATTCATGTGAATTTAGTAAATCTGCCCCATAGTGAATGCAGAGCTGAAATGCATTTTTGTAGGGAAAAATAATTGTCTGTGGTTAAGCAAACCACAGACTAGCTTCCAATCTTGTATAAAATACAATTTGTTATTATCAAAGAAAAAATGTCTGTGCCTATAGAACCAGAGTAATGTTAAGTAAATTACAGCTATTTTTTTCTGTTTACATGGTGAAACATATTAAATTGTACTTTGTGTTACTTCATCTTCCTTTTCAAAATGGCTGATTAAAACAAGGAGTCTGCTATATTTTTTTTTTTTTGAGATTCCATCTTCAAAATGTACTCATTGGAGGAAGTATCTAATGTGTTAGAATGGAGAAGCTCAGGAAACATTGGAGCACTGGATACCTCTGTCTTTTTGGAATGTTTTTTTTTTCTTTATTCAGATGCATTTGGATTTGGATGATTGTTTTGTGTACCAAATAAATGTTTTGTGTGTGAGACTTACTTGTGTTAATATATTGTTTTTTCAGGGTTTAGAGCAGTAGTCACAAATGTATCAAGTAGATTAATCCTAGTCATTTACAATGCCCCAAGCAGTGTGCAAAGTGCAAAACAAGTCGTGAAAAATAACCACAGATCTGTGACATGCCCCTTTTCATCCAAGTCATTTAAACCTTTAATACAATACAGGTTAGGGTTACTCCAGGAGTACAGGTACTCCAGGTTAGTGATGGTATACGTGGCTAGCAGTGCAATAAAACATCACTGGAGGTACAAAATACATAAGGTAATACATTGGGTATTTTAATTCTAGGCCTTGCTATAGGATTATTTTATGACATCATAATAGTCAAGAAAGGCATTAGGTCTAAACTACATGGTTGCTTTTAATCAGATTTTGTGGGCAACGACAAAAAAATTTGTAGGATCAGATAAAGGATGGTGTGTTAGTTTATGCACGTACATAACGACATTCAGGGGGTTATTTACTAAACTCCTCTCAGACTTTTTGGGGCAAAATTTTTTAGGGGTTTTTTTACTCAAATTTTTCGATATTTTACTGACAAGTTCCTGTAAAAATAGGAACATGTTGGTATCCGTGAAAAGAAGCTGCAAACAAAATACAAGCAGCTGAAAGCCTCCCAAAGCCGGCTCCAGCCCAGTGAACATTAGTCATGGCGACCCTCCGACACCATCAAATCATCTTGCTGAGTTGTTTCAGTTGCTAAGGTTTGCTGGGCTGGGGGCAGCTTTGGGAGGCTTTCAGCTGCTTATATTTTGTGTGCAGCTTCTCTTCACTGTTACCAACATGTTCCTATTTTTATAGGAACGTGTCAGTATCACTTTAAAGCCTTATGCAGCAAAAAGCTTGAATCCAGAAATCCACCAACCCAGACCTGCCGAGGTCATTTATACGTCAATGGCAGAGGTCCCTATCCTATTTTAATGTTTCTGTGGTCTGCACTGGAATTAGTTTGAAAATACAACCTTTTCAGGGTTTTGGGAAAAAATCTGAACATTTTGGGCTTTTTGGGAAAGAGCTCGAAAATATCGCACTATTCGGGGACAAACTCAGGAAAAAAATGTACGATTCAAGTTTTCGCTACATTTTATTGAGTTTTTACTAGGGATGCACCGAACCACTATTTTGGATTCGGCCGAACCCCCAAATCGTTCCCGAAAGATTTGGCCGAATACAGAACTGAATCCTAACCTTCATTTGCATATGCAAAAGTAACCCCCTCAGTGTCAAAGAAGAATAAGCCTCTCAGATCCCATCAGATTCTGTTGGATGCAGAAGAAGTATACAGCATTTCCTTCTGACAGGCATGGCAGATCTTCCATGTGGTTTACACATCAGATTTTTGTATTCGTCCCATTACATTTCGACTTATGTGGCTACTTCATACTTGTATGATGCATTCTGACAATCCAACACCATCTTACAAACACTCTTGTGTAGTTTAGCTCTTAATTGGGTGGACCACCTTTCAGTTAAAGTTTAGTATGTTATAGAATGACCACTTCTAAGCAATTGGTCTTCAATATTTATTTTTTTATAGTTTTTTATTGATTTGCCTTTTTCTACTGATTATTTCCAGCTTTCAAATGGGGGTTCACTGACCCCCATCTAAAATCACTTGTGTGTAGAAAGGAAAAATCTATATATCAATTGTAGAGGGATCTGACTTGCGTCAGTGTGATAGGAGCTTATAAAAAAGAGAAAAAGAAAACAACCCCCTTACAATTAATCAATTGAATCCTTTAAATTAAAAACCTAATATATTCCTACTCAGTAGGACCTTTAATTACACTGGTTATTATAAGCCCCATCTAAAATCACATCATAAAGTTCGCAGATGACACAATCGTGGTGGATCTCATCAGCAATAATGTTGAGTCACTATATAGAGAGGAGATGCAGCCATTAACAGACTGGTGCAGAGCCCACAACCGGTCTCTCAATGTAGAAAAAACCAAAGGAGATGGTTGGTGACTTTAGGAAGACTAGGAGTGACCACCTGCCACTGTACATCGACGACTCTGATGTAGAGGTCATCAAAAGCACCAAATTCCTTTGTGTCCACCAGGCAAAGAACCTCACCTGGTCCCAAAACACCAGCCTCTTAGCCAAGAAAGCACAACATCTCATCTACTTCCTGCGCAAGCTGAGGAAATCCCATATCCCACCATCCATACTAAAAACCTTCTACAGAGGGACTATCGAGATCATCCTGAGCAGCTGTATCACGGTCTGGGCTGGGAACTGCAATATCATGGTGTGCAAGAACCTACAGAGGATAGTGAAGACAGCAGAGAAGATCATAGGTGTCCCTCTTCCTTCCATCACAGACATTTACACCAGTCGCTGCATACATAAATCCACCAGCATTGTGGCTGATCCAACACACCCCTCACACTCATTTTTCACATTCCTGCCATCTGGAAAAAGGTACGGAAGCATTATAGCCCTCTCTATCAGACTGTGTAACAGTTTCTTCCCCCAAGCCATTAGGCTCCTGAATACACAGGGACTGGACAGATCTCCCACACACACACACACACGCACACTCCATCTGACCTTTTTTTATACCACAACGTTACACAGCCACTGTACGCCATTGTATGAATAAATAGCCATTGGACACAATAAGGGTCACCATCAGAAATCATGGGGCCCTGTACTGCAAAATTGTTTGTGTCACCTGGTCCCCACCCACCCCAGATCCCGCCCCAAGCCCCACACCACAGTAAAAAGCCCACACAGACACCAGTGCTAAAAACCATAAACCCTCTCACTCACAAGTTATAAAAAGCCATTGGTGGTCAGAGCCCCCCTATAAGTTAAATAAAAATAAACTATTGGCACCATATTGGCAAAACACTGACATTGAATGACACCACTGAAACACATGCATTACACCATGGAACCACATTGGTATTACAAATGCAATAGTTTGATGGCACATTGACACTAAATTGACATTAGATATGTGCTATGCTGCACCATATTGGCACAACATTAAAGTGGACCCGTCACCCAGACACAAAAATCTGTATAATAAAAGTCCTTTTCAAATTGAACATGAAATCCAATTTCAAATTTTTATTAAAGCATTCATAGCTATTTAAGCTCATTTAAAAATCTCAGCTGTTTTGAGTTAGCGCCGGGGGGGGTTTCATTCCCCTTTAAGAGCCAAAACTCAATGAGCCTGTGACAACAGCCCCCCAGTCCCCCCTGATGGCGGCCCTGAATTGTTCTCTATGAACACATCTGCACTTTATCATGCTCTTACTTCAAATTCTCCGGTATCAAAATAGAAAAAAATCCAGTGTCTGATTTTTGGACGCCGGCACCCAGTTTTTTTTGGATGCCAGTGCAAATGTGTGCCGGCATCCAAAACAAGATGCACGTGTCCAAAACGAGACACCCACTGCGTTTCGCAAATTTTTTGCCGTTTCAGCGAAACACCACAGATTTGTCCATCACTATGGGGGACCATAGCCTATGGGGGGACCTCCTGGAACCTTCCTTTGCTGTGATTTTTTCTAAGTCCTAGAAAATCAAAGGATTTTTTTTTTATTGGCTCCAATCGTTTGAAATCGAACAATACCTATTCGGTACATTTTCGATCAAAAATGGCCTTTAAAAAAAAATTTGATGGTTGAATGTTTTTAACTCTGAAATTCGACCCTTAGTAAATCTGCCCCTAAGTGTGCTTAACTTCTGTTGATCAACACAAAAAATACTTTACCATACAAAATGTCAGAGCTACCATAAAATGAGGAGTGGGAGGATTTATGT